>CAXKVY010000244.1:0-402500 GCA_964058915.1 Tetropium fuscum | reverse complement strand
GTTTCCGGCAATCGTAGCAGCGTTCCAGAGAAAGCATAGCGTTTCAGAGATAGTACGGAGGCATCTGCTAGATGACACCACCAGAGCCCAGCATCAGCTGTTAACAAACCAGTGTCGTAGAAAATAGTGCTAAGTGTTTGTGCATCGCAAATTAAAAGGATTAAAATAAAACTTCTAAGGTAACAACAACTTCAAACTTTGATAGTTTTAAGGATGTATTATACTAGAGGCTTAGTGTCATGTAGTAGAATAAGTTACGTAGGTTTGCGTAGGATATTTATAAGTTTCAGAATTTGTTTATTTATTTTTTTGATCATATGACAATAAACATAGTCATATATAATTCTTCTTCTTTCTTAGTATTATTTTGCAACTCTTCAGGAAACAATTTAAATCCTACAATTTCAGACAAATTAAAATTCAATTGGTTTAACAAAATATAGTAGTATCATAGGTTCATTCAATGTTGGGAAAATAACAGTTTTATAAATTCTAATCTTGCAAAATCTAAAAACAACAATGTTGAAAATGTCAATGTCAAAAATGAATTTATATTTAAATTCCAAGTATAAATGATCAATGAAACAGGTCGTACACCACTCTGAATATCCTCAATGAAGGTGAAAGAACTTGTACAACTTCTAAGTGGTTCGTTTCCGTGTGTATGTCCAGATAGATATAAGACTGATAAGTGTATCTTCCTTATTATTCGTCTATTTGCTTATTTCTTATTTCTATCTAATGAAATTCTACAAACCCAAGATTACTTTTCACAATATATATATATATATATATATATATATATATATATATATATATATATATATATATATATATATATATATATATATATATATATATATATATATATATATATATATATATATATATACATATATAACCGTGTGCTTGATAACTTCGACCATTCAGAAATCAGTATCAGTTAGTCCCTGTGGCGCAGCTTGAATGTTCTTGAATAATTCAATATGTACATCTCGGACTTTCCTGAATTCCCGAATATGAAGCGGGTCATGTACACCGACGACGCAGCAATTTATTCAGATAGCCATTACGCATAATCGTCAAATCAATTTCTACCGTGTTGGAAATCTATGACCGGTGGAAAATTCGGGTAAACGAAGCCAAGTCAGAGGCAATAGTTTTTACAATTATATTCACAAACAACAAATTCTTGATGCCAACTTCGATCAGAAGCAACTAAATTCAAACAAGCAGACCGTTAAATAAATGTCTGGGGGGTTTTGGGTAATTATTTCTGTTCGCACGAGCGAAAATATATTTCATTTTCTATCCAGTGACATGGTTCAATTACCATGGACATGGTTCAATTAACTGGAGTATTATCAATTAAACGTGAAGAAATGACTTATAAATAATAATAAGTACCTATTCCGATTCCCATTCACGGCCTACCGGATTTCATTTTCACATAATTTAGCAACATTAGCAATATTTAACAAGGACCGTATAAAATGGAGAAATAGCCTATAGTGCTTTAGTTTCATATGCAAACTAATGGAATGCGGTGCTCAGTGGCGCGCGCAATTATCCTAATATAGGAACTAAAATAAAAAACAATAATCTTATCATTCTCGTAGCACAGAACAGCTGCCCACAACGATGATTCACTACTTCAAGCTGAAATGTTGACACTGTCAAGACAACATTTTCCAGCTTTCAAGAAGTATGTAGTGGATTAAATGGCCAAAGCAAGAGGATGGAGGTAATTCGATTGATATTGTTATCCCTAAGAACTTGATTCACATTCACCATACCAGCTCGGGGAGGTGTGGTGTCATCCACAAAAATAAAGTTTTCATCAATGTCTTCTGAAATGGAATGTTCCAATGGAACAACAATTGGAAGAATTGTGTATTTATAGCGTTCCCGACAAAAACCAGTCTCGGTGTAGGACTCCAAAATTATACCTTATAAAATGATGACATAGTTGCCACCAAAGGATATGGTTTCTGTCATGCATCGCTCATCATATCACTGACCTCTCACACCAAGTTAACGCCCATCGGAATAGAATAGACAGATTTTGAATTCATCTGAGAACATAACTTTGATCCAATCGTCGACCTCAAGTGCAAGTGATTTTCTGCCGATGCTCTGCGAGCAACACGATTAAGTTTAAGTTGAATGTGGGTGGCACGTCTTTTTGCCCTTAATCCCAGTTCGTGGGATTAAGGACAAGAAGAAATCTTCGTTGAAATATGGAGCATGATACGGCACACCAGTAAAATTTTTCTTCTTGCTGTTGTTACCACGACACGATATTCTTTAGCTGTCGTTGCCCTCGATTTTCTACCCTGGCTACACTTTCCGTTCTTTCTGATCATGGTAGTTATTGGTATTCGTTACTGCTTAATCGCTGATTAGACGTCTTGCAAGGTAACACGATCGTGTTTCTAACTGGGATGTGAAGACAAAGTTGTTGAAAATATAATGATAATATAATCAATAAGAAATAATATTCTCTTTTCTTGCCATATTCTGGTGAGGTCAAATCGTCCTATTTTTTGGACGCACAACAATAAATTCGCCTGAAATTGATGCGTTAAGATAAAGAATGATTACAAGTATAAAGTAAAAGAAAATTATAATATCATCAACTTAAATTATTTTTAGAAATATACTGAATATCCACTTCAATTGACGTGCAGTGTATTTAAAAATATACTGTTACTAATATTTATGCCCTTCGGCCTGGGTTGTTATGTTGTATTCCAAGGCAATGAATTAAACTTTATCTATTTAGCGCCTCACATTTTCGGCATTGTGTCCCCAGTCCTAGACATATTACACAATCCCTCGTAGGGTAGATTAAACAAACGTGCTGCTAGAGGAATTAGCAAATCCTACACGAACGGCACGGGTCACAATAAGAATTACGACCGTTCCGTACCCAATTTGGGAATGCATTAATTTGAAACTGGTATGGAGCAATAATAACCAAGAGCGTTATGTTGTTGCTTTAGGTGCGGCGGCATACCAACGCGTCCAGTGTTGAATTTCCAGCTGGGTGCTCCTATAAAAAAAGACAGCCGACTAATGTCTTCCATTCGTCGGTCCGTGATATCTTACCCTTTTTTAAATGACACCATAAAACACACCGGAATGGCTGCGAGTTATTTTAATCTATGTCGTATAATTCGAGGTGGGTCACTCGAAGTGACCGATAATTCGAATATGTCACTCTAGATTTTTTGTAACTTACGCTAAAGGAAACGTACAAACCAGGTAATGGAAAAACACAATTATTGCCAAAATCTATTCTGTATGGATTTTTTTTCGGTATTTGTATATTTGGATGACACTGGACATTTTTCTCGTACTTCAGCTACATTATTAGTCAATGTTGGAAATGATAATGATAATCTTACTCTAAAGCCAGCCTTACCAGCAGAGGACTTCTTCATGGATACTGCATTAGTAATTTAACTAATTGTATCATAAAGTTTAATATTATTTAAGTAGTTAAATTACTAATAGCTTATTAAGTATAAAAGTAAAGATGGTCAGAAATAATATTAACTTTGAGAAATACTCGAATAATAAAGTTCAAGCATTTTTGAGACAAAAATCTGATAACCATGTACCGACAAAATCTAGAATTATTACCGAAGAGGGTTTTAAGGAATATCAGCAGCCCCTGGCGAAAAATACTTACTTGTTAAGGTAAGCAGAAACACTTTCCTAAGCTTACCTTTTAAAAATTATTGTAAAGAACAACATGTTTAGGAAGAGCGCATAAAATTAGAAAATAGGTATGATCTGTTTACGGGACAGGCAACGTAGAATGGCCCGTGAATTACGTACACACGACAGTGTGCGGTAGAGAATCGGTCTTACTGCATCTGCAATGAAGTCCGGGAGTGTGGGAGTGCCGGAGTGGCCAAATCCGTTGCGAATCCGAATTTCAGAGGCCATCCTACGGTACCTGACCTGTACATAGTTTATTGTCTTAGGCGGTAATGGTGGTTGGACGGCCTGGAGCTTGCGTGCCAGAGGAAATTTGATGGAAACTTACCACTGATGACTTTAAGCAAAGCCATGTTAATCAGGATCACAGACGCCAAAACAAAATTCCCAAGATCTTTTACAGCCTCTGGAAGTCTGAATGAAATCTTAAAAAAGCACAGTAACCTTTGACCTTCCACCGTGTCCGAAAACAGATTATTTTTGACCCACCAACAATGTAAATGTAGCAAGTAAATAGTAGGAATCAACAAAATTGGCAGTATAGCCAAAGAAATAGCAAACTATTTAAAACTAGCCAATACTGGAGAATATCCAGGTCACTGTTTTCGGCGTTCGTCTGTTACCATTCTTATAAATGTAGGTGCAGTTTTACTAAAACGATATGGAGGGTGGAAATCCACCTCGGTAGCGGAGGGATATGTCTATGATTCACTTCAAAAAAACAAGATGCAAATTTATAATAAAATTCAAGAACCATTCAAACCGTCTACGAGTACTTGGAATCAATATACCTCAGGCGCTACGAAACCAACAATCCAGCTTCCACATTCTTCATCAGTGTCTCGATAACCGCACTATTTATTAAAAAAAGTGGAATTCTTGGAGTAAGCGTCCAGAACTGCTCCAATTTTACATTGAATTTTAAATTTCAATGTAATTTTTTTTATTAGATAAAAATATATATCAAAATGTCTTTTTTCAATCGTAGAAAAAATATTGTAAACAACGCGTTTGAAAACATCTTTTCACACTCATTCGCCTTCGGCTCGTCCGCAAACCGTCTCACTCGTGCGAAGAGATTTGTTTTCAAAATTTGTCATTTAAAACTTAACTACTTAATTACTTAATACTATAATATACTTAAGGGACTACTTAACTATTTACTACCTTTCCTAAAATACGTACATATTGTAAAAAAAATGCTATAATTAAATTTATCCTGCCGGGAGGTAAAATGCAACAAAATGCGACAAAATTTACAAGAACCCCGAAATTATTATAAAATGTGTAATTATGTGTAATTAAAATAAAATCTCTAATTTTACCTTAATATGGCTTTATTTTGGACATCCGAGTGTTTTTTATTTTTATCGATAATTGTGTGTGAAAATTTCGGAACTAATTGGAGTTTAAAACGTAATAGAGGGTATTACGGTTTATATTGAAATTAGTTTCGAAATTTTCACGATAACAAATTATGCCTAATTTGATTTTTAAATAAGTACATAGGATAAACTAGTGTAGCAAAATTTATGTTAAAAGTGTTCGATATAACCCCGTTTGACGGTACATCTATGTTGTCTATAACAAGTTGAAAAGAAAATTTCGCTCTTAATATAATGACGTCTTTTCTTATGAAAATGTCCGTTTATTTGCCTCCACCACAGAATTTAATTATTCAGTCTACACCTATACTAATAATAGGGGTAGAAATAATATTTCATAGCTCTAAATATCCTTCAACATTTACATCTTCTGTTTGTACCTTTCTCAAGTGACTTAAATAATTATTTATTCAAACGGAATCATCGTTGAATGGAAGGCCTGGTTGAACCCATTTATTTATCTATATGCTGTTTTTAAGTATTTGTTTTACGTTAATAAAGGCACAGTGTTCTTATTACTATAGAATACACGTGTGCCGGATCGAGTGACCGATGTAGTCGATGAGAGTGAAAGAGCTCATAAAGTCCGCCATACGAGAGTTGAACAACGGAAATAATACGGGATAAAAAATCTGATGTCGCCACGTTCTCTATTAATAAATTAATTACGTTCCTATCCTATTTTTGTATTATAGTTATTTATACAGATAAGCCAAATTTCCAGTATGTTCTTGTTCAACTCTTATGTGGCGGATATTATACAGGGTGAGTCAGTTTTTTGTAGACAAACTTTAACAGGGGATAGAACGCACGTTTTTAAAAAGAAAAGTGCCTATAAAGATATGGCCGATCTAGCTTCCTAAGGAAGATACAGGGTGTTAAAATTTAATTTTTTTTTACATTAATGTGTAATATTTTCTGAACGGAATGATATATTCACTAAATATTTTACACATATCTTAACCTGCATAGGATCAACATGTTGTATTGTTCCTGTCGAAAATACTATAGTGGATGTTACTTTTTTCGGGTACTTCGACTATTCTGCATAATAGAACTTTTTTTTCGTACGCCACTGACATTATCTGATACATATTTCTAAAATAACGGCCCCTTAGTAACAATTTTGATCTCTTGTAATTTTGCTCTAACTATGACAGTTTTCGAGATATTGGCCGTTGTTTCTCTGACAGTGTAATGTCGTTATTATAATTTTTTTTTCTCGAATTTTCTTTATGACTTATAAACGAACGCTTAGATTTTTTCATGTTTGGGGGATAATGCCTATTAATTAAGGCGCATAAAACAAGCGGTAAGGATGTTCAAAAACTTGCACAGTGGCGGGGTGGAAGGGGTGCTCCACCCCTTTCGTAAACAGAACTTCTACGCCAAAGACTATTTAAAAAAAACTGTTATTTTCATTATCTACATACAGTTTATCAAAAATAATGTCCCTTCTTCTGTTTCGAAATTCCTGTGCGGTTCCTAGTTATTTTGATTTTTAGTGTTTGATGTGGTACTAAATTAAGTAATTTATTTATTAGCAATAATAATTATCGGCTAAATATTTAATTCTTTCAACGAAACCTACCTAAATATGGTGTGTTAAGGATTCTAAAAAGCCGAAATCTCTTATTCTTTATCTTTTTCCAATGTAGTCAAAATAAATATTTGTTATATCAAGCCTTACTCAAATACAATACTTTTATATGTTGAAATCTGTTAAATTATAAATGTACTTACAATACAATAGATTATTGTGCAGTTGCCAAAAGTCTTAAAAATTTCCTTTAAGTTTTATTAAACTTGTGCATGTACCAATTTCTGTTTCAATTTTTGTTGTTGTTTGCTAAATAATTTCCATTTAAAACTAGCGTATTTGTAACTGTACGTAATAATTGCAACAAAATATTATACTCCTTGGAAAACAAGTAAGCATTATGTCATATTTTGAAACGACAGTTTGACGTATTTCAAGTTTATCTACAAACAATTTTGCTTCATCTTGAATATTTTCACTGTTATTAATTATTATTTTTAAGATTAAAAAGTTATTTTATGTGATTTGCCAGATTTTAATTAGTGTAACATGCCGTTTACATTTACAAATAGCGAACAAGCCGACATTCATTTTATTTATGGGTTCGCAAATGGGAATTCAAGATACGCAGCTATAAGGGAGTATCGAAGAAGATTTCAAAATAGACGACAACCTCATCATTCCGTTTTTGTGAGTATCCACCGTCGATTTGTTAACCAGGGTTTGAAAAATGTACCCGGGGGCCGACAGAACAACCGTGGACGAGATAGAGACCGTATATTGCGGGAATTTAATAGGAACCCAACGACAAGTACTCGACGTGCTGCTATTGCTCTTGGTATTTCCCAAAGTAAAATTTCCCGGGTTTTAAAACGGGATCACAGACGCCCATATTATTTTCAACCTGTTCAAGGTTTATGTCCAGGTGACGCTGAACGAAGACTTACTTATTGTAGGTGGGTTCTTAACTCCATTCAAAATAATAGGGATTTCTTATCCAATATACTGTGGACTGATGAATCTTGTTTTACTCGTCGTGGTATAGTAAATTTTCACAATCTGCATGTATGGGCACATGAAAACCCACATGCCATTCGACCACGAAGTTTTCAACATGAATTTAGTACAAATGTCTGGATTGGAATTTACGGCAACCACGTGTTTGGACCTTATTTCTTGCCACAACGTGTAAATTCAGAAAATTTCCTACAATTTTTAGAAGAACACCATGGTAATATATGGGAAGTCATTCCTTTGAATTTAAGAAGACAGTCTTGGATTCAACTTGATGGGTGCCCGGCCCATTATGGCAGAAATGTAAGAAATTGGCTAAACAATAACTATCCAGGGAGGTGGATAGGTCGTGGAGGTCCAGTGGCGTGGCCTCCCAGATCCCCCGATTTAACACCACTTCACTTTTTTGTGTGGGGATTCATTAAGGAAATAGTGTATACCACTCCGGTTAATACACTTGAGGAACTTCAAAATCGCATTAGAGATGCTTGCAATGAAATAAGGGTGCATCATTTAGTTAACTTAAGACGTTCTATGATACGTCGCAGTGAAATGTGTATTGAGAAGAACGGTTTACATTTTGAACAAAGTATCTAATTTTATGTATGTAGGTACTAGTGTTATTGTTATTAATTCTTGTAATTGTTATTTATAAATCATTATTGCTAACAATTGTTATTTATTCCACAATTATTATTGTTAATTAAATATTGCTATAAATTCAAAAATGTTTATATCTCCATAAACATTAACATCAATGTTCATCTAATGTTTTTTTTTGTAATTGTAATTACTTGGAAAGAGATAAAGAGATTTCGGCTTTTTAGAATCCTTAACAAACCATATTTAGGTAGGTTTCGTTGAAAGAATTAAATATTTAGCCGATAATTATTATTGCTAATAAATAAATTACTTAATTTAGTACCACATGAAACACTAAAAATCAAAATAACTAGGAAACGCACAGGAATTTCGAAACAGAAGAAGAGACATTATTTTTGTTAAACTGTATGTAGATAATGAAAATAACAGTTTTTTTTAAATAGTCTTTGGCGTAGAAGTTCTGTTTACGAAAGGGGTGGAGCACCCCTTCCACCCCGCCACTGTGCAAGTTTTTGAACATTCTTACCGCTTGTTTTATGCGCCTTAATTAATAGGCATTATCCCCGAAACATGAAAAAATCTAAGCGTTCGTTTATAAGTCATAAAGAAAATTCGAGAAAAAAAAATTATAATAACGACATTACACTGTCAGAGAAACAACGGCCAATATCTCGAAAACTGTCATAGTTAGAGCAAAATTACAAGAGATCAAAATTGTTACTAAGGGGCCGTTATTTTAGAAATATGTATCAGATAATGTCAGTGGCGTACGAAAAAAAAGTTCTATTATGCAGAATAGTCGAAGTACCCGAAAAAAGTAACATCCACTATAGTATTTTCGACAGGAACAATACAACATGTTGATCCTATGCAGGTTAAGATATGTGTAAAATATTTAGTGAATATATCATTCCGTTCAGAAAATATTACACATTAATGTAAAAAAAAATTAAGTTTTAACACCCTTAGGAAGCTAGATCGGCCATATCTTTATAGGCACTTTTCTTTTTAAAAACGTGCGTTCTATCCCCTGTTAAAGTTTGTCTACAAAAAACTGACTCACCCTGTATAGTGGACCAGCGGATATCGTCAAACTGCCATCTTTCAAAGGGTTCCGGGTATCTCAATTATTTTTCAGATCTACGAGTATACAGAGGTGGATATTCAGTCATTAAGCGTTATAACGGTGTAGGTTTTCACATATCTATTTTTAAAACTTTTGGACAAAATTTGGGACTATCGCTTAAAACAATTTTATTATTCTCGTCGATTACACCATAAAAATATTTTTTTTCGGATTGTGAGACGAATAATCAAACACTATTTCAATTATTATACTCGTATAAGAAATAGCACCTTTAACGTAAACGAAATACCTATTCCGTGCTGAGAAATATGCCGTTTGCCAATGCCAATATTCTTGGAATGCCGGTCAATATCTAGTCAGGATTTATTCCGATGATGTTTTGATTATGGTTTTTTTTTCCTTTTCTTGCCTACACCTTTTTCTCGTCTGATGAACGGTTTACGAGAAATGTGCGAAAAACCGAAGTACAATTGTTGCTAGGGGTAATTTTTCATAAAAAATGTTCGACACCCGCTAGGTGGAAATTAATGAAAACTTTATTCCTCGTACTTTCACGATTTCTTCAATTCACTATATTTTAGTCTAATTTTCGCGGACGATATACCTACCGTAAAAAGATATTAAGTATTTGTTAATCTATGTAATGTATTAATTATAATTATTGTTGTCCAGTCCTTAGAAATAATGTCAAACATGTTAATATGCGCAGGAAAAGAACACCCTCATACTTAGACATATTCATTTGTATTTTTGGAAACTATGAAAGTATTTTTTTTGAGAAAACGGTTAGCCCTATACATAAAAATGTGTAGCAATATTTGTATAACACTTTTTTCGTGATCCCAATGGTTACTTATATAAATTGCAAAAAGTGTTAGCGATGGCGGCCCTTTTGTTTTTCGCGTATAGCACTCAAACGCATCATTTTCGAAAGCACGAACATCGAAATTATGTTTCTTCAAAGTTAAACCAAGAGATTGAGCTCCTACGCTTGCATCATCAAGAAGCCCACGGGAGCCTTTTTTGTACTCATACATTTGACAACCGCCGCGCAGTAGATGCGGTGCGTGAAAAAACGCGACATTTTGTGATAAGAATTTCTCCTTTGGCATAGATCGAACTAAATGATTTAGCCCACAGTACACTCAATATTATTAATTACTTCATTCCCTGGACGGCGTTTTTTCAACAATACCAAAAAAAAAGTGCTTTTATTAGAAAAAGAAACAGATATTGAACTCGTTTTCAGATGATTTACATGCCAAGAACGAATCCAATATCAAAAAAATAGGTACAAAAATTTTAATGAAGAGGGTTGGAAACTTTGATGTGAAACTGACGCTGACGTGGTTGTCCACAAGCACCAAAACACTGAACACTATACTCGACGAGCGTTTCGCCAACCAAGTTGGCATCATCGAGAAATGATTAAAGCTGAGTTTTAACGATTTGAGTTTTAATCATCTTCCGATTATTCCAACGCACGTCGAGTATACTGTTCAGTGTTTTGGTGTTTACGCAAAACCACGTCAGTGTCAAAAAAACTTTTAACTTAAACGTTTTTATTTTAAATCGTCAGTTGTACTAAAAAACTACAAAATAATTAGGACACAAACCTGGACCTTCCTGAGATTCTGACCTTTGGTAAGAATTAAAACTTGGGGCGCATTTGAAATATGGTTTTTCTGCGCCCCACGTTTTTATTTCTTACCAACCGTCAAAATCTCAGGAAAGTTTGTGTCCTAATTATTTTGTAGTTTTTGTACAACTGATGAAATAAAATAAAATCGTTCAAGTTAAAAGTTTTTTTTCCTACTTTTATTTTGTAGTTTTTAGTTTTTCACTGTCCACCTCCTGCCTCCATCGTCAAACCCTCGTCACCAAGTATAATTTATGGGACTCGTCAAAAGCAACCAAATGAGCCCAGTAACCTTAAACAACCACAAGTACCAAGTTTAAGACAAATCGGTTGCCCTGAAAGTTGTAAAAGGTAAAAATGCATTAAATTATGCATTGAATGAAATCAGACGCATCAATTATTGATGATTATATTTCATAATAACTTTTTTCATAACTTTTAATAATGCATGAACCACTTTATTGATGGATGGGTTAGTTTAGATATTAACAAAAAGCAGAAGTTAAATGAAAACATACATTTTACATAAATATGTAAACTTACCCCTTTTAGGGGTAAGTTTTCACCCCACACTTAAACACAACTCCGCCGGAGGGGGAACTAGGATAGTAATATTGGACAACAAATGAAGCCATTTAAACAATAAAACCTTTTGTGGCAATTATTTCCGATTCGTCTATTTTTTTTGGTTTTACACTACTGGCCTATGATGCTGAACCAGGGGACCGTACTCTCCCTGCACCTGTTCAACCTATACACCGCGGACATGCCGAGGACGAATAACACCACCATAACACCACCATGTCGTCTGCGTAGAGGCAGACGACACCGCCATCCTGATCCAGATTGCGAAATCCTGGCAAGCGGGGCTGGCCACCCGCTACCTGCAGGAAGCCGCTTCGCTTCTCAACGACTGGTGCAACCGATGGAAGGTGGAAATCAACGCGGAGAAGAGTCGAGCAGTGCTGTGCCGGAGGGTTCGTCGTCATGAACGGCGTCAACATCCAGTGGGAGAACAACGTCAAGTTGGCGTGACCCTGGATCGAGCCCTAACGTGGAAGGACCATATAGATAACACTACGAAAAAGGCAAAGTTCACCCCATCCCTGCTGCATCCGATGTTAGCCAGCAATAAGAGTCTGAGCCTGAAGAATAAGACCACATAAAGACCGTTCTACGCTCACAGCTGACCTACGCATACATCGCATATGCAGCGAAAACGCACCTCAAGAGGATCCAAGCAGTGGAAAACATAGCATTTCGGACTGCAGTAGGCGCCCCATGGTATGTGCCCAACGAGGTCATCCGTGGGGACCTGAAGTACAAGACGGCCATGGAGATGATCGAGGACCACGCCAAGAACCTCTACGTCATCGCAGAGGTAGTGTTGAACTAAACTTACTTAAATTACATAAAATCCATATATAATATATAAAAAATTATATATGCTAATCGTTGCCGGTATTTCCAATTTTTGCATAAAATTTTTAGCTCAAGATATCAGTCAGCATTACAATGAAATACCACCACCTGTGATTGCATTCGTTCTTCGTTCCCAAAGAAAAATAATATTGATAAAGAATGTAGTTTATAAGGATAGTTATTCTATTCTATATAATTATATGAATATAAATAATTGCAAATAATATAACCATAAATATTTCTTTCAATGAACAAACTTGGCAAGTAGGTGGTAAAATAAGTTCCAGACAACCAATATAAGTAAAATATTAAAATAGCTACTCGTATGTCTAGCCCGTGAAATGCTCATTCATTTGTGTAATTCGACAGCACGAGACATTTCGTACACAATATTTTTTTCTACAATAATTGTGTATATTAATAAATATTTAGGTAAATTCATTTTTATTTCACGACGAAATAGAATGGAAATTTTTATATAAATACAAAGTAACATTTTCTCATTAGGTACGACAAAAGCCTTTCAGTGTTTACGAAAACGCCAGCTCTTCCAGTGGCGGCTCGTGAGGTGAAGCAAGTAAAGCGGCGGCCGATCCACCCTTATTTTCGCAATTTACATTGGGTATTTTTCAACCCAATTCATTAATAATTTAATATATGAAAGTATTATTTATAATAAACATTTTAAGTATTAATTAAAAGCATGTACACTTAATAATATGTACCTAATATTATAATAATATTACTTCACATAACCGTAACTGTAAAATTATTGCGGAGCGCCGACTAGGTATATCGGCGAGACCACAGTTCACAGTTTAAATGGTGGCGCGATAATAGACTGGTACATATAGTGAAGCAATAATAGACTGGTACTATACAATGCACTAAATTATATGGTAGCCATGGTAACAGTCGGTAACAATGATCGGTAACTGTTCTCCAGTCCAAAGTCACCTTAGTAACTTAACATTTGATTAGAACAAAATTGTATTTTCTTTTAGCTGTAATTTTGATTGTATTTATCGCACATTTTAATCCGACATATGAATAAATTCCTTATTAAATGTTCTAATAAATGGTACCATGGTACCATTACAGTTCCATTTAAAAAAAATTGAGTGTTACCACAAAAACCATTTCGATGAACTTTATTTGCTCATAAATTATTTCAATATTTTTGAATGGATTTGGATTTCTCTAGCATTACGCGGGTCAATTAGAATAAATCGTGGTACACTTAAAAAATGGAAAATTAAAAATTAAATTATAAAAAAATGTTGTTTGAAATGCCAATTATGTTATTATTAGTATCGTTGGATTCAGAAAATTATACAGAGGTCACAAATGCAATAATATCCAAAGTGTTCCATTTAAAAACGGAAGTTAGTGTGACAGGAACGAAACAGGAAGTGAAAAACTATGTCACTTCTATGTCAAGAGGTGCTGCTGATAAATAATCCAGACAGTACCTTTTAATCGATTTAGAATATCAATATTATTCAAAATCAACTACACCTAGGAATATTATTATCACATTATGTATTGCAATGGCATACTGTATACTGCTTTGAAGCATTTTAATTCTTTTCAGATCAGTTAGTTACGGAAGTGAATCAAAAACTTCGAAAATATAAAATTATTTGGTATAAAAATGTTTACCTCAAAATCGGAATATAGGCGTAAAATGTCATTAGGAACATAATTTCGTAGTGACATTTTTGCTATTCATATTTATTATGTGAGAAGAAATCTTGGGTTTGTAGCAATTCATTACATAGAGAAATAATAGACTTTTTTATGTGAGTGTGAAGCGTTTTCCTGTGATTATTTCTCTATGTAATGAATTGCTACAAACCCAATTTTTCTTCTCACATAATATATACAGTGTGGACAAAGTCTGGAACACATGAAATATCTCCCGAAGTACTTTTGCAAAAATGCTCAGGCACGTTGATTTTTATTTTTAATTTGGCTTCTTTTGGAAGAGCTAGATAATTTGTTCAGTGGCGCAACGCTGAGCAGGCAAAATAATTATATTTTTTTAAATGGCTACCCCAATTTTTTAATCTGTAGTTTGAAAGAGCACCTTTTTCTGAATACTGTAGCTTAAAAAAAGTATTAGGTCGCATAAAAAAATCGAGATAAATGCAATCGAAACTTCGAAATATAAAAAAACGTATTTATTAATGTAAATTATAAAATTAAATAAAACAAAGATATTTGCTAAGAAGTTGTTGAAATTTGTTGATGTCCATTTACCGTCTGACAGTGAACTAGGCGAAAACCGAATTTATTTTCAACGTTATTGATTACTTATATTCCAATATTTAGTATTTCTTGCCGAATTCGTTCTTTTAAATCATCTATGTTCTCTGGCCTGTCAAGTGAGGTAAGGTCTGGCGAGCGAGGAGGCCACTCTATATAGCTACGTCGACCTATTATAGGAAAAATATTATTTAGATATGTTCGTAGAGTTTCACTCTACGGTCGAAGTCACCTTTTTACCATTAAACTATTTAGTTAATATCTCGGTTTTATTTAATTTTATAATTTCATTTCGTTTTTCTTACATTTTTACATACATTTTGAAATTTCGATTGCATTTATCTCGAATTTCTATTTATGCAATCTAATATTTTTTTAATCTACGGTATTCAGAAAAATGTGCTCTTTCAAACTAAACATTGAAAATGGAGGTAGACATTAAAAAAAAATATATAATAGAAGCTAAAATGTTCTGAGTTATAACCTATAATAATTAATAAGTTACTACATTTTTTTAACCTGAAAATAAAATTATTTACTTACAAATAATTTGTTTTCTACAGATAATATAATTCATATAATTGCCACTAATAATTGCCTTAAAATAATTGATCTGATAACTTTCTTGACATTCTTGGAGATAAACTGGGTTTAGATTAACGTATGACATGCAGTCTCAGTAAGCATAACAGTTCATAATGTATCACCTATAGAAGTGACGATGTACCCAGATTTACCGTGTATCAAAGGTCAATAAAAACGTATACCGTATAGGTATAGTAGGTAGTTATCTAAGAACTTACCCAAGGGAATGTAGCATTCCTTCTCAAACTGATGACCCTTAGTGGCGCTGAGAAGCCCCAAGATGGCTTGGGGAAACTCGGTGATCAAGAACAACAAAAGAACAGCAACTAACATCCCAGAAGTCCTATCGGCCTGTTTATCCTTTTCGAATTTTTTATTCAACATAGGCCTGACTTCTCTAACGTTCTTCAGCGGTAAACTGTTGTTCATCAACACCCTCCTGCGCTTCTTCGTCTCCAACAGCACAGATATAAGCCTTCTAGAGAGATGAGTAAGTAGTATACAGGGCACCAATTTAATCACAACACCGTATATCCAGAAACTCGTGTATTTGTAGTCCTCACTAACGTATGTGGTTATATATATTATCCTTTTAAATGTAGCACCTGTGAAGTTTACGAGATCGTTTTTGTCTAATATTTTGTTGTCTATATCACATGTTTGGTTGTAGGCTAGGATTTTCAGGGATGCGAACAAGGGTGAGCATATGATTGGGCATGCTAAATAAGTGATTATTATTACGTAGAAAGTTTTTTTAGTCTCGCACCAGTACCTGCTGTTGTGTGGGCTGGTAATGGCCATATATCTCCAGATGGCCAATACAACTGTTAGGCAGCATGATATGAAGTGGAACACTTGGCTGAACAATGCGTGAAATATTGTGAACACTGCCCAGTTATACGAATAATTATCGATGTATTTCCTACCTTCATCGTTCAAGTACCGATGGATAGTAAACGGTATATATTCCAGCATGACCAACAGATCCGCGACAGCTAGGCCTGTAAGGATCAAGTTTGTAGGCCATCGCATTTCCTTCGTGGTCAACACACATATGTTTAAGACATTAGCTACCGATCCAAAAACGCAAACTAGAAAACTCAAAGAGCCATGTATCCCCTCGTAACTTGTGGAGAAAGTTTTTAAGTCACAGTACGTGGAGTTGTTCATTTTAAGATTGTCCAAGCATTTCTTTCACTTTCCAAGGAGTCGCGAGGTTCGTGCGCGTTTTCTTTCACATGTTGCGACTCGCGGTGTTTATTTTTAAGCTGTTATACTACCATTTGGCAAGCTGGTTCGCGAGCGTGTGAGACCGCGGTTATCAGATTTGAAGCGCCGCGCTGGAAATACGCGCGCCTGCGTTCGCTACGGGTTTTCTCGAGGCTCCGCGAGTTTTCCCTGAATCTGAGATGATGGATGCTTGATTATGTCATATAATAATAATCTTTATTTAGAGCAGCAATATAAATGTATTAATAATAATAATAATTGCTTGAGTAACCCAACAGGTAACATCCAATTGCAGGACAAAGTTAATATTAAGATATATAGAGAAAAAAAGTTAACAGAACAAATTCCTCGAAACTCTAAACTATCAAAATTAAATAATTGTTATCTGAACCTCTTTCAGGGTATCCCTGTATTAATAAATGACAAAAATTTTAAAAACATTCCTTGCACTTGTTCTAAGTTGTGTTGGTAAACAACATAATAAGAGTTCCAGATTATGGAACCGTACTCTATCATACCGATCTTACATAATAGTAATATAATAATTTTAGGCATTCTGTATTCGTAAATAATTTGCAGTTTCTTATGATGAATCCTAACATTTTTATTGCCTCTCGAGATTTAATATTTATGTGATTTACAAAACTAAATTCAGAATTAAAGTAGATGCCTAAGTCTTTGGTTGTCTTTCTAAAGTTATGCCATTGATTATGTAGTTGTAATTAAAATAATTTTTCTTTTTCGTGTAGGATACCTACTACTTTACATTTGGTTTGATGCCTACTTTATTGATGACGCACCAATTGCTAACTCTATTCAGATGGCTTTGAAGATCTATACAATTATTTTTTTTGTTTTATTAGAGCTTAAATTGTTTAAACTGTTCTAAGTGATAGGTTGATTTTGTTTTTTAAATTTACTAAAATGCCTTTCTTTCTGTTTAATGTTATTATTTATTTCAGTAGTGTACCCATTTAAGATATCTCCTTTTATAAGTTTTGTATTGTGGAACATATTGGTCTAAAATTATGTAAAGGTTGCTCTAAAATTCTTCAAGATATAGGTTGATATCTGAATATCTGCTTTCTGATTGTTAGAGGATGCAAAGTTTAAACATTTTAAAGGAAGCTTTCGTTTTATGAAAAGAGCTGGGTGAAATACATCTTCCATCACAAGTGGAGCATTATCGTGCAAAATCTCACATTTTGAAATTGAGAAGGCAAGATCGAGCAAGCGGCCTAAGTTGTTAAGTATTAGATTCTGTTGTTGAATATCAAATAAACTTGCAAAATTTGTGATTGCATTGGTTTCTCTATCGTTGTTATCGTTATTGACATAATATGGTATATTGAAATCCAGAAAACAAGAATTATTGAATCTAGAAAAAAAATAACTGCTCAAGTAACTCGAAAAATAATTCATATTGCTTTAAATTAGTATTAGGCGGTATATAAATTACAAAAATATATACAATCGTAAGTTGAAGCCGGCATTTACAACACAAAATATCAATAGTAGGAAATATAACAGAAAAAAATCGATTATCTCTAACCGTAATTCATGTTTACATGCTAAAAGCACAGCACCTCCTGTTGTATATTCTTCCAGGTGTAATTTTCTATAACGTCTAAACACTTTATATATTTCGGAAAACAGTTCAGTACTTAGCATTTCCTCTTAAATACAGGTGTCAGTTACAGCTATTAAGTCAAATTCACATTGTGCGACAGATAAGTAAAACTCTTGTGTTTTACTATTGCATCCTCCTAAATTTTGACAACAGCACGTGATTTCTTGGATGTTGGGCGATGCTAATTTAAAGATTCAGTAATTATTTTGGGGATGCCATTTACATATTTTATTCTGCAATTTGTGCAATCACCGGAATGTTTTCGCTCATTTAGTTCAGCTTTTACTGTTCTATAATATGCCTACAGACAATTAATTCTTAGTTTTTTTGGTTTATGTATAACATTTCGCACTTGACAGGTCGAAGGGTTTCCGGAGAAAATCTGCCTAACCTTACAGGATTTATTTCATCGACTTTTAAGTCTGATTTTAAGATAGTAGCAATGGTGGTTTGTTCTTTTTCAGTTCTTGTTGCTTGAGAAATTTCCTGATTCTGCTTTTCTACTAAGAATATCAGGTTATTATTTATTATTACGTTTGTTTCGTTGTGTAATTACTTGTATGACTTCCTCGTCTTGTAAGTCAACAGAGCTAAATGAGCTTTTTGCATTAGAGTTTTATAAAAATCCGTTGGCAGCACAGTACACGTGATAGAGGTGAATACTTCTTTACCGATTCGTTGAGAGAGTGAATGAGATAGAGAGAGAGAGAGATGGAGATTCTAAATGGTATAGATTTCTCGAGAATATAGCATCAATCGTTGTCCCTGATTTAGTCGTGGCAATGTTCCGGTCGTTATTCATATCTAAACCGAATTTCTCACGAAGAAAGTGAAGTAGTGGCAAGGACGCATCCTCCGCAAAAAGATCATCATCCATTTGGATCAGATTCGAAAGCATAATCCAGATATATTCAGCAGGATATGCATAAGTAATATTGTATTCTGGTTAATTCCGATTCTGTCACGATTTTTTATAAATTATATAAAAATTGCTTGTGAGGGCATTGCCCAAGTCAAAGCTGCATTCGCTATCTCTGTTTCTCATTATATCAAAATTGCTTTCCGCTTTAGAACACTTGTGGGAGATCGTTGCCCAAATCAAAGCTGCATTCGATATCTCTGTCGCTCTCTTTTTCTCTCTCTTTCTCTCTCTCCTTTGTATCTGTGATATGCTTTATATCATTTACGAGACGAAAATGTTATAAACTGTGACGTGGGGCGACGTTGAAAAATCATTCTCGGGTAAAGAAAATCATGCGGGTAAAGAAGTATTCACTTTACTAAACAAATAATAATTTACTGTAATGGATAGTATCCATTATAGTAATTTGTTGTTATTCAGCCATTTCGCCATTTCAGGGTATCCATTGGATCATTGAACATTCTATATATTTCTACATTTTTGGATTCAGGAATTCATTTTGCATACAACTTATATGGCATATTGAGATAAATATACTCCTAGTCAAAATTAACGCATATTGTAAAAGTAACTTTAAATTTTATCTTTAATATTTTGTGAACTTTGTGAAAATTGTTCAACATATTGACCACTGACACAATGGCATGCTCTTGCTAAAGTTTTTCTCACTACACTGGTCAGATGTTATAGAATTATGTGTTATAGAATGTATTGCCCTCCTAACTTGATCTTTTAAATCATGAATCATGAATCGACAGTATATTTTATTTTTTTGCAACCTCAAAAGTATTTCGAAATTTCCAAGGCACCTGTGACTTGTAGTACCTACAAGTTTCTAAAAAAAATCAGTTATATCAGGAATACTTGAATTAATAAAGCCATTAATGTTAAATAAAATATAGTTTTTCATATGATCATCGGTCGTTATTAATTTTATCTGATTTAATTACCATGGCAGTCGACTGATGAATCCTTTTGATAAATCAAATCACATATTATCATAAAATCACAAATTTTCGTATTAATATAGGCTGGCTGGTGGTAATTGAATGAAATACTCTATACATTATACATAAATACAGTACATTATGTAATCAGTTTGAATTTATATTGAGAGAAATACGTTGTAATGTGATATAATTGCATGTAAAATAGCAGCAATATAATTAATTTTTTTTTCAGATAACGCTATTATTTATGTAGGTTTTCGTAGAGACGTTTCAAGGGGAAACAAATTATTTTTTTAGTTGCGTAGTATAATGGCGTTTGTTTTTGTTTACTTCTTTAAACAAGGTCTTACGGAGGTTACGTCTATTGTTTATTGTATTTTAGGATGGTTTGACATGTATAAGGAGATGTCTTACAGGAGGTATTTAATTAAGTTTAACTTGCTGATAGACGACTATGCGATGTTGAAGTTAATTTAATTAAAATAAAGAACCTAGAAAGAGTTACATTATATCTGTCATTCACTGACCGACGCCGTTAGATGCAGATAACCATTTTGCAATAAATCCGGGATTAGAATCCTCTTAAAAGGTTAATTAATTGCCTATGTGCCAATGTATATCAGATACCTAAAGTGTATTTAGAACCAAGAGTCACCAGCATAACAAATACATGACACGAAGCATACACGTAAACAGCAATCTTGCCACGGGCGCTAGCGAGTTCCGCAAAAAGATGCGAGTTACACAAAATAGTGTTACCCGACGTATTTCATACAAGATTTTCTTCTAATTTTGACCAATTTTATATTTTATAAGAAAACTGAATTTTATACGTTTAAAAACAATCCAACAGGTTGTAAATTAAATTTTCCTAAATAAAATATTTTTTTCATCACATTTTATGGAATTTTTATTTGAATAACTAAAGAATCTATTCTCTCGGCTATCCTAATTAACGGATTGCAACGTTTAAAAATGCATTTGAATATTTGAGTGCCTTTTTATATGTGAAAAAAATTTCAAGTATCTAGATGCTCTAGTTTTTATACCTTGTCAAATTTGCAAAAATTTCAATTTGTTATCAAAAATCTGAATTGTAACAATATTGTGCAAAAACTACACAACCGATTTTGATGAAATTTTAAAGTTTCTGAAAGTTCTAAAATATAAAATAATTATTTGAAAAAATTCGGTAAAAAACTCTTTATTTCCCTTTTTTAGTTATTTTTATTATATCTGCAATAATAATAATAATATTTTCTTTGATTCGCAGCTCTATTATATGTAAAATTTAATTCAAAAACTTTTTTCCTCTTAAAAATTTTTCTGAAACGAATAGCTTCCAAGTTATATGAGCGAAAAAGAAAAACAATAGGTAATTTTTGCGGTTCTTTCACTATTTGTTTAATAAAAAATTATGCCCATGTTTTTGAACTGACGCATAGTGAAATTATCATTTCTTATAATATTTCGAAGCCATTAAAGCAAAAATTCGCGTTGATAAGTGATTCACCCAACCAAAAACAGATATACCGCCTGTATACTAGTCAAGATTTCTTATCTAAATTAAATTAAATAAAATTTATTATAAAATTTGATCAGATTGCGTTACTCGCAAACCTGAATTAAACATTCTCATTGTTTGAATTTAATTAATATTACATGGGAAACCAAAGCTTTTTATAAATATACAATGCTCGGAGAATACCAGGCATTATACCAGTCTGAATATATCAAATTCCGAGTAAAGGTGAAATCCTACATATACCGTGAATATGTTATTGAGGGATGGAGCTCAGGCTCGTTAGAATATATCTGTAAGGGCAACCCTACAATAGGGAACATGACAAAAATTTTAAATATAAAAGGAATTAAGGCGTCATATTTTGCATCTTATTTTTCCATATAGTAGAACATTTTTACGCAATAAAAAAAATTGGGAATGTTCCCTATTAGACCCTCTGAAACGGATCTAAATTTCATCTTTGAAAGGGTATTGCCGATGCTATATTTTTGCGCGAGAATGAAAAATATTTATTTGTGAATTATGATTCTTGTTCGCAAAGCGCCGGGGCCTGGTTAAGAGCTCAAAGGCATCTATCTGACGTGATACTGCTCACAGTCATCTCAGACATTGCTCTGGACTCACCGTCGTAAATTTTCCATAAAAAAACAAGCTACAAATTAAACAATTGATATAGCTTCATATAGCTACATGATACATGATACCGACGGTGAACTTGATTTCTCGCGTCGATCTCAGTTTGAGAGCAAATTAATTCCCGTGCATTCTGTGACTACGTGTCGTCATAAATAGTACAGTAAAACGCACACAAAAATGGGCCAAACCAGAACATTCCAATAAAAGGTACTCTCTCCAGCGCCAAATGGTTCTATACCCTACGCGTAGTAAGTTATAAAAAGTTTTCGGGGGGAGGGGTAAAAAGAGGGGGAAATGGTAAATTTTCAGTTTTCCGCAAATATCTAGAAAACTACTAAGTCTAGCGCAAATATCATCCTATATGAATATAATCTACATTAAATTTCGAACAAGATTGTTCATATATACTGAATATATACTGAGGAAATACTGTTGCCAAATTTTAGGCACCTGGTATGTAGTGTATGAAATTAAATTATCTACTTGTACCTTACCTGCCTAACGTTTTTCTCTCTACTAATTTTTATATACACTGCTGGCGAATATGTTGTAATAATTCAAAATTTTAATATAACTTTGTATGCATATATCTTCTGAATAATATGGAATATTAAAATACGGTATAGAGGACGTTTTTGGAAATTTCATTAGTAATAAATGGCCTGAATCTTCTCTCTCATTCAAAAAAGGAATATACAGGATTAATATAAAGGAATAGGTGTATAATGATTACTTTTATGCTTATAAAAAAATATTACCAGCACCTTCGCCATTTATTCGTTGATTATGTTCATAACGATTAGAAATTGAAAATACTTCTAGGCGCGTGTATATGGGAGGTGTCTTTAAGGAAACCGTCGTGACATGCAACATGCTATTCGTCTGTCTAGTCAGCAAGATCAAGATACCGATTCGTTTTATTTTATGAATGGCTGTAAGGTCATATTTATGTTTAATTCGGAATAACAATATGAACAGTTCGATAACTCAGTTTTCTGAAATTTGCATTCATTTTCGGAAATAAAGCCCAAGATGTAAGAACAACCTAAGGAGTTGTTGGAGGTTCAATACAAGAGGTTATAAATCTCTAATATTTAATTACGAAAAACTACTTATGTGTACAGCAGGTCGAATGTGAATGAACTTGAATATGAATACATATCAATAGGACCGTTGTGGGTCCCGATATTCGATAGCATATTATCAACATGCAATAGATGTTACTGTTATGGCTTGTAAACTAATTTGTCATCCATCGTAGAAGATCACACCAATTTTGTTGACAACAAAAGTCCTCTTGTTCCAAAATCCTCTTGTACCTTTTTTTGTAAAAAATATATCTTTATAGATATTTTTTTTTTCTTGACATAATTCTAATACTAGTATTGGGAAAAATGACATATACAAACTACAATATAACGTTCTAACAGGCAAAACCATGCAATGTCATTATTTAAACAGGATAAATTGAAATGTCAATTTTTATTTTATTTTTTCAGATACATATGTCTTAAAAA
Source organism: Tetropium fuscum (assembly GCA_964058915.1). Classification (NCBI taxonomy): domain Eukaryota; kingdom Metazoa; phylum Arthropoda; class Insecta; order Coleoptera; family Cerambycidae; genus Tetropium; species Tetropium fuscum. The sequence continues at coordinate 378,818 of CAXKVY010000244.1, read as the reverse complement.
TCGCCTGTAAAATCTCCACTATGTCGGAAAAATACAGGACTTCGTTTTCGCAACTTGATTACATCATTGGCGTACCTCTTTAACAACACCCATGGTTACGTCACTGCTTGAAGCAGGAAAATGAAATAAATAATAAACACGATACTTATTAAGAAAAATGTACCGCCAAATTTCAATAAACTATTTCACATAGGAGATAATAAATAACAACATTTCGATTACCCGTTGTATTTCTGAAACAATTGATTTTCGATTGTAAGAAAACTGATATTATTTTCACGTTTTCCACAATACGCCAATTACGAATTTTAACACAAATCAGTAATCTTGAAATATTCTCGTGAAATTGCGTCACATTCTTGGAAAATGCGAAAAATTGTCATTACAAGACCGTGTAATATATCGTTTTCGGGGTGTATTTGGTCACTGATGGCGAATTAAATATTTAAAACAATGAAAACTTTTTCAATTTGAATGTCTATACACGGTCTTGTAGTGACAATTTCCGCATTTTTCAAGAATGTTCCATACTTTCCTAGGGCCAAAACTTATGAACTAAAACGTATGAGGGCCAGAACTAATGCACTAGCGTGATTGAAATTACTTTGCCTATTCTATTTTATAGAAAATACTTTTGCCGGGTGATTTTACGTTATAAAAAAGCTCATGTCGACGTTTTTTCAGTTTATTTTTCTAAGGTTGATGAAGTTATAATGGTCTGTTAGTTATTTTATGTTAGCTTGCAATAAGTGTGGGCTAAAAAGCGCTGAAAATATATATTACTTAATTCTAGTTTAGTTCTATTTAATGTTTTGTTATTTAATGGATATTTTTGCATTTTTGTTTTTTAATGCTTAATTTTCGTTTTTTAATTAATGCTCCGTTTTTTAATTATGTTTCATGGTTTTGTTTTTGTTTTATTTTGTTTGTCTATTGTTTGTTTATTTATTTTTGGCTATTTAATTGTGCATTCTTCTCTCTTTTTATTATCCGTTTGTTCTTTTTGTACATGCTTTGTTTTTTGTTTTTCAAAATAATTTGTAAGTGTGGCGTCATGCTAGGGTGTGTGACGTAATTAAGGGGTGGATTTTTTTGAGGTTGACGGAATTTAGTGATCATGGATGTTTGGATGGTTGGGTTTTGGTGGTGTGTTAGCCTGTTTATTATTTTATTTTCTATGAAGGCGTCTATGGTTGGCACCCTCAATATGGCGTGTAGTGTATCTATTGTAGTGGCCGTAGATTTTTTTAATTATATATATATATATATATATATATATATATATATATATATATATATATATATATATATATATATATATATATATATATATATATATATATATATATATATATATTTTATTTTTGCCACTTACCCTTATGCATTTATTCTGCTGGATTTGCACCTGTTTCTGTTGTGTTTTGTTTATAACAGGATACCAAATCGGAGAAGCGTACGATAAAATCGGTCTTATATAGAAAGTATAAAGAAGTGTTACTACATTTTGTTTAGCATTTAGCATTATTGGATATAATTTTTGGAGTCTGTATTTGGCTCTGGCAATTATTGCTTCAATATGTTTAGTGAATTTAAACCCTCGTTCTATATTCACCCCTAGATACGTGAGGCTGGTGTTGTTGTTTATATTGGTGTTATTTATTTTGATGTGGACTCTAGGTACATCGCGTTTCCTACTGAAGACGACTACCTATTTCTTTATGGCGTTAACTTGTAGCCCCCAGTTTTTGTAATAGTGTACTGTTGTCGTATATTGCTGCATGAGTCTTTGTAGTAAGGGAAACTTGTCGCTGTATCGTCCGCGTACAACGCAACAGTAGTCCTGTGGTCTGTTGGTCTGGATATGTCATGGGTGTAGATGTTAAAGAGGGTTGGTCCCAAGGATGAGCCTTGTGGGACGCCAGAGAACATCGGGCGGATTTGGGAGGTATCCTGTTTGACTGCAACTAGGAATTGAAGGTTGGAAATGTATGACTGTATTATTTTAATAATATGGTTAGTTCGCTACATGTAGCTCGTAGAGCAGTCCAGGATGCCAGACTGTGTAGAAGGCTTTCCCGAGGGTGAATTGACCTCAATTTCGGTGGGTGCTAATTTGTTCACAGGTGCGAAACAGCTGTTGGTTGGTTGAGTGGTAGGGCTGGAACCCGTATTGGGACTCGCTCATGACACTATTCGTCTGTGCAAATTCCAATACTCGGGATTGGATAAGGGTATCTAATAACTTGACTATGGAAGGTTAGATTAATTCGGCGATCAAGTTTGAAATGTGTGGGATTTATTAGGTTTGTGTATAGGGACGGCCTTGGCTGTTTTCCAGTATGCGGGATAATGGGTAACTCTTATACATGAGTTAAAGAGGTTGGTCAGGAGCATTACTGCAAGGTTTGTTTTCGGGCGTAATTAGAAATACTGTGAAGACCGGGTACTTTTCTTTTTCTTAGCGGTTTTATTATGCTGTATACATTTTATGAACTGACTTGGACTAATCTTTAAATTGCGAAAGGGTCGAAATACGATAATTTTTTTATGTTTTTCCGCTTTTCACGTTAATTTTTCTGAAAAGTGAACTCATATTCACAATCAGCGACCCAAAAATCCTACAGGAACCCATTTTTGGGCCAACATATTTATTTTCTTATGAACTAGAAATAAAAAAATATTATGGTACCCGGGCTGGCCCAAAACGGGTGGTTAGAAAAAAGGGCATGGCTAGCACTTAACTTGGCTGAATGATTCTGAGGGTACAACTCACATGTTATTATAAAAAATATTTGTATATAACTGTCCTTTCAATTTTTTTATTCTCCCCTTCATTGACTCGGCTATTATATTTTGTTCTTAATATACATTGTGTTAAGTTACTGTGTATGTTATGTTATGTAAAATTATATTTTTATATCTATGCATCCACTATTTGTATGTACCTATTGTACTTCATAGTAATAATTGAAATAAATTATGTTTTTTTAATTAAAACGTATTTTGATCCTCGATTCCCGATCCCTGATTATAATCTACCCCCGAGTATATAATTGCCCGCTTAATTATATATGAGAGTTCAATTACACGCGAAAAAGCCTTGCAATTAAACGAATTGTGCGGATTGGTAATCCTCTGTTTCAAGCAAACCTAATAAACGAAGGAAACTTCCTGTCCTTTTATTATCCGTAACCTTCACACAGTAAACGTCCACATAAGATTTATCAGCTTTGTAATTGCATTAGATGCGAATGGAAGCAGACCAATATTGACCTAGATTGTACGTGTGCATCAGCTAAATGACAGTATTTGAATAGGCAGGCACGGAGTTTGGTCTGGATGGTTTGGTCTGTTGGGGTGTATTAACTAATCCAGATTTCCTTTCATGTTCAATGATAGTCTTCGACGGGGCATACGCCAAACGCCATAGGTTGTAAGCTGTAATGCTAAACTGCAATAAACAGGGTCGAACTGGGTAGCCGGGTAAATGTCCAATGGAAGAACAGTATCCAAAGAAATTTCAGAATTCAAGAAATAACAGATAAATTACTAATTATTTGAATGTCTTTGAACCTCTTTATTGATTTATAATATCCGAGGTAATATCCAACAACAGAAATAAATTTGAAAAATAATTTATTATTTTCATTTCCAACTTGCAATAGGAACGAAGTAGTTTCAGTAAGTAGTAATCAGAACAAATCAGTAATAAGAAAAAAGCAATTCAAATAAAGTTTTCAAATTGCCTCAATACAACGCCTACCGACTCCATACTACCCCGAAGAGGATTATTATTCCCCAGGTCTCACAACGGGTGTTAGTACTATCTAAGGTCTCAATCTGCCTACTTCTCAGAGAGTACTGACGTGACGAGCGGTAGATGGGGCTGACGTATTGATGCGGAATTGGAGAACGCTAGTGTGGAAAGGTCAGCTGAGGATGATTGTCGTGTAGCTGGCCGCGGGACTAATGATGTCCAGGCAATAGGAAGTCGAATACCGTCATCCCTTTTGTTCATATGGCCTCACGTATCGTTTGTGTTTTTAAGGATGGGATGGATGCTATATATATATATATATATATATATATATATATATATATATATATATATATATATATATATATATATATATATATATATATATATATATATATATATATATTAGCTTTGCTATTAGCTCTTTGCTATTCATATTTGTTTTGTGAAAAGTAATCTGGGGTTTGTAGCATTTCATTACATAGAAATAAGCAAATAGACGAATAAGAAGGAAAACACACTTACCAGTACTATATCTGGACATTCATACGGAAATGAACCACTATACACACGAAAACGAACCACTTAGAAGTTGTACAAGTTCTTTCACCTTTCTTGAGGATCTTATATATATATATATATATATATATATATATATATATATATATATATATATATATATATATATATATATATATATATATATATATATATTGTGATATTTTATCTCTCTGTTGCATTTGGCAATTTAATTTTTTTAGAATACATTTATTTATTAAGATAGTTTAGGTTTTACTTTGTATATATAATGCTAGTAGGTTCACATAGGTTCTACGAAAGAACAGCGCATACCTTGGCGAGTCTGGTAATTTTCTTAACAAAGTAGAGTTCTGATTAGTATGCCGCAATTGATCGTATCTCCTCCTGCTTTTAATATTCAGTGGTTGTGGCTGCCGTAACTATGGAAATTTCTTTAAGAAAGCGGAATAAAAATTCATTATAACCAGTCTCATTTATCTCTTTTCATTAACACGAAAAGTATGTTTATGAAAGTCTTAAATATTTTTAATTACTGCATGTTGTATTGCAGTGTAATAATTATTGAATGTCTGAGAAGGTATAAGATTGTAGTTAGGTATATTCTACAGACATCTGCCTGTATCATTTATATATCAAAGCGGTGTGAAAATAGCAGCCAGCGATAGCAGCCTAAGCTTGCGGAAACACCTGAAACTTCATAGGCGTCGTTCTTTAGGGGTCCACTACAGAAATGCGTTCAGTCAGGAAATGTTTCAAAAAACTTTTAAAATTAGTATGTACAATCGAGATTCAGAGATATAACCGAAAGCCGTAAGGAGTCGTAGTATTTTAGAGATTTTCAAGTCGGAAAAGGATCCGGAATAATTTTAAAAATTGTAACCCGGAAAGTATTACAACTCGAAAAGTAAAAATTTAAAAAAATTTCAAATTTCATCGACTTTAAAAGGTATATATCAATATATCATACCACTGCCTATCATAACGCAAAGCAAGGTGGACGAGGTTAAATAATGTTTCAGCTGTATGATCTGCATAACACACAAAAATCTTTTCCACTAATTTTGCACTAGAATTAACATATCTAAGAATAATAGAGCTTCCACTTGAACTGAGAACAAATATGCTTCGTTTATTTCTTTTGATATAGTTTCCTAAATATAATCATAAATACATTGCTAAATTTCGTTTCGAATTTTTTTGAAAATAATTGGTCCCATTTCACATAAGGTTTTAATAATTCTTTAAAATTTCCGCGATTTCATGAATTGATATTTTCATCGTGGCCGCGAAAGCAACTCCTGCTTTCCTAAATACAAAGCAGCGTCATAGGTAGCTGCATTAAATCGCCGATTTAATTGTACTTTTTCATACAATTTTATAATGTATAAAGGACTATTTTCTTTTAATGTATCGGCAATGGTATTCAAAATGTTGCTGAGCTGTTTAAAACTTACTGCACGCATTAGTTGTTCCGAAGATCCTTCGTGTTTGTGGAGATTAAAAGAATCTTCGAAGCCTATTTATGCCACACAAACTGTTCATTACTAAGTAGAGGCATGGCCAACAAAATATTTTTTTATAAATAATGACTGCCACATAACCACTGATACTGTTAATACCACAACTTGTTTAATTATCTGTTGTAAGATTAGCATGTTTTATTAATATTGACAGTTAAAATCGGCATAGGTCTTTGTAAACACAAAATATATTTTTTATCCTCATCTTAAGTCTTGAAAAACGCGTATCAATTAAAATACATACAATAAATTTTATTCCTTATAATATCCCCTATATTCCCCATATTCCCTATATAGTTATATCAGTAAAAGATCTCTCTTTTTTATGTTATTTTCAGTGTTCTAGTAGGTACCGTGATTCGACTGGTTGAATCGGATATTTCCTTACGTCAATATCGCTGAAAAAATATCAGGGTTTGTGTACATACCGAGAAATAAATCATTTGACAAAATACGGCTCCGTTTTAACATCCGATACTTTGAAACACAACAAATGGTTTCAATATTGCCGGTTTATGAATAAAACTTAACGGGTAATATTGCTTTAGATGTATGTAAACTTTACGCTCTACCGCAATTGTTTATTCAGTTGATGCTGACATGGGTTCGCGCTCTACAACGCGACGCGTAGCTGCCAAAATTATTATTAGGTACATTATGTTTTATGTTTCTAATTGACAGACGGTAGATTTAATCAACAGTTCCACTACTGGTACTGTAATTTAATATTTTTATTTATGTGGGCAAGACATTCAAGCCACTTTTATATAGACTGAGTACACATAGAAACAATTAAAAAAATTAAATAGAAGTCTTCATTAAAAATAAAATTATTTGCAGTATTAAAGCTTTGACAGATCTCCAGATTAAAATGAATCCGATATTTTGGCTAAAACAATTTTCTATAATAATTAACTATATTCTATAATAATAATTGCATATACTAGGTAATTTGATTAATTCCTCTAATATTATTGTGTATTTTCCATAATGCAACTAGCACACTGCTTTGCCTACGTATTTCTCGATATGATGATAGTAACAGTTTTTTAAGTAACAGTTTTTTTTTAAATATATTTTTTACTCATTACTCAGTTTTACTCATAAAAACCTCTGTATATTGTATATTACGTTATGCCGTGACCGGACCAGTATCGTGACGTCACAAATTCTTGTCCCCGGCCTGTCTTCTGTGGGTCTCGCTGAAATTAGTATATTGAACATATTTTTATTTAACTACAAAATATTAGAACTTTAATTACTGTTCTAATTAAAATTCTAAATGATTATCGTACCGTACCGTATATTATATGTCGGTATATTTTACATCTCCATCTTCCAGTTCTCCGTAACTGCTTGTTGCTGCTTCTGATTGGCATTGAACCGTTCAGTTCTAGTAACTAAAAGCAACAACAAGCAGTTATGAAGAAGAACCTGAAGATGACAAGTGTGACTCTGAACATTGACATTGTTTTACTAGAATAAAAGACGTGGGAAAAGGAAAAGATGGCGTGGAGCCGCACTGTGGGGCCATTTATTAATGGATTTGGCTCATGTATAATAATAGGGTTCATTTAAACGAAAACGATTTTTCTGCCAAATCATACGTGTTGAAAATCAATGCAGAAACACGGTCAGATGAACATTTTGAGAGTTGTTTAAAATTTGATGACAAGCACAATGGTACAATTTTTGCTCTCCAATGAAAATTGGCGATTTTTAGATTTTACAAGATTAAATGAACGTATTTCACAGTGAAGAGTATAACAATAAAATAAATAAACAATTATAAAATAACTTTTCTATGCCTCTATTGCAATTGCGACAAGAAAATCAATGTAACATGCATATCTACGAAAGGCAGAATTGACATACAAATTTTATGCATTAGGTTATTACGTATGCATATATTCATAAACTAGTGTGTGTATACATACAGGCATTAGAAAAACGTAAATTTAAGGGAATATTTTTATGTTTGTAGCACGTCACAGAGTGTATATATTTACAAATTAACTAACCCATCAATGCAGCAATTTTGTCACTTTGAGAGCGCTAGAAAAGGTGCATCATTTTTTAAAATGCCTGTTCCTCAAAAGCCGAGTACAGTAGCCGCACGTTACTTTAACGTCACTTTTCCAAAACGACTCATATGGTACAGTATAGTTTCCCCAATACTTACCAATTATAGCTGACAAGACAATCTGTCCTCTCAGCTATTTGTTAAGTATTGTGGAAACTATACTGTACAATATGAGCCGTTTTGGAAAAATTTCGGCTACACAAATTACAAACCACATTGAAATAGCTATTTATGTAACCAGTTGGGAAAAGCACTATTTTGTTTAACGAGATTTCTGCGTATGTATGTATTTCGCAAAAAGATGCGAGTTACATTAAATAGTGTTTCCCAACGTGTTTCATACAAGATTTTTTCAAATTTTCACCAATTTCATATTTTATGAGAAGAAACCTATGATTTTATACGCGTTTAAAAACAATCCAGTAGGTTGTAACGGTGTGATAGCTCGTGTCAGGTCACGTTGTCAGGTCTAAATAACCTACTATGTAATGAACTTTACACAACCAGTTGCGTAATATTTTACTTTTCGTAACTGGTTGTGAAAAGTAAGACGTTTCCTAACGTAAAAGGGTTTTGAAAAGTCTCACTTTACATGTCAAAATTAGAAAAAAACAATTTCGCAATTCACAAAAAACACGAAATCGTCAATATGGAGACAATTTATGTGATATTAGACAGTTATGTGAGTTTTCTCAAATCGGAAATTACGTACTATGAGAAATAACTCCATTACAAAATATAACAGCTATGTTAAAGAATTGGTCTTATAATATGAAAAAGAAAACTGGAGAGGATTACAAAGAATATGCAGTTAAAACAATCTGGAATTCAACTACGAAGATGATTCAAGAAACATTTTTCAGTGAGAACAATATTAAATTTGATTCTTGTAACGACAACTTTTAAAGAAGCATACGTAGAGTATCAAGAAACAGCAAATGAAATGAAGTTAGAATTGAGTACAATTAAATTTTTTCACATACGGCACAAGGTGGGACCAATAATTAGTATATCGCAAATGGATGACAAAACATTACAAGGATAGAAGTACCTGTTTGTCCCGCCGTTACATTGTTAAAATTACTCTTAATAAATAAAAAAAAAATTAAATGTCACAATTATTATGACGTAGAAGAATTATCACATATAGAAACTTATTTATTTGTTGAAAAAATATTCTCCAGTAGTCAGTTCGGGTTTCGGCAAGGATTAAGCACCCAAGATGCTGTATTAGCTCTGTATAATTTTATTCTAAATAGTTTTGATAGTAATAATAAATCTGCCACCATATTATTTGACTTCAGCCTTGCCTTTGATACGGTTAATCATGAATTACTAGCGGATAAACTTTTTAAATATGGTATTAGGAGGCCTGCATTAGAATGGATGATCTTTCCTCAAAAATAGGTCTCAAGAGGTTCACCTAAAATGGAATTATAATGTATATAAATCAAGCCCAACAAATGTCAGTACCGGTGTCCCCCAAGGGAGTGTCCTGGGGCCAATATTATTCTTAATATTTATAAACGATATTGTCAATAACAAACGTAATTTTAACTCACTCATGTCCATATTTGCAGATGAGACATCATCTTCGGTATCAGCAAAACACTTTGACGAACTCAGCTCTGGTGCAATGAAGTCTATATTGAATATTCAGGATTATTGTTCTAATAATGGTCTTGTACTAAATAGTCTAAAAACAAATTTTATTTTATTTTCTCCAAAAAACACAATCGAAAGTCTACTAGTTAGAATTGACGGGAAAACTATAAATCAAAGCCACTCTGTTAAATTTTTAGGTACTTACATAGATTGCAATCTGTCCTGGGAAAATCACATTGACTTTTTGATAAATAAACTTAACACTACACCTGTTTTGCTTTATGGCAATTAAGAAATTATGTAAGTTTAGAAATTTTAAAAATGTATTATTTTGGAAATGTACAATCAAGATTCAATTATTGCATTATTTGTTGGGGAAATGGCAAAAAAATGGTTAATCTATTTATTCTGCAAACGAAAATTATTAGAACCCTAGCATTTAAGGGTATGCGACACTCATGCAGAAGATTGTTCCCAGATTTAGGGATCTTAACTATCTATTGCTTATATATTTTTAATTGCGTGTATTATGTTAAATGCAACTCAGATTTATTTGCTGACAATAGATCAAATTTAACCTGTCACTCCTTAAGACCTATGTTTAATATAACTGTACCTCAACATAAAATGTAAAGGTCCAACAGTAATGTCCATAAAATTATACAATAAGCTACCAGCTTCCCTGAAGAAATTAAATAATACTGAAATATTTAAAATCAGAACAAAGAAAATGCTGCTCAAATATAGTTTTTATTCTGTTGGTGAATATTTAAATTGCACTGATATTGTAGAATAGCCAAAAATTGCTTAACCAACATGTGCATTTACTGTTGCTTGATTGTTTGGTCCTTACTCTTTATTATTTAAATCGTTTGTGATATATTATCTTTAGATGTTTGTACGTATTGATTTGCATATATATATATATATATATATATATATATATATATATATATATATATATATATATATATATATATATATATATATATATATATATATATATATATATATATATATGTATGTGTATATGTGTATGTATGTATGTGTATATATATGTATGTATATATATATATATATATATATATATATATATATATATATATATATATATATATATATATATATATATATATATATATATATATATATATGTATGTGTGTATATGTGTGTGTATATATGTATATATATATATATATATATATATATATATATATATATATATATATATATATATATATATATATATATATATATATATATATATGTATATATGTATGTGTGTATGTATGTATGTATGTGCGTATGTGTGTGTATGAATATATGTGTGTATATAAGTGTATGTGTGTACATATGTATGTATATATATGTATGTATGTGTGTATGCACGTTTATATGTGTGTATATATTTTATATTAGGCACGTACCCGTACATCATGCTTGACAGTGTATAATATTGATGATGACGATATTCTATACTTACATTGTAAGTCCCATGAAATAAATGATTATTATTATTATTATTATTATAACATATAAAAATAGTACCGCCGAATTTTATCAAATTTTAGTAATTGTCTCTACGTGCACCTTTTACCAATAATATATACCTACCTAGAAGTTATGTTACATGAATAGCTTTACCAATTTGCAGCTCTTTGTGGACTGCTTCTTCATTCCTTGCATGAACCTCTTTCTCTGGATACTTTATGTGGTTTTCGTCGTTGATCGAGATAAATAATTTACAATACTTCTACACTCTTCTCCTCATTTTGAGTGTAATGACACTCAACATCATAATCTCCGAGCGAGAACAGAAGCGAACTTTTAGTTCAAGTCAGGTAGGTGGATAAATTCAGATACCAAAAGAGATGTCGACTATAGACCGTGTCTCCCTACTGTGGATCTTCTCCCACGTGTCTTCTATTCTTCTAGAACGACGTTTCGGCTACATATAAGTCATTTATCCTGTTCTGTAAGGAAACGTCATCGGACTGGTACTCTAAATACTCTTTACAGCAGACTTAGTAACTTCATCTTCAGTGCTTATTATCTATTAAACATTAGAATCAATATCTTTTATGCGGAATTGAGATATGTGATGACCACTGATCTGATTAAATATTTAGCGTGAAAAATGCGACATACATTCTCACAAGCATTAAGTAAAGGAATCAGGCAATTATAACATATCCAAAGCAATGTTCTGTTCATACTATTAAACCAGTTATGAACCTGATGCCATGAAAACATATCCATTAACCAGAAGCAATATCTTACATAAGGTCTGAAGTGGATTGGAAATATATAACAAATGTTTAGTTGCCAGTAAATATAATGTTTCTCTAGCTCCGCGCCTTATAATGGCAATTTAAATTATCGAAACCGGTAGCCATAATAATAATTTTCAAAAATATCTAGCACTAATGAGAAAATAATGATATAATGATATTGTGCCTTATTTTCATTTTGGGAAAAATTTGAACACATTTGAATAAATATTGTTATTGTATTGTACTATATGTTACTATATTTTACAAGCTTTTTCCAACTTAATTATCCCTTTTTTTCAAAAGTTAAAGGGGATCGATAAAAAATATTGATAGTCCATAAATATACTAACTACTGTTCACATAAATAAATAAATGAACAATCATAGTGTGTGCAATTTTTTTATTTGATGTTCAAAATTATATATATATATATATATATATATATATATATATATATATATATATATATATATATATATATATATATATATATATATATATATATATATATATATATTTGTAATGTATATATGATGAGCTTTTTTTCAAACCACAATAAGTTCATATATTTGAAAAATTGATTGAAAGATGGACACACTTATACTGGAATATCACGAATCTAGTGGTACCTATATTAATTATTCCTCAAAAAGCACTTTATAAATAAGTCCTATTTATAAAGTGGACTGACACTGTAATATGTCTATCATACGTACTAGAGGCTGTAAGCTTTTTTTATGTTTTCATCTTAAATCCATATATTTGAAAAATTTGAAAGATGGAGGCACACTGGAATATCACGAATCTAGTGGTGTATCAATTATGCCTCAAAATGCTATAAGTTCTGTCTATAAAGTGGTCTGACACTGTAATATGTCTAACATATGCATTAGAGACTGTAAGCTTTTTTTATGTTTTCCTCCTAAATCCATATATTTGAAACATTTGACAATTGCAGAAAAAAACCTCTTAATATACGTATATATAGATTAATTTCAAAATACCAAGGAAAACTTTTGTGTATGGTAACTTTTGGGTAATCTTTAGGTTTCTCTATATTATGCCTGACGAATAGGAAATCCTAAAAGCAGATACGAAAATAAATATTCTAAGAACCTTAATGTGACATTTTAGCCTGAAAATATACTCGTATATTTTATGTAGTCTAGACCATAAATGGTACTTAAGAGGTCTCCGAAATTCTGTCGAAGCCGTAGTAACTGTCAATGATATTTGCTATCATGATATGATAGCAAACTGCAAACTTATTGGGTGAGTTGTATGGTATCGATTTGGGAGACATCTGGTTTCCATAAGACCTGCCACACACCGAGATAGACAATGCAATTATTGAAAATATCGAGATCGTGCGATATCGCACATTTGGATTTTCTCTTAGGGGTTCCTGAAGGGAAACGTTTATGCCGATAATCTACAGATGATAGTCCCCAGCTGAGGAGAGAGATGGCACTTGTTATTGGTTAAATAGAGCGGCCTTAAGAGAGTCGCTGCCGACGTTTTCCAGATTTGGAGCCATATGAAGGGAGCATGTACGTTATCCATAACACACTTACCATCAAATGTAGCAGACTTGATTGTAAAAGAGATCATAAATCTTTCGTATTTGTTTCAGTACCTACGACTGTTAAATTCTTCAATTAGTATTAGACGAAAAATTACCTCTACCTAGAATTTAAAAATCGTAAGTCATCTTCAGGGGTTGAAGGAAGGGGGTGAAATCAACCCTTAACCAGTGAAACCCTTTTTTCTGGATGAAGGATTGGTTTTTCTATATTTTGATTATGCCAATTAAAAGAACGAGAAATTGCTTATAGGGATTAGTATTGTTTTAATATTAACCGATAATTGTATTCATTTTACGAATTTTACAAAACACTTTGTTTGCGACTGGGCGTAAAACTGATTATTTGAAAAATGTCGCGCTCCGGTCAAAGAGCAGATATTAAGGTTTTAAGGAGGTATTGCGGTTGTTTGTTAATTTATTATTACTTTGATGATTTTCGTTGTTTTTATTTTTTGTTCAGAATTTTTTATTTTATTTTCCCGTTTTCAAGTTGTGACGGCTATTGAGCTGGTTTGTACACATTCATTCACACGTTTGTACGTTTTTTGTTGGTAATATGGCTACTGGCGAACTACCCACTATAAAATAGGAACGCGCCGAAAGTGGAAAGTGTTGTGGAAACTTGCATTCAATATCGGCTGTGGTGTTTAAAATATGCATATAAAAACCCTCTACTTTTGACCCCCTAAAAAAATACTTACGTCCATGAGGAGTGCAGTGAACTTCGTATACATTTTATAGAGAATCTATATTTTAAAACTAATAATTACACCCTGTTATGGCTTTAGTTATAGATAGATATATCATAATTTAAACAACAACACGTTGTCCTATTGACAAGAAATTTATAAGTCTCTGTCCTGTCAACAGCCACAATTTCATGATGCTAAAATAACAATACATATTTATAAGAGTCGTCTGCTCGGGAGTGTATCTATATTTTTTACTGTAAAATTAATGTATATGTATCATATATGTATATTAAAACTAGAAGAAAAGTTATTAAAAAAATATGTAGGTATCTATTCAAATCGATAAAGATATCAAGCTAAGAAAGTTTACCATTATCACTGACCAATAACATTTCCTTTTGCGCGATGGAAATAAAAATAACACATGTCTTTGAGGCTTCTGATCATGTGCATTAGATTAAATAATCATGCTTACTGTTGGTTGACTATATACCTACATGACGTCAGAGTAAAAGAGTCAATTGACTATATGAACGCCTCAATTCACTATATGAAGCAATAATCGAAATAAAAGAAAACAAATTCAAGCCACGGTTCAAACGGGGTGCAAACTGCGGTGAATGAAGGGTCATTGATGCAACGTGCAATGGCCAATTCGGTTTGGATTGAGGTAAATTATTAAATTACCTATAAAAAAAATTATCAAGAAAATTTTTAAAAAAAGTATGTTTTTGTTTTCTATTCTGAAATGTGTATGCGATCATATTTAAATTATATTTGGGGCGGCCACCTCAGATTTTGGGGGGCTCTGTTCCCTCAAACCCGCTCCTTCGCCCATGCTCTAGAATCAATTTTTTCCATAATTATTTTAAAAAAATATAGATTAAAAATACACGCTTTGAAGGGAAACCGAACTAAAAAGGGAAACCGAACTATTTATTTCGGTTTCCCTGTAAGGCATGTTTTTTTAGTTGTTTAAACTAATTTATTTTTTACTTTTTAGTTCGGTTTGCTATAAGAGCGTGTTTTTTAGTTTTTTAAACTTTCTAAAAAACTTTAAAAAAGATTCGAGTTTTGTATCTAAATAAGAAACTCCATGTTTCAAGAGCAGAATTACACAAATAGCTAACTACAACTGCGATCAGTAAATTCTATATTGTGGCGAATGCGCCAAGGTGAACTTTTTATATCCTGGTTTTTTATGATCCTGGTGGGGACATTAGGACAAAGTTGTCAAGTTATTGTATTGTCATCGGTCCTTGATAGGTGTGCAAAGTTTCAGTTTATTCTGACACCTGTTAATAAACACCTACGTATATGTGAAAACATTTTTATTTTTGAAATAATGTTAACATTTTAGTTATTTTGCACGTCTGGACTTACCTAAATTTGCAAACCAAAAATGAACAAATTCGTGGTACACCACTTTCTTAGATACTGTTTTGTTGACAATTTTCAAATTGGTTGAAAGTAGACCCCTTTTAAATGTTATGAGCCCCCAGTTTTCTCTTGCGGCTGCATCCATCTTCTCGTATTCTACCATATCTGGTAGGCATTTAAAAAAAGGTAATTAGTAGTAAATGGTAGTAATTGATTTTATTTAGGCAGGGCTGCCACAATTCCAGCACTTACACTTACCTAACTTTGCCAGAGGATAACTAACATTCGTGTATTCTTCGTAAAATGTAATGGCATGGCACAATTTGCGGCATATTCGTTGTTAATTTTGCTCGCATTATAAGTGTATATCCGTATAGGTATTTTTCTGCCGTTATTTTCATATATTCTCTCGTAGTACGGATATGTCGTGACGGCAAACGTTAACAAATAGGTAGACATGGTTACACTGTGGCAAAATCGTACACTGTGCCCTGTGACGTTTTGAATGCATATCCTGCTGGATATATCTGGATTGGGCTTTCGAATCTGATACAAATGGATGATGATCTTTTTGCGGAGTTTCTCTTGTAGCCGAACATCTATGCTGCTGATATTTAAAGAATAGCACGCGACAAGCATTGACACCTAGTGCCAAATTACCACGTAATTGGCCAGACTTTCTTAGAAATTTCAGAAACTCAGAAGACACTTTTTCATCTTCTTGTTAATTACGATCTAGATAATTTCGATATATAGCTCGTTGTAATAAACGTCAAAAGTAAAATAGTAGCGTATATGACTGAAGGAACATCTATAGCTGGTGCATCATGTGAGAAAATGGAAAAGGGTGATGGTAGACTTGCATGTACATGATATGGCACGCCACGGGTCAAACAGCCAATATATGTGGTAAAGCCAATGTTATTGAAGAATTACCTTATCTAGATAACTGGAACACAGGAAGACAAAGTGTGGAACCCCACAATGGACTAGTCAACCTGCCATATGGGATGCCTCAGGGAACTATACAAGTTTAATCACTAATTTATTTAACAGATGCGCTTCAACGTAATTTTGATTTATTCTCATTCAATTTTTGTGTATAAAACCTTAACCGTAATATAGTAAATTTTATCACATTTTCTAGTTTTTCTGTAAAACCCGCCATATTTTAACTGATTTTCAGGGCTACACCTAGGTAACTACTCCAGTCTGTGCATACCAGCCGCAGCCTGCTCTACGTGCTCCTTTTTGCTGCTACTGCCATGTTCCAAATTTAAGGGCCCAGTGGACATTTGGAAGTCTAAATTATGGATAGTTAATTTGGTCCCTACATTCCGCGGTTATCCGGAAGTAAAATATCTGTAATCTGATGACGTTATCGCTCTTTTAAATAACCACCACTTAGATGCCTAACGGGTGGGCGTTAGAAATTCTTATGCCTCTTTCTATACTGTATCCAACGAGAGAATGGACTTGCACTCGAGCGAAAATTCATCTGTTTTGGTCAGATCTCCGCCCCTTAGAACATTCGTTTAACGCCCTCAGCGTCTTAATTGGCTCAGCAGGTAGGGCCGGCGCCTGGGTCCGATACCTACCTGATACCTAATTATATAAAGTACCTACTACTGCCTACCTATTCACAGTTTGTATTTGTAGTCTCGCAAGTACGGTTATTTTAGTTGTGTTGTTTACGGTTGTGAAATAAGTTTTAAATCTATTATAAGAATGTCAGCAGCCAGAGACGAGATAAATCCACCATTATCGCCAATTAAGAAGAATAAAAGAGGCCAGGTAAAGAAATATAATAATAAATATGTTTTATTTAATACGCATACTATTACCAGTAACCGTGGTCAATGATTTATTTTTGTTTTTAATTTTAGGTAGTGCATCAAAGTCAAAAAATAATTATAATAAATTTATATAAGAAATTAAAGGAAGACAATCCGCAAATGTCGTACGTACCGAATGACGGTCCTGCGTATCCTCTCGTTGGATAGAGTATAGTTCCTTAACTCAACGATATTAACGAAGTTAACAACGAAGTTAACACGTTTGGAATGGCATTGTTTACGACGCTTTTGTTATCTTTAACTGTTTAAATAATGCTGTCCATAAACAGGTTCAAGTTTTCGTGGCAACGTGGTATGTCCATCACACTTTTTTCATTGTTGCGATACCTCAAATATATAAATATATCAATCTCCGGTTAATGTAAATTTATCATTTAAAAAATGTACGAGTACTTCGTAGCCAACCAGGAAATGTGAGGAAATACGTTACGGAAATACAGGTATTTTTAAACAACCTCCCTCGGCAGAAAACCACATTATCTGTTCCCAATTTACCCGAATGCTCGCACCCTGCACAGTTTAACCTAACCCTCATATTTATAATTGATTATACCGCACAGATGTAGAGGATACTATTTGACCGTTTCCTAAATCCTAAACCTAATTCAGCTCAATTAAATCGAGGTATTAAATGCAGATTACTACTGTAAACTTTAATCTTTTTCGAGGCCTTTTTTCCGTAAATTTATTTATTTACCAAATGTGCACAGATTGATATACATGAGTAGAATCAATCAACTGATGTGGATATATAAAATACTCCCAAATTAATATAATTTGTTTGTAATTACCGCAATCGCAATTTATGGTGGCGTCTCATTGCACACGTAAAGGTACGCCTCCGATTAAATTTCCTATTATTATTTTACCTCTTGGTATTTTAAAATAGCAACTGCTATGTATATTATGCCCCTCAAAAATTTTGAAGTGTAAAAAAAGTAATTAAACTACTATTACTTTGTAATATAACTAAATATATTTTTAGAAATGGTATAAAAAATAAGAAACAGTATCTAGGTAATACCTACATAAATTTCATATAATTATTATATTAAAACAGCACACAATTTGGCCTAATGTGAAGCAATAGAAATAGTAATAACAATATGTTGTTGTAGTGTATAATATAAATAGTAAAGAACTGTCGTCATTGTCCGAGTACAAATCAATGTTCCTTCACTGCAAAAGGGCCTATTGGTTGTCACATAGATCTTAGTTGATTGCTTGCTGAACTGTTTGTGTACAACCAGGTTGTGTAACCGGTTCCATCTGATCGATTTGATGTATTTAAGCATTGCTGTAGCAGTAGCATAATTAGGAGAATGAAGAGGATTCACCAGGAAGAGTATGACCAGGAAATGTGTTATAGTAAGATAGCCTAGTATAATAGTTTTCATGTTTCATGAGAGCCATGTTTAATCACTAAAAATTTTAATAACAAAAAACAAAACCGACTTAAAAAAACTGCACTAAAAAGTAAAAAATAATTACGTTATTCATTCTTACTTAGAATTCAACCAATTTATAAGAAGTCGGTCGGTTAAGTCGGTTTTGTTTTTTTGGTAAAATATTTTATTTCTTGCCTTTCAGTGAATATTGCGTTCTGTACCATCTGTATGTAACTAGTTTATCAAATAAGAATATGGGTAGGCCTACTAAACGCGCTGCCTATACGAGGCAGTGACGTTTAAATGAAAAGATCGAAGAAAGGGAAAATGCCTATCTCAAACTAGGAAATCTACATCCAAGGCAATTTTAAAAGAGACTCGCAATACGTAAAAAGATATATTTTCACTATAAGCCCCCAAAATGCGGGCTTATAGTGAAAAAGTATTAAATAGTGAACACATCGGAAGACTTGCCCACCGTCTCAGATTAATTCGCGATCGTCTTTTCAATGAAACGCACTATCAACGTGCCCACCGTATCAGTTTGATTCACGAGCGTCTATCTAATGTCTATCCAATGAGAATATATATATATATATATATATATATATATATATATATATATATATATATATATATATATATATATATATATATATATATATATATATATATATATATTTCCATCTATCTATCAATTAATTTAAATATCAATAAATTAAGGCTGTGACCGGCGCATTCGCCATTTGTCTTGGTATATCATATCGTATATCTGGTGAATTCCCCGATGTATCTTCGGAATCTAAAGTCCAATGTCAATAAAACTAAAATGGGAGTCCCTTGAAGATACCCCCTTTCCAACAAAAAGAGAATTTTTAATATTGATTTATAAATGACGGAGTTAACAAAAATTTAAAAAAATAAAAGTACAACCGAATTGAGAACCTCCTCCTTTTTTGAAGTCGGTTAAAAACAATGTTCATTACAAAATCTGGTATCAATCGAATGACACCGGTTTAGTAATTAGTGTATGTAACGAGTTTATTGCAATTACACACTTCATTTATTAATTATCGAATGAATCTTGTCAAATATTATGTATTGATATATAGCATTATTTCTATACAGGCTAACAGCCGTAGAGAATTTAATGAAAATCAGGACCGGCCTTGCTATGTAGGAACTAAGTAAAAAATATTTGAATTTCTAGAACGCAATTATTATAAGTCATCTGTCTGATTTAATTTTTTTTATTAAAGACATTTGTAAATATAAATATTTCTGTATGTTCTCTATAGTAAACTCTTGCATGTAAAAGGTTCTATAATAAGTTGTGCGCACTTATTATACGTGCGCACTGCCGGCGAAAATAATATTTTTGCTATGCTATATTTTAATAAATTCTTTTGTTTAAATTTTAATAACTTTTTTTAAACTGTTCATCTTTCACCTGCTGCATCTGAATCTACAGGCAATACTAGAACGTCGAGGATCGCAGAGTCGTCAACCATTAATACATACTCATACATACCTATATGACATCACTGGTCGTGTTCTTCTATTCGGCGGTCCAACTAAATGACATTTTTCAATACAAAACGGTAGACTATGTTCGTAAAAAACGACCGAATATGCAATCCTATGTGCGCTCTAAAAAACACCCTTCCAGTAATTCTCGTGACAACGTAGGTGTAGGACGATTTTGATCAGATCATTTCATTGTTTACACATTCTTACGAGACGCTACTGCTTCGGGTTGTGTTAATGGACAAAGTAATTGTTATACTGTGATTAATTGCTTGTAGCGGAGCTACTAAACACTGAATTTGAAAAGAGGTTATTTATTCTAGAGACGTATTCACACAAATATATGAGGCTACGCGTACACTGGAATTTATTTTAAAAAATTAATTAGAAAACACATTTTCAGGAACACAATTCAAGGAAAATTCGGTAAGTAGTTAGTGAGTTCAGTAAATAGTTTTTTTATGGCAAATGTTGTGAGAGAAAAAGGGCTCAGCCCCTCATTTCTTTTTTCTTGCGCATCCCCAGTATATTAAGACACGAGCCGATACTGGAAAAAGTTCACACAAATGTGTGTGTGTGTGGTTTGCTCTGCATGTCCTATAATAAAAGAGCTGCTTCATCCTACTATTGATACCATAACCGATTGGATAGGCTTTTTATACGCGTCATAGTTTTAATAGGAAATAATAAACAGCATTTATGTAGCATTTTACTTATCACGAAAGAATCTTAAAGTGTAATAACTAAAATTATAAATTAACATACTTATATAACTTTACTATGTTCTTTATGTTGAGAGGATCATCAAAATACGTTTTTCATGTGGACCCAGCACTATTAGACCATGCCGAGAAACTTTCCGTATTTTTGTAATTTATCTATGCCTGCCTGTAACATCGTTACTCTTTGGCAAATTTTCCCTAATCCATTCCGCGCATTTTTTTAGATTTTCTTTTTGTTCGTCGACCAACGGCAATTCTTCTAGAATAATAAATAAAAAGTATATAAGACAAATAATACACTGGAAAGCAAAAAATACCTCCTACATCACACTCTTCTATTTTCTTTGCAGGCTTCGTGTGGTAGCCAGTCTCGTTAAATCTTCTGTATAGAAAATCCTTAAACAAAAGAAATATTTATTGAAAATGAATCATTTTTGGTATAGTATTTTAGTATGATGACTATGGTAATCAAAAATCGGTATGGACAAGAACTATATATTTTAAATATCGGTTTTTCTATTTTTCCTTTAAACCCGCAAATTATGCCCCCATTACCATATATCTTCCAGCATGAGTGAAGCATACCTAATATGTCTGTTTCTGCCTCATATTCAAAAAACCTATACCTCTGCCTTATAATCAAAAAACATTTATTTTTCTCAATTTTTCAAATAATTAACACGGATGTTTATTAAACGAAATTGGTAATTACGGAAAATTACGACTGTTCCTCTCCTTCATCTTATTTTCTCATTTGTCTGCTTCTAAACTGGGACCGGTAAACCAAATAATGAAGTAACTCCGAGAATAGTAATTTTTCTTTCATTTCCATAGAAATCATTAGCTTCGAATTTTGAATTACGGAAAATTACGACTGTTCCTCTCCTTCATCTTATTTTCTCATTTGTCTGCTTCTAAACTGGGACCGGTAAACCAAATAATGAAGTAACTCCGAGAAGAGTAATTTTTCTTTCATTTCCATAGAAATTATTAGCTTCGAATTTTGAATGTTTTATAATTTTTTATACAAAATTTTTCAATGAAATGTACCTACAGTGGTTTTTTTTTAATGGAACACCTTGTATATTTCCAGACAAAAAGTCTAATTTTCTAAATCCAAAAATATATAATTGTTATATACTCGTAAATAATCACTCCACATGTTTGTGAGATAATACTAAAAACTGGTCACATCACGGCGATGTCAGGTATAAAGAAAACATATCAAGACATTCCCAACAAAGCTGTTTATCGAAACAATAAATAATAAATAATATTTTTTCTACAATTTTCAACAAATTTCAATTATTTTCAACAAACGAAATACATGAACATGCTGTCTCAACCTTTTTATGTTAGATGCGATGTCCCACAAGGCAGTAATTTAGGCCCTCTAATATTTCTGTTGGTTTTAAACGATATTCCCGAACATATTAAGTACTCAAAATGTTTGTTGTATGCTAGTGATTTAGAAATATATAAAAACATAACGTTATTATTGTTGCAACACGATATCAATCACATTTTTGAATGGAACATCCACAACAACATATCGCTAAATATAAATAAATGTTCGGCATTGTCAAACACAACTAATATTAATTGTTCTCAGTAAGCATATAAAATTTACAACACTCTAAAATAAGTAAGTAAACAAAAGGTATAGGCATTCTGTTCAATAATAACTTAAATTTCAACAAACATATTTATAGAAAATGTGGTTTACAGAAATTTGGGATTTGTTCTGATGAATATGAATAATCTGAATTTAACTGGGAAACTGTAACTGACAGTTGACACAACAGCGCTTGTCTGTGTACCCTTCCCAGGTAGCACACTCACGTCATGTAGACGTCGTAATTTAGTAAAGTTTCGTCAGGTGCGTCAATGGTACTGGTAATGACGTCATATTGTCATTTTTTGTCTCATAATGACGTTATATAAAGAACGTCACAAAGACGTCTTTGTAAAGTGTAAATTTTTTTAGTACTTTGGGTTGGCAACTAGATTTTGAGTTATTAACCATATATTAAGTATTATAATAATGTCCAGGCTGTATTAGCAACGATTACATACATGTGTATTTTCAATTGCTAATCATGGCTTAATTTCTTCCATTATAATGTCTTACATCTTACCGCATATATTTCCTTATATTCTGTTACAGGCGCGCTACACCAGAAAAAAGAACCTATATAAAAACTATCTTTATAAACCCGTAAATATTAATTATGTATTTATTCAAAACAGGGTAACAAAATCAACCAGCAAAAATAGAAGTATTGGTATGGCGGATTGGTATTGGTGAAATGCAATAGCGCCTATGCCATTAGCGTGCATTGTGTATTTGCAACCTTTCCAGCATTCAGAAGTGATGTGTACGCCGCCTATGCGACCCATCGCCATTTTGTCTGTGTCTTCTTGTTTGATGGTGTAATTCCAAGTTGTTATCTTCTTCAGTTTGCGTATTCTCTGTGGAATATGTATATACCTATTTTCTCGGTTTCCATTATGTTTGTAGTTTTGGAGGTCTGCAATTTGCACCTGAGGGTGAAGGGAACGATGCGAATTCAGAAGGTCGTCGTGCAATAGCAGTATTGTAGCTGACATCTAATATGCAAACAACTGATATTGAGGAATCATCAATAAAGAGGAAGCGAAAAAAGGTTCCAAGTTCTGATGAACCAGCACCTCCGAAAATAAACAAAAGCTTCGATAGAAGCATAACCTCAAATGGTAAGCCGCTATTTAATATTTTGTATACTTACCTGTGGTATAATTTTAGGCAGATCACAGTCACAGATAAGTCAACTTCATGCAACAGTCCTAAGAGATGATATTACCACCTGCTATATATACAAGTACAACACCAAGTGCTAGTAGGATTTGGCAAGGAGTGCAGCCACAGTTTCATCAACAAGAAAACAAAGGTTAACAAATAATAGTTATTTATGCACCTAGGGTGTAATACATGTAGGTGATTACGGCCTGCCCCGTGGAAATGAAATCATGATGCGCAGCGAGGGCTTTATTTTTATTTTTGTGTATCTAAATGTCTACATTTTTGTGTATCTACATCTTTGTATTCGTATTTCCATAATAAAAATGAAATTCCATCTAATTTTGTTCTCGTCATTTATAGGTAATATATTCAGAAAATAGTGACGTTACATTTACGTTAAATAATGACGTTTTTGGGCTGTGACATTTTGATGGTAATTTAACGTACCAGTTACGTCACTTTAATACGTCCTTTAATAATCACGTCATAATGGCGTGACTATGCTGCCTGGGTGTGTATTTGAGTATTAACGTTGACAGCCTTGCATAAAACGAATTTGACCGCTCAGTTTTTGAGATAATGAGGGTGGCCTCATTCCCCGGTGTGGCCTCGTAGGCCCGGCCTTCCCTATTATCTACTAATCTTGAGTAATATCTGTTACAGATGTAGTAAAAATTGCAACCACTGTTTGTACCTACCAGATATATGTTTAATTCTTCTTCATATTTGTTGCATCCCAACCTTTTCTTGAACACGCGATGAAATTGTATCAAAATATTCCAATCACTCGGTAACCTAACCTCTTTCATAATATTGAGTGGCACGTCGCAATTGATTACATCTGTACTATAGGAGTAGAATGCATCGTTTATAAGTGTCGCAGATTCGGCATGCGTTAGCGTCTATAAATATTAAATGATTTTATATAACACAAATATGCTACATGTCAGACATTATACCCACCCCGTATTGCAGATAGAGCTGTTGCCAGTTTCTTCCAGAATAATTAACTCTGTAGAGTCCTGTTCCTTGGCTATTTAGCATTATCCATGTTGCTTCTGGTTCTTCGAGTGTCACTGAAAACAATGTATTCTTAAAAATAAATCCGTATAAAATATATATCAAATAGTAGTAAATATATCTGCACCCTTTTTTAATGAAATTAATAAAAGCGGTGTATATGGATGCAATAACAACATTTTCTGTAATCATAATTTTTGTCCTTTTGGCCAGGTTTGTGTAGGAAAATCTGCTGTCCATGTAACATTTTTTCTATGGCCAATGTATTTCCAGATATTTGCCACTTTACTCGTTTTTGCCTAACTTTAACAACACATTCTAATTTTTCAAACCATATTTGTGAGAGTTGAGTTAAAGATAGAAAGAGGTTAAAGTTAAAGAAAGAAAAAAGTGATGTAGAATTTTATACCGAATAGTTTAGGTCATTTTCCTCGTCGGGAAAACAATTTTTGAGAAAAATTTAAAAACCTAGCGTGAGGTAACATTAGAGGGCGGACTCTGAAGCAAAAGGAGGTGAGGCACCCTCCTGAGAGGTGGGAACTAACTCTTTTGATCTGTATTTACATATCTGTAAGGAGTTCGCACCCAACTTTTTAAAGCTTTATAAATTATTTCTCCTAAAAAATTTAATTTGCTGTGACTATTTATTTAGTGACTATATGAGAATTATTGCCTCTCCGAATAGCAGGTGTGTTTCAAGTGTATATTTCCGTTACTTAGTAAGTTTTCTAAAACCAAAAAATGTTAATATATATAAAGTATGTGCCTTGTATGTAATAAGAGTTCATATTTCTTTCGATCAAACCGATAAAATCGGTCAGATGTCTCGGTCCACATCTAAACGAACTACATGCCTCCTTAGCCTGGTTAGTAATCTTCATCACAGCCTGTACAGTATCAATATGAAATACTTACATGATTCCATATCCTTATCAAACCAAAGTAATTTTGATATGTTTCTGTATGTTATATAGTTTATTGGTACAGTCCACTTTGGCCTAAAAGAAATTAGTTCTAAACTATTTTCAAAACTAGAGAAATTTTGTACAGTTTATTTCATTACCCCGGACCAGGAGAGTATATAGCCTTAGTTTTTGCCACAGATTGCGTTAGAATAAACTGTCCATTGCTTCCATCAATGTTAATTACAGGAAATCTAGTTTGATACACGTAGCTTTCGATAACGCTTCTTAAATCATAATCTGAAGCTACCTCTTCCAATACTGAGATGAAATCATTGGTGGTTGCTGTCCTGTATGCGAATTTAGACAGGAAAGTCTGCACTGCTTTTTGGAATGCTTCTTGTCCGATTACGGCCTCTACCATCTGAATCACCGCAGCTCCCTTAAAAAATAATTTAAAAAGTTATAAACATAAAAAATATTAAAATTAAAATTAAAAAATTAAAGTAAGTTGCCTTGATATTGTTCCAACGATAGAAATCTCGGTAGTGCTAATTCAACTTATGAGGTTAATAATTTGGGAGTTCCGCACGGTTCAGTTTTGGGCTCGATTCTGTTTTTAATGTATATCCATGATCTTGATACCTTGACATCTCTAATTATATCTGATAAATTTGATGATTTTGTGGAGCATTAAATATAACACTTCTTTAAAAAAATATATAACTGCTCCGTTACCACAGATATTTAAATTTAAAAAATGTTGCGGATTTGGATATTAAAATCAACGATATAATTCTTTCATCAAACAGTAAAAATGTGAAATTCCCGAGATTAACACTAGATGAGTGTCCCAACTGGAAGTTACATTTTTAGCAATTAATATCTAAATTAAAATGGATATCTTACTTAAGTAATGATGTTTCGAATCAATTTTATTAAAAGATCAATGCATAATCAATAATGCACAAGTGGGGTCTAAGCTAAGGTGTGGTATTTTGTTATTGGGAAAGTCCATCTCACCATCGGATGGTATACCAAGGATCTATTCATAGACGCTTTCTTCTTGGGCACGGGCTGTTCGGGCGCCAGCTGTCTATTTTTTATGCGAGGAAGGTTCGTGTTGCCCTAGTTATGCTGCTTATAATTGGAATGTATCTTCAGATAGCTAAGTAGAGACATAGTCTACCAGGGATCTAATAAGAGAAATTTTACAGTTTTGCACCGGTTGCTCGGCTGCTATTTTTCAAACGCAAGGAAGATTCGTGTTGTCCTAACTAGAGGGTTTACACTTGTGTGAGTGTGTTCTGATATATCTGACTGGATACGTGGTCTACAGGGAGTATCTTTGACTTTGACTCTTTCTCCTTCGGCAGGGATTGTTCGAGCGCCACCCTCTCGTTAATCTAATGCAAGGAACGTTGGTGTATCCTTAGTTATCAGGCTTATAACTGAAACGCGCCTTCAGAGAGGTAGAGGTGGAGAGGTGCCACGGGTCTATTCAGAAGCGATTTCTTGTTTAGCAGGGGTTGTTCGGGCGCCACCGTCATATTTTTCTAACGCAAAGAAGGTTCATGTTGCCCTATTTATACGATTTGTACTTGGTGTGTATTCTGCGATAGCTAAGTAGACGTGGTAGCTAAAGGCATATCTAGATTATACTCTTTAGACCTATGTACCCATAATAAAACGAAATAAAATAAATGTATAAACTATCACTTCACCTTGCCATATACAAGCTGCGTAAATTTTCCTTCTATGTGATCATGTGACGACAAGTAATCCACGATAGGTGAGAGCTGGTTTGTAAGATATGCTTCAATAAACCCATCGAAAAAGATATGCTTCTCTGGCTGAAAATTTAAATATGTGTTTAAATGAATAAAAATAATCTGATATTTTTATTGCAAAAAATAGTAGAGCCACTTTTTAGTAGGTCCCCTTTCGAAATCCTCGTTCTGAAATGGGATTTCTGTAGATAATAAACTAGAGACATTTACCTGTCGTGTATATGTTTCACCGGAATATATTTTATAGGCCATATAAGTAGCAAAGCCCTCCTGAAGCCAAAGGTCATTCCACCAGTCATTTGTGACTAGAAATATCATACACTTACAATCAAATTTGTGCAAGAAATGGCAATCGATATCAAAACATTTAAGAAATAAGCGTTTACTATTGTTACGAGTTCCTCGTTATTACTTACCTAAGTTGCCAAACCAAAAATGACTAAGTTCATGATATATTACTATCTTTATCTGCATATCATCGTAAATATCTAAGGTAATGGAGAGTAGTCCCCTCTTAAATGTGATTAGGCCCCAGTTTTCCGTTGCTGCCGAATGTACTCTATCGTATTCTGCCATATCTGAAAAAGTGTCAAAAGTTTAGAAATATGATGTATTAAATGAAGTAGTAAAATATTTTGAAATTTTAACAAAAAAATCAACGTTACTATTACCAAAGTGAAAGTGGACATTTTAGAATATCATATTCATGTTCACATACCTAATTTTGGCAGAGGGTAAGTGATACTTGTATAATCAGAGAAAAACTTCAAGGCGTTCTTCGTACAATTCATGGCAAACTCGTTGTTAGTTTTACTCGCATTGAAGGAATATATTCTGATTGGAATTTTTCTGTTGTTTTCTTCATATATATCTTCGTAATATTCGTATGTTGTCATAGCAAAACTTAGCAAGTAGGTCGACATAGTCACGCTTGTAGCAAAATCGTGGACAATGCCGTAGGACGTACTAAATTTGTTCTGGAAATTGTTAATAGGCATAAAAATGGTTAGAATGGAATTTTCCATACGTAATCATAATAGTTAGGTTTTAAACAATTATATTAAGTTCCCAAGCAACCTTTTTTCGGCTCTCATGCCACCATAATAGGATTAGCTCCCTTTACGGTCGTATAACTAGCAATGGATACAGTACAATCACAGAGGTGCGAACATGGACATTGATATGAGCAATTTACTTCGATCCCCTCTAGGCAGCCGGTTATATACAAAACGGCTACAGTGACTATACACAAGACAGTGGCGACAATTAAGGTTTTGTTTTCTATTGGCATCCGAGATCACGTGGTTTTATCCGCCATGTTGCGATTAATGCCACCAAAAAGTATATAATGTGACAGTGATATTATAATATATTTGAATAAAAATCTAGTTTAATGTCTATAATAAAGTAGTTTCAAGTGACTTTTTGTGTTGAATATTTTGTATAATTTTTCATTCGTTTATTTTATATATTGTGCGATAGTTATAAACTCTTATTTAAAGGCCTATGTTAATGACTATTTTGTTGTTTTAAAAATTTTATTTAAAAATATAATACAAAAAGTTGATTCCTTAGTAAAAGGGGTGGTGGTAGACACCAGTTAGATACATTTTTATGTGAAAAAAGAGTTTGCTTAGAATTAATGTTTTATTAGAAATTCGCTAGGGACATTGTAATTAACCCTATATTAAGAACGACGAAAGTAGTACCTAAAACTTATATACATTGTTTACATTTCTCTACATTTTACATTATAAGGGTATTTTAATAAATTAATGGCAAAATTAAAACCAATTTACTTATTATTTCCCACACTGAACACGTAGGTAATTTTATTATTATGACAATATAACATGTTTATGAATAATCAGCATTTATTGCTTAAATATAATGTGAAACTCATTCAAGTTAAAACAAAAAAGTTAATTTTCAACTAATTTTAAGTAAAACCTTTATATGAAGAATTATCCACATATTTAAATTTACTCGCAACATGGCGGGTGGGCGGAGCTTAGATGCTATTGTCGCCACTGTCTTGTATAAAGCCACTGTAAAATGGCAGGTGCGCTACGCCATCTACCTGAGGGCTTGGGTTTCTGAAGAGGATTGCTGATACCTGAAGCGACCGTGTATTATAATCAAAGATTATAGACTAACCTATAATCGTTGTTATAATAGCCGTAGCCAACACCGCCATTCATTGATTGGTCGTGTCATATACTTACTCTGTTCGCACCTTCTCGTTTTTTACTCTATATTTTTAGGAATACTTACTATTTCCGGCATATTTGCTATGGCCCTGTAAGTATCATTTGGTGTTATAAGTCTGAGCTTAAATTTAGCTTTAAAAGATGGTTCATCGAAACATGGGAACACTCTACGGGCACCAGTGGGTTCAAATTCCGTTACAAAAATATATCTGTAAATAATAATAATTAATAAACATAATAAATAAATAATTCTTTGAAAATATATTAATACGCACGTCAAGCCAATTGGAGTTGAGATAAACAATTGACAATTAATTGTCAACTTTATAACTTTGGAATAAAAATACCGTATTTATAAATCTTTTGGTGAAATTCTTGACTATATTTAGCCTATTCGTGGCTTTTGCCTATTGATGGATTTTTTTATATACAAAATTATGCAGCGTTATTTATTAGGTTAGATTATGATTCTAACTAAACATATTACACTAGCAAATATAAACGGCCTGTTCAATATGACGCCACTTGTTGACTTGAATTTCAGTCTGCCTTATTTTATAATCTTTTAAACAGTTTTTTTATCGGATTGATGGAGTCTTCATCAATAGGAGAAATGATGTCGGTGCGTCTATAGTTAAGTTAGGTTTTAAAAATGTTTATTAGAAGTCATCTTAAAGAGTGCTTACCCTTTCTCGTCTGAATTGGAAAGTGACGCTAGAAGACCAGTACCCTGTTTTAGCACTAACCCCCTGTATTTAATGTGCAAAAGATGCTCTCCTGGCTGGA
Source organism: Tetropium fuscum (assembly GCA_964058915.1). Classification (NCBI taxonomy): domain Eukaryota; kingdom Metazoa; phylum Arthropoda; class Insecta; order Coleoptera; family Cerambycidae; genus Tetropium; species Tetropium fuscum. The sequence goes on along the minus strand of CAXKVY010000244.1, from coordinate 348,399 downwards.
TACTCTTATTATGATACTGCAGGTGTATTTTCTCGTCATCCTGGTACACAGCGATGCCCTCTATCTGATTGATAAATACTTTCGTGATATTTAATTGGGAGCTGTGCAGTATTATTTTATTCAAAACTACCCTACTCCTTACGTAGATGGATGCTTCTCCGTCAAATGCGTTATTATCGAAATCCGGAAGTATTCGTATGGTATAGTGGGAAGGTGTGACATCGGTTGGAAGTCGATAAGTTTTAATCTCTGAAAAATTATCGGTTGTAGTGGAATTCTAGATAAAACAGTGGATTCATTTACGAAATAGTTAAATGAACTATGCGTCAAATTATACAACAGGCGTAAGAGTGACGAGTCTCAAATAACAGATTTTTCATAAAATCTAGTTGAATATTGGGTTTATGAATACTTACTGTTGGTATTGGGTTTATGAATATTATTGATTTTTTTGACGTGAAAACTTCTTTAGGGGCGCTCTTCACTTTTATTTTTATGGGTTTTTATGGTTTAATGGTTTAACTGGCTTTTGGCATTCATTGTTACTATATTATATAAGAGTCTCAACGGGTGCGATGTATTGCGGGTTGTGGTAATACAGGCGGGCGGTTACAGTTTACGTTTTAAAATTCGAAAATTAGGTTTCACTTCTATCGTATGGTCATCCCAGGCAGCAGAGTGACGTCACTTGACGTCTCATTCACGTTGATTTGTAATGTAACCCGTCATTCGTCAATTGTCCCCCAAAAAGAGACGTGTTTTAAACGTCTTATTTTACACCTATTAGCGACGTCATCTAGGAAACGTCTAATGTACGTCATATATGCGGCTATTATTTAAAAAAACGGAAAAGTAGTATATAGAACTACTATATAGACACTATCATTGCATAATATGTATTGTGGATTAATTTTTTGAAATAAAAACTGAAAGATGTAAATCATTGATTTCGAAAATTGAATATTTAGTTTCTGAGGCTATTTATTATGCAGGTTTACTACATTCTTATATATTTGGATGTTTAAAGAATCTCTTTATTTATTAACTCAAACCCTAACTTTTATCCATGCTTCCAATTACGAATTATATATTACGACGAAAAGAATAATAAAAACAAGTCATCTACACATTATCTAGATTGACGTTAAATGACGTGTTTAGATGACGTCATTTCGATGAGACATATTGTCGTCATTTTTACGTCGTTACAACGTCATTATATTGGTGATTACGACGTAATGGATCGCGTAAATATCACGGGAAAATGACGTCACTCTGCTGCCTGGGATAAGCACACACCCATGTTTTTTTGTTTTCAGACAAACTGCTTAAGCTACGGTTCTACGCACAATTTCACCCATTTGCATGCCTGGTAGTTTGTGCTCCACTCGCAGAGGATTGCAAATTTATGACAATAAATCTGCCATATTTATTAGGTACATTTTTAGGTAGGAGGTACACATTTCCGAATTTTTTTTTGCCGGTCAGACCTTTTTCAGGAAAAAAGTACATAATGACTGGACCCCATATTTAATATATAGGTAGCCCAACTATCAGAAAGTATTTCAAACAAACATTTTAAAAACATACGATATTCACACAGCACATAAAAACACAAACAACTGAAAGCTCCTTTACACAACATTAAAAGACAAAATCCACTTGAAAAAATTGTATAGGTATATGAAATTTCATGTAAATACAATAAAGTATATATTGATCAAGCAATGCAACTTCTTGTAGAGGGTTTAAAAGAACACGAATATTCAGCTAATATAACAGCTCTATAAAAACATTCTAATGAAACAGGTCATAAATTTAACTACTAAAATACTAAAGTTCTTAACAAAGAAGAAAATTATGAAACACGCCTAATTATGGAAACAATTTAAATTTAAAAAAATCCTAATGCATATAATGACAAAAAAGAGACAGAACATATTTCTGCAATCCACAATTTATTAACATAAAAATGTTAAACAAATTACCAAAAATCATTATTTCTATAATATATAAACTTATATACTTACATAAATGCCTATACCTACTATAAATATAGGTACATCTACATAATAATAATATTCACATACCTAAAATTAGAATAATAATAGCATATAAAATATGCTTATAAGTTCGTTAGTTGACTGCTCTTCAATATGATACTAATCGAACAGTCTAGTGATCTTGTAAATTAATCTCGAGATTAATTAAAACACTCATTTTTGACTATGTCAAATGTATTAAAATAAAATCATCTTTTGAAAAAGGCCCAAATTGGACCAAAGCGTATTTTTTAAACAATTTATTTTACTACACTGCAGAATATTTCAACAAAAATAATTTCTATTAAAATTAAAATCGTTTAATTTATTTATGTAATACTACAATAAGCTACGGTCTAAAACTGCTTTTATGTTGTAAGACTGTCCTTAAATTGTAGGTACTTACCACCAGTACTAGCAAGATATACTCCAGCGAGTAGTACGAACAATAAGTAAATCATCATAAAGCACTATAAGTACCTAATCGTATCTAATGAGCAATTAGTAATGATATTCAAACTGTGGGATAATATACTGTCGTATGGTAAACTTTAATATTTACGCTATTTGCACTACCAGTAAAGTTGGTTCTCCAAATACCTACTACATTTTACATTTTAACAGGAACACAGTATAAGTCCCGACGTCCCGACTCATATACACATGCTACGACTTTGCAATAGCTTTTACTACTACACTATTCACTGGGTATCAATTAACAATCACCCATTATGATTATTTAATACGATTGTTAATACGAACTTATCGCGGCGGTTACGTATTTTAAATTTCCGTTTCGATCCTTCATGACTGGTTACCTAGTAAATCTCGTTTTTTCTTTATTCGAACCTAGGTATTCGGACGCAATTAAAGATATATAATCATAATTGCTTGTCACACCCAAATACCTGTAAAATATGAGGAATTTAAATACTTACAACAAGAATTTTCGGATTCTCTCATTTTGTAATACCTAGTTAACCTTAAACTTGCCCACCGACTAAGTTAAACAAATTTATTAATTAATTTTAATACATACGTACCTAGTACCTACTGTACAAAATCAGTTAGCACTCCTATATAGGCATATATTTAATAGTCCGGTAGATAAATCATGCAAAAATAATGAAGAAGGATTTTTTGTCAATAGTGCCGAACCTTTTTTACCGACTTCAAAAAAGGAGGAGATTCTCAATTCGGTTGTACCTATTTTTTTATGTCTGTTACCTCAGAACTCATTTATAGATCAATTTGAATAAATCTTTTTTTGGAATTTTCAAGGGGGTCCCATTTTAGTCTTATTGGTATTGGCCCTTGGATTCCGAAGATGTACTCCTGAAAATCGAATAGAAAAAATGTTTAGTGATTGAGATATTGGTAGGTTTATGACAATCCAAGACTAGGTAGATACTCCTTACCGAACTCCTTAACGACAACGAGCACGAATGTGGAAGGTACAAAGTAGAAGCCGGAACTTATGCTAAAAAAATAAATAAAAAGAAAAAATAATTACGTTATTCTACTACTATTACTACTTAGAATACAATCAATTTATTAGGCCAATAATATGCAGTTATCATTATTTTTGTAGCCGATGCCAGCCAAGGTTTACAAGGTTTACTTTAATTATTATGTATATAATAATCAAAGGGATAACGTAGTAGCCGGCAGGCACCGACTCAAAAAGTAACAATAATTGTATATTATTGGACTAATAAATTTATTGTATTCTAAGTAGTAATAGTAGTAGAATAGCGTGATTATTTTTTTACTTTTTAGTAAAAATTTTTTTGGAATAGATCTTTGAAATCGGTTTTGTTTTTTTGTTAAAAATTATTTTTATTCGCGGAATTTGGTCCGATGATTCAGATAAGTAGTGTTGTCCGTCCAAAGCGCGTGCTTCATTTTTTCTTACACTTTCGCTTATTTACCGCATTGCTTCCCTTAAAGTACATATATACTTACTTAAATTTATTGTATATTAAACTGCATTATTTAAAAGTTGTTTCATTTTAGTCCTTTAGTCATTTAGTTGTTTCATTTCATTTGTTTAAAATTTAAAGTTGTTTCATTATTTAAATGACACTATATCATCTGATGTTACATTTATCCAAAATAACTGTTTTTGGCCTAAGAAAACTTTGCGAAATTTTAAGTTTCGTTCTGGCGTTACAACAAACTCCGTATATAAATATATTAATCTATGCAGCAACTGAACAAACACAACAAAATTGAGAGTTGCCACAGTTGGCCCGATATGGCCAGATCTGGCCCTTTTGAAGGCGAAGTGGCCTCTTGGCCACTCTTTTCGAGATCTGTATTTTATTAATTAAAATATAAATATAAGAACCCATTTTCAATGCAACTTAGTCGGTCAAATAAATCGCAGCTCTAATCGCACTTTGAACAGTGCGGTTAGCGCTTTGTTTGGCGTGCATGTAGCCAACCATTGCCCACTGCAGTGTGTCCGTCGTTCTGTCTGGTCTGAGCGTCTGACGTCTACATTACATGCAAAATAATATATAAATAAATAAATTAAATTTTACAATAACAAAATACAAAATGGAGTGGTTTAACCTTGAAAAAAAAGTCTAAAAGAGTCGGCCAATGGCCCGAATTTGAAAACTCTGACCCGTTTTAAATATAAAATCTGGCAGGGAATTTTTAGATCCTGTGGCAACACTGGTCAGCATTGCCAATTCGCATATATATGAAAATCTGTATGACTGAAGAAGAAGAAGAAAGAAGAAGAGAAATGGTCATAAAACTAAAAGTACTTATGAGTTCTGTGATTCCATGCCATGGATTGTTTTTTATTGCCAATTCAAGATAAGCGTTGCACCATCTGGTGATAAATTGAGAAATTAGGGTGTAGTACATAGAGCAACACGCCAATATCCTTGGCTATAGATGTGACCTCGATAAGAGGGGGCCGAGCGGTACCATCGCTCTTTACCCCTAATAATAGAGCAACATAATAGTTGTCAATCATTTAATATTGGCTGTATCTTAAAATTTGAAAGGTAATAAGTGAGATTTTATACCAATATCCCAAATACTAGTTCATTAATCGCACTGCTATCTTGATTTACATGCCCCATAAATTGCCAAAGAGAAATTATTAATTCTCATTTTTTTGAAAATAGACCATGTTTTCAATTTGATTGTGATGTGACACTGGTGTTGCGTTACAGAAGAAAGACCTTACATACTCTGTGGTACAACTTTGACTTCGGAGCTTCCACATGCGCAGTAAAGATTATATTTAAACTGTTAGAATATAAAATGAGATTTCTCAATCAATGAGAGGGAAATAAATAACTATTTAAAACATATTTCAATTACCATATTTAATCATTTCGAAATGATTTCAGGAATACAAAAATTTTATAGAAACAAAAATTAAACTAAAAATAAAAATGTTATAGGTGAAACTTATTTTTTTTAAAATGGGACACCCCCTATATATTTTTAAATATTCTTAGACTTTTTCTCAGATTTCAAAAATATGTAATTTGTCTATGTTATTTTTTACCGTTTTTGAGTTATTTATATTTAAACATCACATTGTTAAGACTTTAATTTTTGTGGGTAGGTATCAGGACTCAAAACAATGATTATAATTTGACGGTTCTAATATTTTCAAATATTGTTTTGTTTACGACAATGGTTTCTTATTTTATTTAAGAAAAGCGATTCTTTAAATAAGGCTGAAATTAACGCCCAAAGGTTTTGAAACACAGATTTTGGTAATAAAGCACAAGAACAGCATAGATACATTAGACAATCTCTTTGAATAACACAAATATTAAAAAACTTCCACACACCTAACAGCTATTTGTATTCTGCTGTCGGCTGTTCGACATGCCAAATATGGCCTCTACTGAACATACGGAAGCTCCGAATCCAATGTAGAAAAGGTCTCCGTAGACGCTTTTCTCTGTGGTTGCATCTAGTGACTTGTTGAATCCATTTTTTTGTTTTCATGTGTATCACTAACCTATTAGTGTGTTGTACACAAAGCCGAAACTATTTGGCAATCCACAGTGACTTGAGCTGTTTCAGTGTCAAATTATTTGTGTTGTTATTCAATACAATAGTTTAGAGTCTTGTGATTGAAAATTTAAATCTCCTAGCTACAGGGTGAGTCAACAACCAATCTGTTTATTATGCTTGTTTTTCCTATTTTCACATATTAAGTAACTTTAATTAGGTATATAGATATGTTATACGGTTATACCTCCTACCCACCTACTCTTGGTTATTTGACTCAGTAAAAGAGAATACGAAATATTTAACAAAATATACCTAAAGTTTAATCATATGAGTAATAACAGAAAAAATATAAAAGGTGTTTGTATTTATAACCCTTAACCTTGTCCTTTCGTTTTATAGGTGAACATATTTATCTTCCTAATCTACAGAAATCCTAAGCTATGGAAATAAAATTATTAATGGTTTCAGACTCTGCGGTGAAAACTATTTCATCCACCCAAAAGGAGGCAGAACAGGCCATTTCAAAATGGTTGAGAAGGTGTGCAGAGGGCTAAAAACGAAAAAACATAAACCCATCTTTAATCTTGTTCATTTGCTAACAAAATATGTGTCATTAGAATTTTAAATTTTCGTTGCTCGTTTACTTATGACTATACTTATTTATGTTTATCGTTGTTTTGATTGATACATTTTTCTGTTCGTTTGCGCTTATATGTTTTTAATAGATGTTTATATATTTTCGCTGTATTAATACAAATTTGGTTTTCCAGGGTGGGATGGTAAGAATAGGTTATTTTATAGAATAGACGACTTATTATGGATGTCCACTAATTAACGTCCTATGGTCGTCCACTAATTGACGTACTATGGATGTCTAATGTTGTGACATATGGACTTTATTATTTTTTTAAAAATAATTTTATGTCCCTAGTTACACCATTGGAGGTCGAATTCGCGACACAAAATGCCGATTTATGGCTTGTCCCGAATAAGTCGAGATATTATTTTTCTTATATATTTCAGAGGGCTATAATCCAGCATGGCGGGCATGTACGTGCGCACGCTAAAAAAAGCTATATGCAAAGATATGCGAAAATCGCCCCATCTGACAGTATAGTAAAAATCACACAAGGTCGAAGATTTTGACAAACGATGACTGACATGCAGAACAGCATACTCTTAGTTTGTGTTGAAATAGGACACACTTTGCATATTTTTATATATGATATTTTACCAAAAGATGAAAATATTATCAGTAAATAAGAGAAAAAATGAAAACACCTTTATGATTTGATTATTATTTATTTAACCAGCAACGAAATGTTTACACAAAACAATATTACTACAACAAAAAGTTACTAAAATCAACTTTAAAAGCCAAACTCTATATACAATTGTATCATTCATATAGCACTACCTACTGGAAAAATTAAGTAGTATATCATTTAACTCTTAACGAAAATAAATACTTTATACATTCTTAACTATTTTTACCTGCCATACCACTTTACAGAGTCCCTGCATATCACTGGACTAATACACGCATTAACGTATCTGATAATTTTACATTATTCGTTCGTCAATTAAAAAATACATTAATGCATCCTCAGAGTGTCTCTTCATCTCTAATACGTAAACATGTAAAGGTGTTAAATATTAATTATTCTAAAATACTCGGAGCATCTGATAGATAGAGGGTGACGAAATGCATATCATGTGAGGTATACGCATTAAATGGTATTTACAATATTTTTACTTAATCTAACAGCACCTAAGCAGAACAAAATTATCGTCTCTACGAAACCTAACAAACAACAAACGCAGCAACACCGACTGCAAAAGAAACTATTTCGATAAATATTTTATTATACAAACGTCAGTTATCACTAATAAAACCTCCTTTATTACAGACTTAAGTCAGTTTCAATAAATTGATTTCAATATAAATTCAAACATTTTCCTTCGTAGTCGGTAGCGAAGCGAAAAAATTTATAACAGAATTTGGCTAACTAAAATAACGAATCAGATCAGGGAGCAGTCACAAACTGAGGTATACTTAAAATTAAGAGGAAGTTTCAGTGTGCGGCCGAAAAATATTACCTAATTAAAAATATCACAAATGCATAATATCAACGGTTAATACATTTTCCAACGATTCTTGTAATACTAAGCAGTACACCAAAACTCCAAAGGCAATATAGAAAAAAATTACATGTTTGCATTAAGATACAATGCGTTATTTTTATAGCTTACATAATTTTTATGAGTATATATACTAGGAAAATTAAGATAGCTACTTTACAAATATTCTTGAGTAGATATATTTAGAAATTTTTTTGAGCAGCATCTTCCCCGTGAATTCAATGTAAACAAGTATTAGTCAAAATGTAAGGGCAGTTCGTTCTTATGTAAAAAAATTAACAACCAAAAATTAAAAAGGTTTTATCTTATTTTAAGAATGGACAAGAAAAGCTAGAAAAATCCAATTAATCGCTCGTAGGCTCCTCAAAAATTCAAACAAGTTTAGACAATTATTTTTTTCTATATGGCAAGTTTTCGCTAATGCTAATTAATGCCAGTTTACTAGAGTTCTAGATAACGATATATTTAGAACTATGCAACAGTTCATGGGTGGATGGCACTTTTGTGTCACAGTCTTAATATGTCTATTTTTGTAATTGTGATAGGATATATGAAGATTTATGAAGAAGTTAGGTAATAATCCATTAGTTATTTTGTTCATTTTAACTACTTGTTGATTTTAACAAGTAGTTTACGTAATAACACCTCAAAAAATCTTTTAAGAAATTTATGAAGGACTTGGTTAATAAACCAAATATTTAAGTCAATTTCAACTACTTGTCGAATTCAGCAAGTAGTTTACATGATAACACCAGACAGAAAAAGATGACAAGCGATTATTAGGATAGATATATGAAGGTTGGTTAATAATCAGACAATTATTTTGTTCATTTTAACTACTTGTTGATTTCAATAAGTAGTTTACACATCTCAAAAAATATGCTAAAGGAGTTGGTTAATAATCCATCAATTATTTATTTAAGTCAATTTTAACTACTTGTTGTTTTCAAGAAGTAGTTTCCACAATAACACATCAGAAAAAGATGCTAAGGAAATATTAAGATAGGACAACTTCTTTTTAACGGATAAAAATTATAGGAACATTTGTGGTTCAGAAATATAGTGAACAGCCGTTATAGTGAGTATTTTTCTGCAATTACTATATACAGTAGTATCATGTACCATATACAGTTCCCTTGGGAAATGAGAGTGTTGGATTTTGTGCCTAGAATTTTTACAGGCGATATCGCGATTTTCATGTTACGATATACATTTGATCTGTTTTAAAAGAAGTAAAAATAAATAAACCAACGTTGTCACTGTAGGCTGACTTTTTGCATGCACCTAATGGAAATCACTAAACTGGCCTGATACCGCTAAGATAAAAAATACCTATGAAAGGGCAGAGAAACACTTTATGCTCTTGTACGTTTTAGAACCTCTGATATTAAAACTTTGTGCCTTAATTGCACGATTTAGAAAAACTTTTGTTGTCCATTTAGGATCGTTAACATGATATTATTATTGCATTATAACAAATGTGCCCTATGTATTAAGTCTACTAAGAAATACTGTCAACTGAACTAATCAACAACACTGTTAGGCACCTATCACTTACTTAATTATCGGCAACTACAACGGTCCTAATTTTGTGAATATCTTTACTCTTTATACTCCTCATCTAACTTGGTTATTAATTTAAAATAGACCGCCCTTTCTTCCAAACAGCAGCGAACTAAGTGTCCCCAACGTACTGGTCTGTTGTTCGGGTTTTGCAGGTGTATTATTTACATGGACAGTTCCTAAATCGGGACGAGTCACACCACCCCCTTGCTGCTGCCTTCGTTGTTTTCTCGAATTCAGCTGCTCTAGTCTGCGAGTTAGAGCACCGCTACCTGGCTTTCCAGGTATGCCAAGACCACTGGTTGGCTTTTGTACTGAAAAGATACAAATTATTAGTATATTAAAGTATAAGTAAGTGGATATTAAGTGTTTTAAAGACCAGTTATCCAAGAAACCTTTACTTTTTTTTTATTGGTACATTGGTACACTGAAATCATAAATGCTGGTACGAATACTAAAAAAATTGTAATAATAACTAATAATGTAAAATAGATGAATTCGTGATCAGAGTTGATAAGAAACAATAATAAGAAATGTTTAAAAAAAACATGCTGTTTTTTTTTGTTTAAAACTGTTTTTTTTTGTTTAAAATTGTTTAAAACACCTTATCAAAAAAAACATGTTTTAAACAACTGTTTAAAACATAAAAGTACACAGTGCACATACACAGTTCCACAACTATTGAAGTTTATTAGGCTGATGACAATAAACTAGTAAACTACTGTCATTCTCGTTATTACGGTTCATAATCGCATCCCAATGTGCGATTGCCGTTGTTTCTAAAGCCAGATCAGGTAGAGGTATCACATCACGATTTATGGTCAGGTTGCTTTAAGTTACAGAATACCGATTTGAGAATGCAAGCGACGGAATAGCTGTTCATTCGTAACCATTTCTATTCTACTTAAGAATATTCAAGTTGCAGAATAGGGCCTACCTGGTGTGACTGCATTTGTGCTTGGTGGCACCTTCTGGCCAATATGAGTGATATTTTCGTTACTATGACTAGGTAAGAGGCAAGTCAGCTGTGCCATCGGACTAGTAAGAGCTGGTCTAGCGTACAGCCCTGCTGAAATTGACAGAGCACTTGGATTTGCCATCAGATTGCTTATTCCCATCCTTTCAATTTTACCTACAAGGCTCTAAAACAAAAAAATATCAAGATTAAAACTGCAACAAGTATACAATTTCCTAATTAAATAAAGATGTTATTATTATTATTATTATAAAGAAAGAGTGCACTGGTTTCACCTTTGCATCTAATGAATGCAACAATTTGTAATGGAATGTGGGATTTATCTATAATAACTTTCTAATTATAGTATGTTTATAAACTGCACAGTAGGTCAATAATAGTATACAGTGTGGACAAAAAGTCTGGAACACATGAAGTATCTCCCGAAATAGTTTACTTTTTCAAAAATGCTCAGACACGTCGATTTTTATTTTTAATTTTCCATCTTTTGAGAGGGCTAGATAATTTGTTCAGTGGCATAACGTTGAACTGGCAAAATAATTATTTTTTTTAAATGGTTGCCCCATTTTTTAATCTTTAGTTTGAAATACGGTATTCCGCAATCGAAGTTTCAAAATATAAAAAACCCTATTTATTAATTGAAATTATAAAATTAAATAAAACAAAAGGTATTAACTAAGAAGGTGTTCAAATCGTTGTCCATTTACTATTTGCCAGTGAGCTAGATGCAAAACGAATTCATTTTGAAAGTTATTCATTATTTCTGGTCCAATGTTTCTTGCCGAATTCGTTGTTTTAAATCGTCTGTTTTCTGGTCTGTTAGTATAATACTTTGCTTTTTAAGTAACCACGTAAAAAAATCAAGTGGGTTAAGGTCTGGAGAGAGAGGAGATCACTCTATAAAGCCAAGTCGACCTATCCAGCGTTAAGGAAAAATATTATTTATGTAAGTACGAATGGGACGGGCTTACTGAGGTGTACCGTCTTGTTGAAACCCAAGTTGATTAGAAGATATATCTGGGTTATTTTGATTTGGAGAGAGTAGATCACACTATTGGACGATCTTGATGTGTGCCTTTAAATAGTGCACAAACTTCCACTGTGGTTCTTGTTCTATCTCCGTAACCAACCATCTTAAGAATTTCAATACAATCTTCTGAAAGGTTCATTATAATGGCTTTATTAACAACATGTTAAAAATCCACAAAATAAAAATAAAACTACTCTGTGAAAGGCAAATATCACAAGTTCAGTTATTGTGTCTTAACTGTGTGTTATAATGTCAAACTTTGACATGACAGTTAAAAACAGTAATAGTTTTAATGCCTACTTAGTCATCTATGTTTCTATTTGTTTTATTAAAAAATGAAACACACTAATGCCCGGTTTCATAAAAGATTTAACAATGGTTAACTAACAATAAGATTAACAACGATTTCCTTTTGTTAATTTAAACTTTAAGTTTGAAATGTCATAATATCAAAATAACTTAACAGTAGTTTGTTTCAATAACAATATATTTTTGTTGACACCAGAGTTGGATTTTATAAAAGTAAGCAAACTGATAAATTGACGTTTACAAATGATTAATAAATAAACTTTAAAAAAATTACAACTTTCAAACTAGATGTTTATGTTGGCAGTATTGCCTTAGATCAAAGTGCGAAAATTTGTTCAGTAGGTTTATGTTAATATTTATAATTGGTTTGGTAATAGTTAATTTGCAATTCTATTTTAGTATGCAAACTATCAATTGCGATTTATGAAGGGATAAATTGTAAAATGATAGTCTGATGTAACTTCCAGGTCTTTATTTTTATTGTTTATAAATTTAAAACAGAATTCTTTAAATTACAAAAAATTGCAAATCCCAAATTCCATCACCAACATGAGAGTCCCTCACTAAATTTAAATACACCACCAGCAAATTTAAAGGAACTGTGATATATGATTTTTTTCTGTTAATTTTAATGTTGTGTAAAATTTTAACAGAGTAAATGTGTATTTTGAAGTTTTGTACAAAGCGTGGTAGATTGGAAAGTGTTCAATTATCATATACGAAAAAAAAAGTGTTTGAAAAATCCTTTAAAAAGCTTTCAAGTGTTTAAGGGCATGTGGTACTTTTGGTATATGACATGTTCCTTATTTGTTTATCTAGTGAGTTATTTTCTATTTAGATCAATAATAATTACTATTATTCGTTTGTTGCACACATAGCAGGGGTGTCAAGTGAAAAAAAAAAGTGAATTTGGACTTTGGATGGAACCCGTTGAAATTGGGCTTGAATAAATTATCTTAACGTATATAGTAAGCCATTCAAAAAGTTACAATGAGCGAGATACGGGTGGGTCATGATTTTTTATTACAAAATAATTTTGAAATCTGTACTTTTTTCACTTTTCTCTCAATAATGGAAAAAGTAATGATTTTAGAGAAAAAAGTTTCGAACAAAAGTTGTTCAGCAGATGATTCTATATAAGAATTCAGCATTTAAAAAAATCGCTAATTTCTTTTCACTGTGATATTTAGTGCCAAACTTAAAAATGCGAAAAAATAAAAATAAGATAAAATATAGTAAAAATATTTCTGAATTCGTTGAAATTAAAGTATTACACATCTATTAGAATGTTTAACAAAATGTGCTACTTCCAATTGAAAAATTTTAATATGGCGACCTATTGCAAAATTGTTAAGTTGTAATTTCAGAGTGCGGGGAGCGTTCAAATTAACTTATACATTTGAAACTTGGCTGGTAATAAGTTGAAATCTTAAGCTACACGCTGAATTTTTTTCATAGCGAGAGCAATTTTTCGTGAAGAAATCGTTTTTGCAAACCAAAAGAAAAGTTCATAAACTGGCGACTATTCGCCATCAACTAAAGTGATTCACTGGTTACTGATTTTCGTTGTAGTTCATACAACCATAAAGACTGATGGCATCCAACTCTGTGGATGCCATCAGTGTAAAAGTGGATCAGTGGAGCAGTGTAAAAGCAAAAAATTAAAAAATCGAAAATAATTGCTATAAAAGGTTTTATTGTTTTAATGGCTTCATTTGTTGCCCAATATGAGTATCATAGGTTCCCACCTAGCGGAGTTGTATTTATGTGGTGAGGGGTGAAAATGTAACCGCAAAAGGAGAATTTTTCAGAATTAGCAAAAATGGGGTTTTTGGAAACTTTTGTTGGGCTATGGGGTTTTTGCGTGGGTGTTTGGATTTTTCAGGTGTTTTTGTGTTTCCGCCATACAATTGGCAAAATCATAACCTGAAATTCCGATTTCTGGTCCAATTCTCAATTTTTGACATATTGTGTAAACTATGTGACTATTTGCAGTGGTTTTTATTATTTAATATAAAAGATGGAATGTATGATGCTACACTGTTCCACGACTCTATAATTTAGTATATGGTTCCACATCAATAATGGTGAACAAATAACAAAAATAAAATTCATCTCAAAAAAAATATAGAATCTGTCAAGGTGGTTGAATTTTTTTCGAATCTTCACAGCTGTCCATCCAGCTCTTCATCTTTAGAGAGAATTTTCATTAGGTACATAATATATGATCGGATTTAACAAACTGGCTTAGCCTTCCAAAAGTAGAAAAACTTATAAAAACTTGTAAACATTATAAATGTTGTCAATTACAGTAAATAAAAAGAGACATAGGTAATTGCAAGCATTTGTTGTAACTTGTAAACACTGTAAACATTATGTCATTATGTAAATGTTTATGTATACATTATAAAATAAAATAAATTTATTCTTTGTTTTTTGTTTGGGTTTTTGCACTGGGTTTTTGAAACAAAACCCCAGGACAAAAACCCAATTATCATTTGTAAGTTTTTGCTTTTGCCAACCCTGGTATTTTTGCGATTTTACAGTTATATTTTGTAAAGGGCTCACAATATCGAAAACATTGTAGGTACCATTAAAAGTTGTAGGGCATTAAATTCGGCGTTCAATGAGACCAGACATAGTGCTCATCAAAGTTGGACTAATTTTACATATTTATGAAAAATTATGTTTTTCACGTTATGTTGTTTGTTTTTAACAGTTTATACCAAAAATATTTCTTTTGTTGTCTTGTTTCCGTATCGGAAATTACAGACATGAGGTACAAAAATACCCCTTTATCCCCAAAAATGTAAAAGTCATATTAGGCAACAAATGAAACAACAAGCCATTTAAACAAAAAAATCTTTTGTAGTAAATATTTCAGATTTTAATTTTAAGCCTACTCTACTGGCCTAAATTGCATTTCAAGGAGGATATATTGCAATACGGTACGTTCTGAGAAACAAATTAACCTTTTCTATATTCATTTTCAAAATACTTTTATTACTTTAAACCCACTTAAATTTGTTATATAGATCTGTATATACCCGCATTATCAGATAAGAGAGATTATCGTGTTGATTTATAACTATTAACAATACAATAGAAACAAAATTATTTATTTAAGCTATATAAACCTTTTATTAACAAAATGAGAGTATAAATATTATTAAAACACCATAATACTCGATAGGCCACCGATCCCTTGACTTACTTTCGAATATCCCATACCACAACAGAACCTACACCTTCGAGCTGGAAAACAAATCAAGATGGCACAAATGATGATTTTGTGCATCATTAAAACGCTCAAGTCGTTAAACAAATCTTTATAACAAATTACGAGTAGGCGTCAAGCCAATCAAACTCAAAAAGCATGATCTTTATGTTCATCAAGTCATTACAAATTACCTCTTGTTTTTCAGGCTTGCTACGTTTGTTCTTTGAAAAAGTTGTCTTCTTCTTGGCGCCGCCACCAACAGAACCCATGAGGAACTGGGGGACGGAGCTGAAGATCAGCTGAGGTAGACTGAGGGTTTCATAGGGTTCAGGCGATCCACATCTGGAGGATAACGGCGTGCTGTCGGGGCTGTTGTGAGGGGTTGCCGTTGGGGTAAAGCTGTTTACTCCGCATGGCGTATTGACACATGACGGCGTGACTGCCTTGATACCTTAAAAAAACAATGGAAGTTGGTTAATAATCAGGTCGGTATATGAAAGACATAGTAAATACATTTATAGAAAATTATTAAATTTAATTTAAATTAGTTTTATTAAGTTAAATTTTGAGTAAATTTATCTTCATAGACGGATTGCACTTTTTTTTAAATAGCAGAAATTGGGCGCCATTTCTGCTCTGAAGACCCAATGATTTTTAGGTTAACCGTTAACTAAAATCTAAAAATAACGTAAGTATATCTAATATAAAATAATTTTCCGATTTTGTTTAATGGTACAAATCTGCGGCATGGAATGTGAGGCATATCTTTCTTCAGAACGAGTACAGAACAAATACAGACTAAGGTTAAATATATAAAAAAAATAGCAACTATTCTGGGATGTGTATCTATAAAACGTAATCCTAGAGAATAGAGAGAGTAATGACATCAATCAAAAAAGTTGCTTACCTCTTTCGTTGAGCATTTTGGCGAGTCCTAATGTAGTAGAGAATGTGCTGCAGGAATTTCGTCTACTATGCCCAAGAGGTGTAGGAGGTGGAGAATTCTGGATACTGGAACAGACTGACACAACCCTGCTGCCACGGTTGCTGGGCGTCACAAATGTACCGTCGTCAGGATGCATTATGGTACTATTAGTGTAAGTGTAAGTATGAACTGAGGCATCAAACAATTTACCGGGATTTGCATACTCTTCGTCTTCCTCCAAGTCGCTGAGCGCATATGATTCCAGTCCTAATTCTTCTAGCTCCTTTCCAACTCTAAAAGTGAAAAATGGCTACTTACAGCGTTTGTCTCTAATGAAATTAGGAATCATAGAGCTACAAACTTTTAGTGTTATAATAAATGACAAAGGATGAGGATTATTTCATATATAAAAGTATGTTACATGTATGTTACTTGTATGTTACAAGTATGTTACCTTATTTTAACTCCAGGTCGCTCTTCCAGAATGCCACCAAAAGTGGGCTGGGCCAGCTGAGACCACTGGTGCAATGTTTGCGACCCCTCCATAGGCTTCACGATCTGCAGCTTCTCAGGTAACTTCCATCCAAGGTAGTTACTGGAGCCGGTCGACATTAAACTATCCGGAGTTCGACAGCCAAATGGAAGATAGGCATCACCGTCGTACCTGCAAAAATATATTGCAAAATAAATGACAATTTAAAAAAAATATATTTCTACATACCCTCCATATGTGGGACCATGTTGCAAGTTGGCGCGGCGCGCCAAGACCTCTGCAGGGGTAAGCCTCTTCAGCGCCGCCTCTAATTCAGTTGCCCCAGGAACGCCAGGCACGCCTTTTTGTGGAGCACCACTAAGGAAGAAAGAGCAGTTCAAGTAATACCAATAAAAGTATTATCACTATTACGTACGGATAACCATCCTCGGAGTCTGTTTGACTAGATTCATTATCGGAATGTCCGGTGGAATCCAAGCTGGGGTATCCTAAGGAACTGCTACTGTATATGGACCCGCACGAGCGCCTTAAATCAACACCTTGCATCTTGACGCTCATCCTAGGCCCCACACCTGCGATACTCGCGCTACTAACGTATCCACCCATACTAGAGTGCAAGCTGCCATAACTATCACCGCTGCTTAAGGAATTTTGCGAAGCGCACCTTACCGTGTCGAACACTTTCTTATACTGTGGCCTGAAACGTCAAAGGTATAATTTAATATTTGCCCAAACAATTTTTCCTTTTCAAGAACTTACACAATATCAGGATTAGATATTCCGGAATCCGTACTAAATTCCGAATGCATAGACATCTCCAGCTCACTGTGCAGACTATCGTAAGGGGCGGTAGTTTGCCCGAGAGAGGAAAACAGGGAGATCCTCGCCCCGGGGGTCTGCCGTTTCCTGAGTTTACGTAACTGATCCTGTGCATCGCGTAACAGTGCTTCAACCTCATAATAGCGAGCCTTGAATTCTGATAATTCCACCGCAAGACTACCCTGGTTGTCTTTTGTTATCTGCAGGAGACCACTCAACTCCGCATTCTCATTTAAAAGCTGAAAGGAAATAAGCACCACATGAGCCCGATGTTTGAGAAAAGTACCATAGTAAATTTGTGCAAGGAACGCTACATGTATTTGCTACGTTTCTGCTGTTTGTTAACTTTCATAATGGGTTAGGTTTATATTTAATAATGGGGTATATATTATAATGGGGATTGAAGCCAATTGTTTTGGGTAATAGATTTAGAACGTCATTATATTTTTGTCTTAATTAAAAGTTATTTGCTTAATAATTATTATCATAAAAGATTTTCTAATATTTAATATTAAAAATTGTTTATAAATCTAAATCTACTAAACTGCAATAGTAACCGTTTCTCATTTTCATATTACCGTATGCCATTCATTTAAATTATAAAGCTGAGATTTTTGTTAGGTGACCTGTTATTTTCGATTCCTATTAAGTGTATATGGATAAGAACATGCTATCTGTTTTTTAAATGCTTGCAATTATTGTGTTCATTCTATCAGATACAGTATATTTAATCTTTTTGCACCGATGTGTTTACAATGATAAAGAATAATCACTACTGACCCCTGCATTATTTTTTATTATGGCACCAATAAATAGAGTTGGGCGAGTGGAAAAGTGGAAATATTCCTATTTGAGAATGTTTTCACTTTTCCACTGGAAACTTTCAGGGAAGGAACGTAGAAAATCTCTCACAGGATGAGTTTTGTTCAATTTCATTTGTTTAAAAAAGTGGTCGGCATTTTGGAGCCGCCATTTTGTTTTTCAAAATGTTAATATTTTTTCGGATTCAGCGGCCTTGAAACCCCCTACATAGAGTTTGATGAAATTTTGTTCATTTGCAAAATAAAAGGTCGACATTTTGAGTTCACCATTTTGTTTTTTGCAAAATGGTGTTGATGACCAGTTTTCTGGGATTTCCTACTGCTAACCAAACTCTAATATTTCCAAGGGAAAGAAACCCACGCTTCTTCCAAAAAAATTGCACTACTCGATGATCGGCCAGAACAGTATCTAAAAACCTTATATAATGACTGTGATTCTCTCAAAAATTCGTTAAAATACTATTTATTAATTATTAATGTGTTTAGTTCAATTTAATTAGTTTCAAAAAATGGTTGCCATTTTGGATCCAACATTTTGATAGATAATGTTTTTTTTGTATTCAGCAGCCTCGAGACCCCCACATAGAGTTTGATAAAATTCTGTTCGTTTACAAAAAAAAGGTCCGCCATTTTGCTTTTTGCAAAATGGATTTTGCTGACCAGGTTTTTAGGATTTTGGCTTACTGTGCGTTGGGGGGTTGGTTCTCCAAGAAAATCTGTCAAAATTACTAAAACCAAACTCTTTCTTTTCCAACTAAAAGAGACCCAACCTTCTTCAAAAAGAAAATAACCTACGCGATGATCGGCCAGAAAAATTAGATACTGGTAGGTATATTATTGGTGGCATGGCATGACATTTTATATCTCGATAAAAAAAAATGGTAAATGGTAGACTCTAAAACGTTACTTAAAAAGCATCTGAAACATTTTTGAGTATTATGAAAATCTTGGTAATTGGTAAGGCTTTAACAAAATGCTTAGCATGTGAGAATAAATATAAAAGAAAAAATTTGGCAAAATTGTATAGTGTAATTTAGACTTTAATTCATAGCCGCCGTAAATATCAAATATATCTGTCATTGCTAATAAATTTAGAAACGTCACTCAAAATATGACGAGGCACTTAACTGAAGCGCAAAGGCTATAACAGAATTAGAAGAAAACTGGTCTTTGAGTGAAGTGGCTGCTGATTTAAATGTAAAAGCAAAAGCTGTATATTTTATATAAAAAACGCTGGCAAGGGGAACGATAATTAAAGGGGCCTATTAGGAAAGGTGTAGGTAAGATCTCCACTGAGAATGAAGAATTAGTTCAATTTATTTAAGCCTTTTTAGTCGTTGTTCCTCTTACCAGGGTTTTTTAATATAAAATATACAACTTTTACTAACATTAATATTTTCTTGTTTTTTAAATATAGAGATTAGTTTTTTTCACTTTTGTTTTATTAACCTTTTTAAGAATAATTATACTGTGTAGATAGGGAAGATTACGGAAGTAGTAATATTAGCATCAACTTTTTCATACTATACGTTTGGTCTTTCCACTCATCATTGTAATAGAAAATACTAAGTAATATGTTTATCAAAATACCTTCTCTGTGGTAGCCACTAAACAAAGTCTGACTTATAGCGATAAAATTCAGCTAAATTTCTATGACAAACAAAATTCGTGCACATTTGGGTGGCCGCAACTGTACTACTAGATCATATGAAAATTAATTTATACTCTATATATTATTATTATTATTATTATTGATATCATGATTGCAGATAGATGAACAAAAAAAAATTACCAACAACAAATTTTCAAAAAAATTCATCCATATTATATATATATGGAAAAACATTTTTATTATTTAGAGGTTTAGTAAGGGCAGGATTAAGATCATTTGGCACACTGGATAATGAGATTAAATCATGTTTCAAAGAAAATACTCGATGATAATATAAAATATAAAATTGTGAAGCACTTATTGGGGCAAGGGAGCAGTTAAATGAAATGACATGATTCACTCGGCCCAACAAAAACCCACAGACCTGAATAGGGATGAATAAAAACATTAAATTTCATGAGACATTAAGATATTTTATGATATAAACCCTGAAGTAACAGAAAACAATATTTGACAACCATTGCACACCCTGTCCAATCTGTTTCATAAATAGATCTACTGTTTTGTTGGTGAGCCATACCATTTAATAAATATTTGTTTAGAGTCTTGGTCAGCCACGGAAACGTTAACTAAATTGACACCTTACAAACTTCAGTTCTCCTATGTTGGTCACTGGTCAGACACTCAACTATTTGTATCTAACCTATCACTATCACAGATGTCTTGGTATATATCCTATATCCATTATTTATGTTCACAATGTACATGCAACAACACCCACACGCTAATAAAAACAACAAAATTAGCAAAACACGGTAACATATCGAAAAAACGCCAAAATAAAACCCAAAATGTCAAAAACCCAAGATGAAATGACAGTAAAGCCGCGATCGTAATAACAAAAAGTGATTAATTTCGGTAAATATTTACGACATCCACTTCTACGTTTTTGGCGTTTTCTTTTTTTCTAACATGTAGATGACATTATTAGAAGTAATTTGTGATCAATATATCAATGTGCCAATGAGTACTTAGCCCACAAGCATAGGGTACCTGGGAGCAAATAGCTGTATAAATAGGGTGCTGGCTGTGTTAAAATTGAAGTGGGTCAAGGATAAGCTAACCATAAATTTTAATGGATATATGTGCATGAAATTTTGGTAGGTGCGAGAGGGGCAAGGAAAATATCAACAAATGTAACGACAAATAGGACGAAATCGATAAGTAGTTCTTGGCAACAGTGGAGGTTATACAACCGGATAAAAAAGACGTGTGATGCAGATTAGATCACTGGTCTAATAAATGACAACCCAATAACAATGGTGGTTTTTAAAACTCAAAACATTTTTTCGTTGCACTTAGAACCATTTGCACATCAAATGGTTTCCGGAATATTGTTATTGACGTCACGTATTGTAAGTATGTATTTTTATTTTTGTCATAGGTCAGAAGTGGATGTCGTAAATATTGACCTTAATTTCTTATCAAAGTTTCGCGATATTGTCTGTCAAAATCGGTTTCAAATAAAGAAAAATGCTATACTTAACAAATTTTAATACGCCCACATGACAATGAACTTATTGGTGTAAAGTTAGGATATAACAAAGGAAACAGAAAATAGATACATTTCTACAAAAGCGATTGATATTGTTGAATATATACACATACCTTATGCAATTTGGTCTCTGTGTCCTGGAGCTGAGCCTGCAGCGCCAAAATTTGCTCGTGCTGCATTCTAGCCTCTTCTTTTTGCCTATCAATTTCGTCTTCTAAGTAACCCACACTGGAATTCGCACATGCTATAATAAAGTGTTTATATAATATAAGTAACCTTTAGAATACGATAATAGTAATAAATTATATTGATTATTGCTAATAATAAATATTTTCTAACTTTACACTAGGAAATATTTATAGAAATGGGTCTCGTAGATAAGGAACTCTGCCCAATACAATACTATGTGTAAACAATAAATGAACATAATCCCATAAAATCCCCAAATTGGATGATAATAGATAAACTTACTTAGCTGTCCTGTCAAGTCTTTAAGCAGCCTCTCTTCTTGGGCTTCTATATCATCGGCGCACGTCGCTAATCGGCAATACTCCGCCTTTAGGGCCTTGTTTTCATCTTCCAAAGAAACTAGAAAGCATTTTTAACGTTAATATTATTTGATTACAAATATTTCGATAAGTGTGAAAAAATATTCTGTGCATTTGCCAAAAACATTCTAAAATAGAGAAGAACATCAAAGTACCGGACGCAACAACTGATGGAATATTTTGCTGACGCCTCCACATCTTAATTTAGAATTGATTAAATATTTCCTATTCTTGTTTACTAATATCTAATATGGCAACACAAGCAGCTTATTATAGTGTATTTACATAGTTCATACTTACATATCCTTCTGTTTATCAAATCCAAATTTACCCGCCCAGAAGCGCCAGTGTCAAAGCAAGACTCATCCATATCGTTGGTGAGTATCTGTATGAGTTCCGTCTTCTTATGAACCTCATGGCCAAGCTGGGTGATTTTCTCATGGGCAGCTTTAAGGTCGGTTTCTAGCGATGTTACAGTATTCTCTAGCTTATTATTGTTTGACAATAATTCCTTTCCGATTCTAGCCGTCAATTCCAAATCCTTTTCTTTCTGAAAATATATTACTCATAAAATAATATTGTTTGGATTCTGTGGAAAGATATACGTCTGTATAAATAGTGGGCCGGCCTTACATATCATATCCTATAATTCTATCGATAATGCCTATGTAATACATAAATTTGTTAGAATTTAAGTACCTAGCTATTGTTTAAATTATGATTTGAACTTACGCATGACTTTTATTGTTTTATTGTACAATTATTGTAAACATGTCAAATATTTTTAGATATATCACTCAGCACTTTGTTAACGAGTTACGTTTAAAAACCACAGTATGTTTGGAGATCTATGGGGTGAAAATATTTTATATACCAACCCTAATTTCCACAATTTTTGAGCTATCCAAATGAAATTCCGAAGCAGTAATGTACAGTTGGGCCAATAAAAAGTAGGCCAATACTTATAGATTTCTGTCAAAATTTAGTTGTGTGAAATGTGTATGTCTATTTGTTTTATTAATATGCATCCTAGATTAGGTATTATACATTTAATATGTGGCATTTTTCAAATAACACAAAACAGAAAAATAGAAGAAAGTATGCCTCATGTAAATAAATTAACTAAAGGTGAGTTAATCGCGAAAATTGACGACGGGTGGTCAGTGAGACACACTGCAGCATTTTACAATGTGAACAGGAACACGGTTTTAAATATTTTAAGAAGATGGAGAAACGATGGAAGAATTAACCGAAATCCAGGCTCAGGACGCCCAAGTATGTCAACTGCTGAACAGGATACTGCTTTGATTAATACTTTAAGAGCACATCTATTTACAACAGTAGTTGATGCTGTTGCGGCAACAAATTTTCCAGCGTCATGTCGTACAGGTCGCCACAGAGTTGCTCATTCTGAATTAAAATGCCATGCAGCAGCAAAGAAAATATTATTAAACAACTGCAATAAAGAATCTAGATTGGGGTTGGCTTTAGAACACATTGCTCATGATGAAGAATTTTGTAATTCTGTAATTTTTGCCGATGATAGTTTTCCAATCTTCAAATAGTGGCAATATCCGTGTCTATCGTCCTAGAAATTCAAGATTTGATGAAAATTATATAAATTTTACAAATAGAAGTGGTAATTTTACAAATAGAAGGTCATTTTTCGGTAAATATGTGGAATGGATATCTGTGCAGGGACCTGGAGTTTTGTGGCATATTGGCGCAAGATTTAATAGTGAGGCTACATCAGAATTTTGGAAAATGTCATGCTTCCTTCTGTCCAGCTGCTCTTCTCTAACAATGGATTTATTTTCCAACAAGACAACTGTCCCGTGCATACATCTCGAGTGGTGACTGAATACTTTCGGGCACATAATATAAATGTTCTTGACTGGCCTAGTAAAAACCCAGATCTGAAGCTCATTTTGGCATATCCGAGTTTTTTCGACGTCCTGTTTCGACGGAAGAGACCTCAACTTTTGAATTTTAAATGGAACATCCTGTATATTATTGCATTTTTAGAATAGGTACTGAGAAAATTCTGGATTTTTACAAAATCAAGTTGATAATTTTCTGAGGCATCTGCCACAGAATGAACTTGGGCAAGTTCACTTCCAACAGGATGGCACACAATGCCCGAATTGCGAGACATTTTTTAGGAAGGAGATTTGGAGAGCAGTGGCCAGCAAAATCCCCCGACTTGGCACCGTTGAATTTTTTCTTATGGTAGTTATGTCAAAGGAAAAGTCTACTCCAGACGTCCGACAACTAAGGAAGATTTGAAGCAAAGAGTTAGATAAGCTATTGGGACGATCGATCGTGGAATGTTGGAGAGAGTGATTAGGTAGACAGGGGGGCAGAGTATGTACCAAAATGGTCAATACATTGAACATTTATTTTATGTTAGAATAGTTTGTTTCTTCCATGGCTAGTGTCAAGGATTCCATACAAAATGTATTATTTTATGGTATCGGTTTACCATTATGATATCCCTTGGGAAAATGTTCAAAATGTACAAAAAGTGGATTTGGTAAAATTTTTTGGATAACCCAAAAATTGTGTAAATGTCGGGGGTTTACCATGATCCGTGGTTATCCGGTATATAAAATAAAAGCAAATAGTTATTTGGATGACTGGACAACATACTTGTATTTTTGCAATTTTCAAAAAAACAATAAATATTAGAAGTCTCAACAAAAAGTCAGGAAATCTCTGTAAAATAATCTGTTCTTGTAACAATATAGGTTTCTAAAGCCTGTAGCAAAAAAAACAAATAGATAGAAACCTCATAAAGACAAAAAAAATAGTTTTACATATACGTCTATAGTCTATAAATATTGAATTTTTTTATATTAAATCTGTTTCAGTTGAGCTGAGTCATTAAAAAATATACACGTTTAAACATATTTTCTGATATACACTTATAATATACACATATTTATAATACACATAATAATACGCATATTTTCCTATGTCAAAGTGACTTGATTCTTATGTTAAAAATGGGGGATTTTATGAGAAAAGTATAGTAGAAACTTACCTCTTCCAGAAGCCTAGTGACAGCTTCTATGTCATCGTAGGTCTTGGTCATTTGGCTCACACGATTACTACATAGAACTGAAACAGACATTCTCGATTGGTACCTCATTTTTCACACAATACTTCAGTCTTCATACTAATTAACTGGCATTATGGTGCCATGTAAATTGATAAAGTACCTTCGTGAGAAAAGATAATGAGATAAGATACCACTGTAAAAATATGCCCAATGATAAGACAATAATATGTATATACAAATCTGATTGTAAATGTTGATACTATGTGTTTATAATCAATAATCATATAATCATAAAGTCAGCTACATCCTGCAGTATTATAGCAGCAGGAAAAACAGAAAATATCTGTTTACGTTTACACACTTTCACCAAAAGATGGTACCAGTATTTTTCAAGATATCGACCAAAGGCATCATGACAAATATTCAACAATCTGCTACGATTTGTTTTAAATTACTGCTATTATTAACGATGGCATATTTTACATATTTAGAATAACTCAAAACTTTTCATTTTGAAAAATAAAAATATAGCGGGCGGTTGTGAAAAGGAATTCATTTGGTCGCATTTTTCGTTTACAACGCGCAAACTCCGCAACTATAGTCGATACGAAAAAATGTCATTCTTTATAAAATGCTGCCTAATATCCTAGAAGTGTAATGAAGTTAGAATCATATTTTTACGACTAATAATAAGCATGATTCCAGATTCCAGAAGGGTAGCAATTATTTAAGGTACCAATGAATTAAGGAAGTTAAAATTGCAAGGTAATTTAACAAAGAATTATAGGGCCAAAGAAACAACAAATCGGGACCCAATAATACTAGTAGTTTATATTTATTCACTGTCGCTTTCTTCTTCGGAAATCGGAGATTACATTAAATGAAGGTCTCCAGTTTTGTTGCAAATTTTTACAATTTTTTTGTCCCATACAAGAACAAGAATATATGCATGGGAGTTTATTCTTCTTTCAGGGGCAAAGTTTGCTGGCACAGTCTGAAAATAAGCACTCAATGGAAATGTCTTTCAAAGTATGGTCCCCCGTACTCACTTTTTTTACACCATGTCTTTCGGAACAGGCGGTAGTGTTTTGAAAATTGGGTAGAGTTTGAAAGTAGAGTGTCATTTTCTTCATCAACGTACCAGCCGTGCGCAGAGACATCTGGTAATTGAGGCCTGGGATTCAGACTCTTCACCCAAATTTGTGTTTGAAAATGAACCCGTAAGCAATGTTGAAATAGACTGTCTTCAGTTGGAGGGAACTTGTTAATTTTCCGACACGTAACCAACGTAACGTAGCCAACTTGGCACGTAAATCGTTAATTGAGTTTACGTTACACTTTAGACTGTACATAGATATTAATGTCGAACTTCTGCAACTGCTGAAACTGTTCGTTGCCGAAATCACCAGTGCCTATCTATAACTCATCAATAAGGTCAAAATTTTTCCAGCACAATTTCTTTCCTAATCCAGTAAACTGACTCGCCGTGTCGCAACATGATAATTGTATCATGGTGTCGCAACCGAGTACAGCATGGAATTCCGGTAGATTTTTTAAAATATGCGTTTCCATGGTTAACAGATGTACCTACCGGTATAAATCGATGGGATTCCTTAGATTCCAATGTTAGCCAAGCTTCTTGGATTAAATTATTAAGATCAGATAGAAGTTAAGATAACAGGCATCATTTTTATAAAGAATGACTTTTTTCGTATCGGCTATAGTTTCGGAGTTTTCGCGATGTAAACTAAAGAAGCGGTCGAATTTATTCCTTTTTACAACCGCCCAAAGCATAGAAAAATGATTATTTAGATACCATCCATCCAAGCCCTTAAATTTTTTTAAGCCGTTTTCACAGAAAATCTAACCATATTTGTGGCACCAATTTCTCTACAGGGTAGTATAGTTTCTTACAAAAGGCTCATTTCTGCTCTTTTAGTGCAAAAAATATACACTACAAGGCTGCATTAATAAAACATTTTAGCCACAAAGCGCCTACAGGAACAAAAATTAAGATGTGTAACTTGCCGCGGGCTCTACTATTTAATATGACCGAGCTTAGACTTGTGTCTCTAGTTTCAACTTCATGGTGTAAGTGTAAGTAATTCCAAAGCATTTGCATATACATTTTGGTTTTGAATGTACAGCGACAACACGAGTCACGGCCAACTATACTTGGCATTTATTTTGTGAAATAGGAATATAAAAACCGCCATTTACTTCACAAGGCAAAAAATCTTGTCAACTTTGCCTACATTATATTTTTTTGGGCGATGATTGTTGTTTTAGATTAGATTATTTCGCAATCGGCTGAATCAAGGTCTGCTTAAATTGCAGCGTAAATTTCTTATGAACGCAGCCAAGCAGCCATAAATGTTATACAAAAATACATTTGCAGGAAAAGATAAGAAGCTATTGCTTATCTAAGATAAGTCTAAGATTAGTTTTATGCATTTTTCAGTACGATTTCAACGATAGCTGCTAATACATACATCTTATCTAGCAATGCTAGCGCCAAGATAGTAATATACGCCACAATTAGGCAGTAGTGCCCCTCTTAATTGATTACCTGTTTGTAGGTAACATATGTCAGCTACATAAATAATTCTTGTGAGTAGTACCAAAACTGTAAATAAAAGCAGCTATTCTTATTCACTTTGACAGAAACGTCATTAGTCCTGAGATGTTACGCTTGTACCTATTTATATTAGAATAGTAGTTTTAAAAACTGAGTTAAAATGCCTATTTGTATATCGGGAGTGAAAACTGTCAATAGATAATTAGATATAACATTCTATAATAGCAAAAGCCTGATTGAAAACACCACTGTCGAATAAATATTCTAAAATGGCACCATAAATCGAATAAAATAGTGCTCAAAATTATGTTGACTGTTTGGTTATAGTACGTAGATAGGTAGGTCTAGCGTTCACAAACCCAATACCGAGGTATAACGAATAACAAGGGGTTTTTCGCACCATTCCAAAAACAGTCACACCATTCAAAAAAAAAACAGCAACTCTTCTATTATAAAAGAGGACACCGGTGATGGAAAATAAATATAGAGTATCCACCATACTCACGTGATCCCGCTCCGAGCGACCACTTTTTCCTAAAGTTGAAATAAACTTTTGGAGGCGTTAGAAGAAATCGAAGAGGCCATGACTGAATGACAAAATTGGACGCATCCCACTACCGACTCGGCATTGATAAGTTGATTTTTCGTTACGAAAAATGTCTAAAGATTTGGCCATTGTGTGACAAAGTAATGAAACTTTCTGTAGTTTCCAAAAATTACCTTGTGTTCAGACACTTTTTGGTAGTGTAATACAAGCGTTAAACCTAGTTTTTAAACGGGCCTCGTGTATCAGTGGGTCGCAAGAAAATTATGCAAATTGTGCCAACAAACTGTGAACGACAGAAAATATAGTAACCGAATTGGGAGTTAAAACAAAGAATACCGTTTTCATTAAAAGAACTTAACAACCTGAGAATTTGAATATAATGACTATGATTTAAAAAACAATTAAGAGGCACTGAACCGTACTAATTCCAATAATATTTCATTCAATCAAGCCGGGCGGCAAAAAATGCTCCAGCGATCACCTATTACAACCGCTATTATAAAAACTTTCAAATTCCCTTCTATAATACGATAGTAATCGATTTAATATATTATTTATATATTCAATGAAATCAAAAGTCGTGCGGGTGGCGGGTGTCTATTTCGAATGTTCGTTAAATCCGGACAGGTTCCATAATTATTCTAATTATGACGCGACGCGTCTCAAAGCTGCAGCGAATTGGATTCGGTCGGTGAACCGTGAATTTCTCGATGAAATACTAGAATACTTTCTGCTTTCTGCGACGACACCTTCGTCTTTAACGTACGAAAAATAGCATGTGACTAAACCAGTCTATTTCCGCCGCGTAGAACGTCCATAATAGGTTACTATTATTATTAAATAAAAATAATAATAATGCAATATATTGAGGGGTTTGTTCATTCTTGAATTCAGGTGTACACATCACATGAAATCAGTCAATTTCACGAATGAATTTGTGAAATATAATTGAATTGAATTGAAGTGTTAAATATAATTGAAGGGCTTAGTGTGAAACAATGAAAGGAAAAAGTACAAAATTGAGAAATTACCGTTTGAAGATTTAAATAAATAAGTAATAATAAGTAATAAGTAATAAGTAAAAGATTCTGATTTTGCGGTTCATAAACTAGTTTACGATATATTCGAGTAGATTTGTGAAATATGTTAGCAAAAACAATAGGTAATTAACATAAATTTAAAGCCAACCTTTTTATTAAAATACGTTGTGGCGCCATCTCTTAAGGAATGACAAAAATATTTTCTTTGTGGCTTTTTGCAATAATTCATTGTTTCACATTACGCCCTTCAATTGTCGTTTTAAGAACAAATGGGACAGCTGAATCATCTTATCCAATATTATTCAGTTGTCAGACGTGGGTCAATTTTTTTCGGACCACCAAATTAATGACGACCACAAATTGCATAATGACAAATTTTAGTGTACTATACAAGACATTTTACATAGACTTCAATTACAAACAGAATTACTATATAAAGAAGAAGTCATAACATTAAATTTTCCATAAAAAAATTGAATATAAAGAACTACAAGAGCTACCAAATAACCAAGAAATTACAAATACCATTGAGACTGCCAAAAACAATGTACTAAACAATGAAAGTACAAGGTGAAGGTACGTTTCGTATACATTTTTAAAATGTATATGCAATTTATATTACTAGGCTTGCACCTTTAGTTAATTAGCACAAAATAGTCTCGAGATGCCTAGTCTACTGACCTCGGACAAGATTAATAATAATTTTCATTGCATAAAAATATTCATATCACAAAGGATATAATTAAATACTTTGAGTCACTTCCGAACAGTTAACTTAAAACTGGTTTAAATAATACCTATAGATTTTATACATTCATTTTATGATAAATATGAATTATACATCGTTTCTAGTATCGAAAGGTTATTATATTTGTTATAAATACATAAACAACGTCCTTGAAAATAAGTTTGGCTTTTTATATTTTTAACCTTCGTTTAAATCGCTAGGAGTAAATCCTAGTTCAAAAATGGCCATTTTAATATTTTTACATAAATCAACTCAGAAACTGGTATATTTTTACGTGTAACAAAATTATAAGGGTAGTAAGACTGTTCAATTTTTTTGTGCAATAGTATCCCAATTCAAATTGAAAGCCATGATATTTATACAAGACAGGCATATGCATATAGTCTAAAAATTAATAATAAACAAACATTTTTAAAAACAAGCTTTTATTTAAATGTTCTAAAAAGAAGAAAACAAACTTTAAATTAATTTAAACCCCTCAATTTATTACGCTACACAATTTATAATATATGATATAAAAGCTTGTCGCGAGATTTACCTATTTTATAAAAAGATATATAATTTTTTTCTTAGAATTACTTACGTCAATACTTATCAAGTTACATAATATTGTATTCTTGTTTATCTACTCAGGTAAATCTCGGGACAAGCTTTTATATTGATGGGTTAAATTGATGGGTTCCAATTAATTTAAAGTTTATTTTCTTCTTTTTAGAGCATTTAAATAAATGCTTGTTTTTAAAAATGTTTTTTTAATATTTTAATTTATTTTTTATTTTTTAGTTTTCGCTGGACATCTTTCTAAGTCTGTTCATTTAATTTAATGCGTCATTGTTGCATGGTCGTTTGCCTGTTAATTTAGAACATTCTAGTTCTTCAATAAGGAGACCTTCTAGATTTGACTCTACTTAACTCTTAACTACTTAGGTATTTCAGCTTGAAGCCTACTTGTGCCTAACGAAACACAGTTTCGGGTTTGATTTTGGAGCTTTCCTTCTCTTAGATAGATTGCAAACCAATGCTATTGACGCCCATCTCGCCAAATTACACAAGTTGTAGTATGAAGCCAACCAAGGCGTACTTTTAAAATTCAGTTGCAAGATTTGACCGGAACAATTCGATCCCTAAATTCAAATCGGGGACCCACAAACCCCGGGATAACAACATTTGAGACGGATTGGAGCAACTAAGTTTTTGATCTCCATCTTAGATCCGACATCTTTTTTTTGTGCTTTTTTTTGACTGGCGAAATTTTTTTATCGCCAGCAGTTGACCCTTGTCGGTCCCTACACATTTATTCGAGCACCACTACTAAAGTCACAGACAAATAGATGCCTTTATTTTGGTTAATTATACATAATTACAAAGCTACATAAAATCTGATAATCAAATTAGTTTCAGACACTAGCTATTATTATAGTGATGAATAATGAATATAATATAAGTTTTTTGCCCAAGATTTTCTTCTTTTTTCTTTGCAAAATTTTCGTGCTGATGTGGTTTTGCAACAAAATCACTATTTTCATTGCAAAACCACAGCACAGGTTTATAATTTTTTTTTACAAAATCCCAACCTAATGGTTTTTTATTCTCATATGTAAGAGATGAATATGTCAAATTACTCAATCTCTTGTGCCAAATATAAAACAAAGCATGTTTTTTTTTGAAAAATATTGAATATTCGTATTTGTGAGAAAGTAAATTTTCGAAAACATAAACGTGTTAAATTGATTTTTACCCTACACGAACATAGCAATAGTAATTAGTAGATTCATAGCAATAGTAGATTCATAGCAATAATAATTAAATTATATAACCATTTTCATGGTCGTTATTAGCATTTTGCGTCTACTTGAAATGTCAGCAATTTACATGGCAAAAAAAGATAGGTACTTACGAAAATAGTTCAACGTTTCTCGGATCTGATCCGGTGATAACTTCAAGTCAGCCTCGTCAATTTCAAGGGCAGGCGAAGGGATGAACCAGTCCTGATTCTCGTAACCTTTAACAAAAAAACGCACCTTAATCCACTATGCACCATATCACGTCAGACTTAAATTACATCACAAGGCAATCATAAAACATAATTAAATCTATTTTTACAGGGTTTATTTTCGTTATTTTATGGTTGAGTAAAGGTGATAAGATTGTACCTTCATTGTCACAAGACTTCATAACACTAAAATCAGAAGCGCGAGACCGGTGAGCGATTGAGATAAAACTCAGACCTTGACAAACGTTTTACAACCTCGGTCAAAATGCCTCGGTTTGTTTATGATGCATGTAAACGTCGCCGTCGGTGTTTAACACGGATAGCACCTGAACGGTGTGGGTGCTATGCGAGACAACGCTTCAATTATCAATGGTCAAATGCGTTTTCATGCAATTTCAACGTCAGGTGTATGCAATTAAGGCCTGTGATTATCGGATTAACTTTTAATCCGTGTTAATTCGGAGAGGGTCGGACATAATACAATTTCTCTTATACAATTGTGCATTGTATTGAAGTGGTATGTGCAATTAAGGCAGATTTTCCTGAAATTGCAAAGATCGGGCCTCTGACCTTTCACGTGAAACGTGAAACATTTTTTCAGAATTAGATACCTACCTAGGTCAAACCTGGGTGTAGGCAAAGTTTGCGGAATATCCGTAAACTTTGGTATAGGTATAAATAGCGGGAGGTCCAAGTTTTTCCAAGTCCAAGTCCAAACCAAATTCGTAATATTTTTGTTTTAGTAATGTTTAATTAATTTTTGAATAGTCTCTCAGTCAACTAAAATATCAAGAAATTTATTTATTCAACCTATTTCACTAACAGACACTCTATCACGCCTACAGACGCTCTTAAACTTGAGTTCCCATAAGAGAACAAACAATACATTAATTTTTAAAACAGGAACCCTCGCCAATTTGAGATCCTAACCTAACTAATATGGTCAATATGGGTGTAACTAATATGGGTGTCAATTGTGCATTGTATTGAAGTGGTATTTGTAATACAACACACAGTGTCAGATCAGGCGACTTTGGTGGCAACCTAATTGGGCCACGCTCTGTTATACGTCTCTCCCCATAAACGTAGGTAGTTTCTTACTATTCTTGCATTGGTACGCACGAAAGTTTTTGAGTTGTAAACGATTTGCAAATGATGTAGACTAAAATGGACTAGAAATTATAGAAACTTTCTAGAAATATGTTTATATTACACACAAATTCCGTAATTTTGAGTGACCGCATTTGGAATATATTGTGGCTATCAAACATGGCATTTTCCTGGAGAAGAGCCAAGTTGTTAACGAACATTTTGGAGTTGCTAACGATCTTGACTCGCAACTCATTCATGTGGCTAATGTATGTTAAATTACATGACATTCCCTTCGGAAAGGGATGAGTTGATATTTGCTAAAGAAAATTTGGAGTTGCTAATGATTTAGATCGCGACTCAAAAGGTCGTCATTTTGACTGGCCGTAGTGTGGTTTTGATATACCTATGCTAGCTGCAATGGCGCACCGAGAAGTTTCCTCTGGGAGGGGTTTTCTCAATAGATAGGTACACGAACCCAGGAAAAACATTTTGCACAAAAGTGACATTAAAGAAATTAATTTTCAGCCTTACTAAATTTATAAAATTTGTTAGCGAAATTTGGGCCATTATTAATAATATGATAGCTTTTATTTCAAATGATAGAATTAAAAATGCCAAATGTTACCCCACATTTGTGGAGAATATATAATATAATCGTAAATATAATATAAAACATTTTGATCAAAAACTATATTTATAATAAAATGTCCAAACGCTGTTACTTTAAAGCCAACTGGTATAATACTTCTTCATTTTCGGAGTGTCCCGGTGTATATTTGAACAAACATCAAGGCTAAACCTTAGTCTCTCTTCGCCAGTAGAATTTCTTAAATAAGTCTTTAGTAGCTTGAGTGAAAAAAATGAACATTCACATGTATAGTACAAGTTGTTACACGTAGGGTAGCCATTATTAAAAGTATAATAATTATAATAATTAGGTAATAATTTGTTATTACATATATATCAAGAGCTTCAATTGCATTTTGTGGTATTGGTTCAGAGTCCTTTAAGAATTGTTTCCAAAGTGTTATTTCTCCTCTTATGTTTGTCATATTATGTGTCAAAAATAAGTATTAATTATTAATATACCTTGATATTTTTTTCACTTTACTGGTCCTGAGGGGGGGAACCCCAACCCCCCCCCCCCTCGGTGCGCCACTAGCTGGCCGTCAAATCAAATACTTCATTTTCCTGGGGGTGGATTAGGTTGCTATTAAAAAATGTCGTTAAAGATGTTGACCAAACTTTTCATCACGTGATAAAAATCTTAAGAAAATTATAAACTCATGTGTTTTAATACTAGTAGAACATAAAACCCTTCTAAAATAATCAAATAAATACCTTGTTGTAAGCAATATACCTGCCTATATTACCTGTAGTATAGCATACTTAACTAATTACCTACTCTGAGAAACGGAGATTATCGAGGTCGGTTTTGAAAACTTTACCTATGTATTTTTCAGATTCATCAGAATTTAATTTAAAAAAAAAATTATGAAAATTTTTAATTATTCGAAAATTTTGCCCACGAGTGTATACCGGGTGCCTACGATATTACTAGCCAGCCTATAACTTCCTTGTAAAAAAATATATCGATTTAAAACTTTGGGATGTTGTATGGTTGACAACGGTGCACAGTTTGATTGCCTCAAGATCTGATTGCCATTTCCGGTTTAAGCGGAAACAGTATAAACTTTGTTATTTTTAATGGAATACCCTATATATTATTAAAAATTTATATTGCCCAGAAAATTCTAGAACCAAAATATGTAGCATATCCTATACCAATCTTTGACAGTTTTCTAGAAAATGGCGGTTGAAAATGTTATATCAATGATAAATTACTTCATTTTCACATAAAACAAATGAATGTAGGAACAAATCTGTTACGGTTATTTAAGTTTCTTGGGGAGTAAAATTTGATAAAGTCATAAAAATTTCATTTCCGGCTTTACCGGAAGTACTACGAAAAGTGATTTTCAGGCTCAAATTACGTCGATATTTTTAATGGAACACCCTGTATTGAACATTAAATTTACATTCTAACCCTTCTGGATATTTTTTGTTTCTCCTGTCCCCTACCTAAACCTAATAGTTTATGAGATATCGGCGACTGAATGTTCACCTGCATTATAAATATGTTACAAATCTGCTCAGCAGAAAAATAAAATAAGTATCAAAAGTGAATCACTAAAAATAATAGGTAGGTAATCCTTGATATGGGTCCAGTAAAAAATCCACTGTCAAAATCGGTAAATAGTTCTTTTGTTTTACACAGCCCTCCTGAATCAAAGTTCTGTTTAAACATCATTTTTTTATTGTTTAGCCTTTGTGACAGTGCAAGTGAACATTCAGTCGCCGATACCTCATAAACTATTAGGTTTAGGCAGGAGACAGTAAAAACAAAATATATCCAGAAAGGTAAGTAGAATGTAAATTTAATATCCAATACAGGGTGTTCCATTAAAAATATCGAAGTAATTTGAGCCTGAAAATCACTTTTCGTAGTACTTTCGGTACAACCGGAAACGAAATTTTCAAGACTTTATCAAATTCAACTCCCCAAAAAACTTCAATAACCGTAGCAGATTTGTTCCTGCATTAATTTGTTTTATGTGAAAATGAAGTAATTTATCATTGATATAACATTTTCAACCGCCATTTTCTCGAAAACTGTCAAAGATAGATATAGGTTATGTTACATGTTTTGGACCTAGAATTTTCTGGGCGATCTAAATGTCTAATAATATATAGGGTGATTCATTAAAAATAACAAAGTTTATACTGTTTCCGGTTAAACCGGAAATGGCAATCAGATCTTGATGGAATCAAACTGTGCACCGTTGTCAACTATACAACTTCCCAAAATTTTAAATCCATATATTTTTTTACAAGGAAGTTATAGACTGGCTAGTAATATCGTAGCCACCCGGTATATTATTAAAATAAATATAAAAAATAATTGAAAGTATATCGTTTAGTCTCCAAGTCTACTCTCCAAATCTTGAATGCTGGCGGTTACGTCATAGTTATAAATTATACGAATCAAATCAGTATTGCACTAGTCTAATGTGTGTTGAAACTTGAAACAACTCGTCCGGATGTATATAGTACCCGTCAGTAGTAAAAATAATCGGATTATTGCCTCGTCCTAAGTAAAAACCGAGGCAGGGTCGGGCTTGGTTTTTCTGAGGAGTGTAATTATACTAGCAACCACACGCTAAATTAACTACTTCGTGCTTTGTAATGCCCGCAGAGTTTCACTGTTAACCAGACTCTTGTAATAGTTTATAGTAAACAATGTTTCGACCGTGGAAGAATAATTCTGTTTCGGGGCCATTTGTAGAAGAATTATTGTAAAACTTGGGATCCTGACATTGAAAACGAACCTGCTATGAATTTGGTAGAACCCCAGGTTGAATCCGACTATTCAGATTTAGGCGAGGATTTAGAAGAAGGAATCTCACAAAAAAAAGGAACATTTATTTATTTACCAAGCAAAACAAATTTGTATAAATACGTATAACGTCTTAAAACAAGATCCCTTGTACATAGGAGACTAAGTTTTAAAAGTGTCACAAATAGACGATTTAGGAACAGCTGTTTTAATACAAATTCCCGATAATAAAACAAATAGACCTCGCTCATTTACTGTAACAGGGGAATATTTAAGATATTATCGGGAATATTCTTTGCTGCGACCACCAAACTTTGAAGTTTTTGAAGGAAATTACCCTTGGGTTATAGAAATAGCAAGTGTTGCAAACAAAACGTGGGAATACATAAAATCGGGGCAATTCCTTTTGAAATTGCATCTCATTTGAAGCTTGCGAATGCCAAAGAATATACGGGGCACTGCTTCCGAAGAAGGGCTACGTTGCAGGCTGATGCAGTAGCAGACATAACCTTACTTAAACGCCACGGAGGATCGAAATCTTCCACTGTAGCTGAGGGCTGTGGATGGGTCAATAAATAACGAACTTGAAATAGCTAACAAAATATTGAATCACTTACCCCACACTTCTATACGGTTCGAAACACAATAACATCACAATATTCACAAGAAAATAGCATTTTAGACACAGACTTGACCATTACTAGTACTCAAACAGAATATAACACACTAAACACATACAAAACTCAGACAATTATCGTACCCCAATCCACTTTAACTGAAAATGTTACCGTTAATTATACAAATAATAATAATTATACAATAATAATAATAATTATACAAATTATGAACCGACCGAAAATTATACAAAATTGTTCCAATTTTACTATTAACATTCAACAAGTTCAGAGACAATGTAGTCATATAAATTAAAGTTAGGTAAAAAATAAGGTTTTGTTGTTGTACGTTGTACTGTTTTTAGGTTAAATTAAATACATCATTTAGCATATTTGTGTGCAATTTTATGCTTTGCCACTATGCAAACTTGAACGTAAAACGTGTTACGTATCTATAATAATATGAGATCATACGCAGTTATTTCTATCCGTTTTACATGTAGGTATTGTACTTACTATAATCATTATAATAATTAATTGACTACGTTTATTATCATTTTATAGTAGAAAAAAAGGGGCAGCATTTTAAAAAGTACGTAACAAAAAACCCTTAACATTTTTGTCTGTCACTGTCTTTTTCAGGCCACTTACTTGAAGTAGATAGAAAAGTTTTCTACCTTTCGCTACACGTAATTTTTTGACATATTCGAATACCAACTATATTAATGTATTTTATTTGTAATATACGAGATAATATATGTTCTGTATGAACTTGAGTGAGCTTCGTAAAATTAGCACACTTCTCATAAAACCGCACATCATTTACAAACAACAGCCATGTTAAAACAATTCATCTAATCTATTTATCAAACAATTATTGGGGTTAAAAAGTAAACAGCTTACAACGCCGTGATCAAATAAAACGCAAATGCAACATTGGTGAAATGCTATCTAGGTTAGGTACGCCATTTTTTTTTGTATTTTAACGGTCCTGTTTCTTTGATGTCATAATTTATCTCGGTTAGTCCATAACGGTGGCCATGGAAAAATTGTTGCATTGTTTTAAAGCGAATTAACGTAGAAACATGCAGGGTTTTTATCATCATTTGTGCTCAAATAAGTAGGCAATATTGAGTATTTTTATATTTATTATGAATAATCCGTATTAGGTACATGACGAAATTTATGAAAACTAGAATACCGCCATAGAAAACACACCGCCGCGCCGGAGCGACTTTTTATTGTGTATTAATGAAAAATATGGCTCTGGCAGCAGTTTTTATTCTCGCAGTATTACGTATGCAATAGCAGCCATGTGACTTGCGATATCTGTCAAAATGTGGTAT
The DNA here is from genome assembly GCA_964058915.1 of Tetropium fuscum. Taxonomy (NCBI): domain Eukaryota; kingdom Metazoa; phylum Arthropoda; class Insecta; order Coleoptera; family Cerambycidae; genus Tetropium; species Tetropium fuscum. The sequence goes on along the minus strand of CAXKVY010000244.1, from coordinate 309,932 downwards.
AATTTTAATGAAACAACAGCCATTACCTGCATTATAAGAGAACGAGAACTTTAATTATGATAGATATCATAGATAGCAATTATCGCGGATAAGTCCATTTTTTACATACATGCGTGTTTTTTTTTGTTTCCTACGTATTTCTTGTTCACGATTTTGTGTTCTACGGTAAAAAATACGTAGGAAACAAAAAAAACACGCCTCTATGTGAAAAGTTCACCTGAAATACTCTTTATAATTGGACTATTTCGATTGAGGTTTGAGGCAATTGTTCGTCTTGTACGACACATCATCTAGACTTAAAATCGCCTAAAATAAATCGATAGGAGTAAAGTCCGAAGACCCTGCGGGTCTTCTGGCAGGACTGGTGTGGAGGATTTTGGTCCCACCTCATCGATTTACTACATATTGGAGAGGCTTTTGTAACCACTAGACAAAATAGGGGATAATTTTAATAAAACAACAACCATTAATTGCATTATAAAATAACGAGAACATTAGTTATGATAAATAGCGATTATCGAATAGTTGAATAGTCCATCGTTGTGGTAAATAAAATAGTACAGTGTCATTTGTTTGCTGCACGTTGCAAAGTCGCTCGTCTAGGGTGTGCCTTGTACGACACCCACGTAGACTTCAGATTCGCCCAAAGGAAATCGATTGGAGTGGTCAGGAAACCTTGCGGGTTATATGTCAGGACAGGTGTGTCGAACAGCATTGGCTCCAGCCCTATCTCGTGCATAAATATTAGTATTAGACATTTGGATAACCTATCCATTTATGACATTTTGGAGAAGCCTTTGAAACCCTATTCCAGTTAAGTGTTGACAAAAAAATTACCGGACCTAAAATATGTTCACCAAATAGGGCGCTTTTTAATGTTTTTCATGCCTTTTTAATATTTTAATGTCCATAGTGCCTATTTAATTTTTTTATTTTTAATTCCGGCTCAATTTGTCATAATAAAATTCACCATTCACATCTGATAGGTAAATCAAAACGATTTCATTGGAACTGGAATTGCATTGAAATCTCATTGGAAAACGCCAATAAGTACCTATATGGACCATGGATTCGCAATTTATTCGCAATCTATTATATTCTAATGATATGTAGGGTGATTCGGATCTTACCCATAAAACAAGACGATAAATATGCATCTCTAAAATTGAGAGGAGATACTCACAAAAGAACTACCTATATCAAAATGTGGAATATCATTTTTAAAACAAGACATTAAAAGTACCTACTTAAGAAAATAAATTGTAGCTCTTCCCAGAGATATTTTAGATCCTATTATAGCCTATTATATTTTAGATCCTATTATATATATTATAGTAAAGTGAGTGCATTTTTATATACCAATGATCTTCAATTTATTTTTGCGATTAGGTTTAGGTTTTGAGAAACTTACCAGAATGTACAACGTTTCTCAAAACCTAAACCTAATCTCAAAAATAAATTGAAGATCATTGGAATATAAAAATGCACTCACTTTACACTAACAAGAATCCACTACTGATCACCAAAAATATGTATTGTGATTGTCGCAAAATAAGCGTCCGATCTAGAGTATTTTGTACTAAACACTCGAAGTAATTTCCCCAAACACCAAAACACTTTTACTTTGCTCGACACGCGTTTCGCCAACCAAGTTTGCATCATCCGGAGACGATTAAAACTATTTCTAATTTGACTAATCGTCTCCGGATGAGTAAGTAAAAGTGTTTTGGTGTTTGTGGAAACTACTTCGAATGTTATCATTCCATCAAAGTTTCCAGCCCTATCCTATTTTGTACTTATTTAGGCATTCAAAAATGTAACTACAGTGGTTCTAAGAAGTATGGAAAGTTGATTGACCTGCAAATCTGACCTACAAAGTGATACTGAGGGGCGTAGGCATTCTTTTAGGGGGTCGAAAGTAGAAGGTTTTTATATGCATATTTTAAACACCACAGCTGATATTGAATGCAAGTTTCCACATCATGAAGTATTGCTTTCAGCGCGTTACCATTTTTTAGCGGGTGGTTGGCCAGTAGCCATATTTCCCACAAGAAACAAAAAAACGGCCGTTAAAAAAATTTAAAATGGGAAATAAATGAAATATATATATTCCAAAATAAAGCAAAAAAATTCTCAACAAAAAATAAAAACACCTTAATACCGTACATCTTAATACTTACACTAAGAACCGGTAATTAATATCACTATTTTCTATAAGTACCTATCACTATTTAATAACATTATAATCACACTATTTTCAGTCACTTCATCTTCTTCAATCACTTTCCACTTCATCTTCACTGTCGCTATCACCATTTCTCCTATTAATCACAATGGATTGGTTCTATGGCTTAATAAACCGCCAAATCCACATCCCACATTATCTGTTCCTCTTTCATCACGTGATTAATACACTTTTTGCCAATTTTCTGCTGTGACTTTTTCCTCGAAGATGGCTTTCTACGTCAGCTAATTGAAATGTTCGATTCACTCACGCCACTTCCTTTTTTAGTTGGGCCCAGATCAATTCAATGGGGTTCAATTCGCAGTGATAAGGAGGTAATCTCAATAATGTGACTTCATGCGTCAATGCCAATTCACCCACTGCCAGTTTCTTCTAATTATGGACATGTACTTTAGCAACTTGCAGTAATTCCGCCTCAAGTAATTTTCTTCGTAAGGAATTACTCCACGATTGCTGGGGTCTTCACATTTTCGGACATGGCATTTCGAAATTCGTAAATAATATATACAACTTTTATATAGTATTGTGGAATTTGATATTTTAGTGGAATACTGAGAAATTTGAGAATTGCATGTGGCAACAGCCACATGTTCCTTTATGCGGTCAGCGCAGTTTGTATATCTCTTTAGAACTACTGTACAGTAAAACCTCTATTAACGGTCACCTTCCTAGAAGGATCCCCTCAATAAACGGCCACTTTTTGTTTTCCCGGAACTCATCAATGGCCACCTTCAACCAATGGCAACGGCCACCTTCGTACAACAGCCGCGGTTACAAGACCCAGAGGTTTTTCGGCCTATTTGAGGAGACAATTTAGAGCTAGTTGAAGTTTATCGTTCAGCTTGTAAATATAGTAAGTCCCAGTTATGTCGAAAAGAACGTTTTTATCCTTAGATAAAATCGTTATTATCGCGGAAAGTGAAAAATATGGGATAAATGCGAGAAAGTTAGCCCAAAAGTATGAAGTGGGACGAACACAAATTAATGATAGCATAAATATAAAGAGGGTTGGAGAAAACTTTTCGAATAAGGAACTCATTTAGAGCAAAAACGAAAATTTTCCAAAGGATTGGGAATAGACCAAGTTGTGTACCTACAATTGGTTTTGTAAGGCCAGAATAACCATACATACCAATATCTCGACCATTAATAAAAACGAAAGGCAGTTGAAAATTTAAAAATTGAGAATTTCGAAGCATCTAATGGGTGGTTGCAGAGATTTTTCTAACGGCATAACATTGCATTGAAGTCAATTTGTGGAGAATCAGTTGATATTTCATGAGCTGATAATTTTAAGTTGACAATTTTTTTAATGAAAAGACATTTATTGAAAGTGGAAATCATTTGGAAGACTCGGAAAAAGCATAAATTTAGTCAGTGCATTAACTTGGATCACTACATGGAAAATAGTATCATTAATAACAACTCAAAAAATTTTTGCCAAAGCAGTTTTTCCTAAAAATATACTGCAAGTCGATTGATTCCACTTTTGACGAAGAAGATGAAATTCCTCTTGCGCAACTCAGTCACACGATTAACAATAAAATGATTAGTTTGACGGAATGTATAATAACAGTGAATTAGCCATATATGTTGCTCAGCTCTTGTTTAAAAGTGAATTCGAAGTTTTAAAAAATAAGCTGAAAAGATTTAAGCAATGGACGTTTCATTGACAAATATTTTAACAGAAATTGGCTTACATACATATTTGCATTCTAACAATTACATATTATGTAATTCATAATTTAAGTACGTTAATTATATGTATACCCAATTTATAAATATGTATGTAATTATGTATAGATGTACGTATATTACTTTTTATTTTTTACGTATTTATTTTTAAAATATTGAAAAATTTTATTCCTTGTACGATTAGTTAGGCAAATAAAAAATTTCTATGCAAAAATTGTCTATTTTCTCTTTAAAAAGTACATGTACATAATATTATATTACCTCTCAATAACGGCCACTTATTCCAGTATTTTGGTTAGCCGTTATGGACGGGTTTTACTGTAGTTCCTATTGGAAATATTAAACTCAAATTCACATAATTGTTCCATATCAGATCGAATAAAAGTCCACTTACCTCCAAATTCCGTCAAGGTGTCCGCCCTCAGCTTATATTTGGGTATCTGCTCTTCCAGGAGGCTGATTATCTCTACCTCAGGAAGTGTTTCTCCACTACACAACTCTGCGAACAAAAAGCCACCATTAATAAAAATAGAAAAATTACCAAATAAATAGCAATAATTACAGGGCACTATCACCATTATCCCAAACAATCACACGTGAACGATGCGTAAAAAAGCGGATCCGAATTATCTACTTATACAATAAACAAAAGAACGGGACCGGCAACAAGCAACACGCCACCAGCACGCTAGATTGCATTCTGGTTATCCGATTAATCAGTTACTTAACTCGGATAACACCACCGGTAGAAAGTAATAGGAGCAGGTAGCGGGTTAGAAAGTACGGCCGGTATTGAGATTGAGAAAGAAAGGGCAGCGATGAGAGATGCTGGAGAATGGGTATTCACCTCTGGTGCAGATGGTGCGCGAGAAAAACAAACAGGAGGAGCGGTAACAAGTGCATGATTGAGGCAGGCCATGACGCTATCGGAGATTCTCGTTTGTGTCAGGAATGGCGCACGCGATATTCTCGCTAGTAAACAGTGGCGCCCTAAGGTCAATATTATTGATTAAATTCTAATTATTACATTCCATATTCCATATAACTCATTTAATTAACTACCCTGAGTTTGAAAGCTCATGCCGATAAAGGCATTTTTATTAGCGCATGATGAAAGTAAATAAGGTCGAAAATCAATCAAAATATGAAGAAATTCTCTTACTCCAACGGCGTATCGTCAGTTGCCAAATAATAGGCGCTGTGACGTCACCACCAAAAATGTATAGTTATTTTTTTCTACGACTGCCGCGGTGTGCCGTCGAGAATTACAAAAAAAACCCGCAGCACCACGACCATTTTTCACATGGTGTGTGCAAAAATCCGAAAACAGTAGGTACTGTCATGTTTCTAACACCATCCTATCAAAAGCTGAACGGACATATTATTATGTTCTGTTGTATCTGTTCGCTAGCGAGTTCCGCAAAAGGATGCGAGTTACACAAAATAGTGTTTCCCAACGTGTTTCATACAAATACAAGATTTTTTCTAATTTGCAACAATTTTATATTTTATGAGAAGAAAACTCTTAAGAAAGAATTTTATAATGTTTAAAAACAATCCAGTAGGTTGTAGCGGTGTGACAGCTTGTCACTTTCATAGCTTGTCAGGTCTAAAAAATCTACTATGAAATGAACTTTGTGAACTATGAAATGAACAAAACCGATTGCGTAAAATTTTACTTTTCGTAACTGGTTGTGAAAAGTAAGACGTTTCCTAACGTCAAAGGGTTTTAAAAAGTGTCACTTTAAATGTCAAAATTAAAAAAAAATATTGTAAAAAACGCATTTGAAAACATCATTTCACACTCATGCGACTTAATTGTGGGCCTCGCCTTCGGCTCGTCCCAAACTGTCGCACTCGTGTGAAGAGATTCGTTTTCGAAACTTGTTATTTAAAATACGATTTAATACCAACTGATGTTCCTTAAATCAGTTGCCTGTTGTGTAATAATCCACTAATGGCCGATTGCACCGTACGTGTTAATCCTGTATTATATTTAAGACTGACTTATTTGGACATTTATGTTGCACCGTGTATTAAAGCACAGATTAATGTCCGTAAGACCAACTTTAATTAAAGTCCCCAATTTCGAGGGCTTAAGACGGAGTTTACCGTTACCTAAGTCTAGTCACAAATAGGTTATGTTTCATTATTTTCAAAAATGTTACGCATTATTACATATCTTTTGCGCTATTAGGCTTCCAAAGCACATTTTTTCAATAAATGTCCAAGCAATAGGAGACGGTCATTTAAAAATTAGATATATTGTGGCAAGATGGCCCAGTAGCGCTCATGATTCATGATAATACCCACCATTTTTAAGAACAGCAGAATTAAAGCAAGATTTGAAATGGGGGAATTGGTATTTAATAATTAAAAACATATTTTACATATACAGGAAGATGCATATAATTTATCTAAACCTCGTACCTCAACCTCCACCTCCTCTGGGTCTTTGGGACAACATAACATCATTTGGATTTGATAAACCATATATAGTTACATCAGATTTGGTATTAATTATGAAATTAATTAGAAAATCATCAGTTCCAGAAAATCACTGGAGGAGCAGGGTCACCACCTGTCATGTATCTAGATTTCTTTCCATTGGCAAATTTTTGCCTCAAAACTTTTTTTTAAGGAACTGTCAAATTCCGAGAGAGCAATCCCAAATACTAAACTATGGAAAGAAAAAAAAAATCGAGAATTGCGAAAACGCGGAAACCATTTTGAGGAAAATGTTATTCAAACGGAACCCAACTGTCAAACACAGAGACGACTGACAAAATTACATCACGAAATATCAAAGCTACCTTTTTTTTTAAATAATGACTAAGTCGAATGAATGATATCATAGACTACTTGTTGCACAAAAAAATGTGATAACGAAGGGGGACGATATTAGCAAATAGGGTTTGAATCAATTTATTTAGTAAAAACATTAGGGATATGGATGGATGTGGTAAATAAACCACTGAATAAAATATAGTAAAGTGATAGCTAAATCTGCTGCTGTAGAGTATAGATAGTTTCCCTGTATATCAATTATTATATATTAATTTAATTTTTTCAATTAACACGACATCTCAGTACTTTCTTCTGAAGTATCTTAACACGCCAAGTATTAAGTATCAGTGTAGGTACCTAACAAACGCAAATTATGATTTCGTGGGAATAATTTGTAACTTCATTATAAAGAAAAATGTACCGTGGGATGCTTCAACAGCCAAACAACACTTGCCTAACCCGACTTAAAATCGTTACTTGTTCTAACAAGAAGACTCATTTGTTTCGCGAAGAAGAAACATTTCCCAAGACAATATATTTTTTTAATAGTGCTAACGTAAGCAATTAACTCCTTTTCACTCTATTAAATGAACTCTAATTAGATTTATTACACGCATTACTTGCGGGGATTAAATTCAGATTAAACATTGTTTGACTCGGAAAAATTTTGCGTTCCTGGGAAATGTTCACGATATATTTTCTCCTATATAACGGCTACTTAAGAAAATGTGAGAATGCGTACAATTACAATGATAATTTATTCCACTATCTTGAATACGCAGCCCAATAGTTTACCTGAATAATTGGGACAAATTAAAATTTAAAAATAATTACTTATTTTCGTAAATTCGGTAGCTATACTGTTTCTCCTTCGTCTGAATTATAGGCAAAAATTTTGGAATTAAGTTTTGAACATTCTTGAAAATGGTTGATTTGATTCTAGATAGTGCGTCAGCATTCTTGTTAATTTTACCAGGTTTGTATATAATTTCATAGTCATATTCTAGTTTTAAACGCCAGCGAGCTAAACGACTTCCTGAGTCTTTCATAGAGATAACTTACTAGCCAAGTTAATGGTCGATGATCGGTTCTCAATTTAAACTTTCTACCAAAAATATATGGTCTGAAGTGTTTTACTGCCCAAACTATAGCTAACAGTTCACGTTCTATTGTACTCTATTTAGATTCAGCACTACTGTAAGTCGTTCAATCAACGGCACTACATAGTGTTACTAGTGTTAGAGAAGCATAAGCGATAGGTAGGTCTTATAAATATTTCGTCGAAGTTAGTATAGATGAATGGGGATGGGATTTAACTTGGACAAAGTTAAAGCTTGTTTTATTTCTTCAAATGAATTTTTACATTGAGTCACAATTAAATAAAATGTCTTTTTGCAAAAGTTTAGTTAATGGTTTTGAAATTTTAGCAAAATTCGAAATGACTCGTCTATAATAACCTGCGTGGCCAAAGAAACAAACAAATATACGAAGTCAAGCTAAATAAAACCGTTTAATAATCATGAATACGTGAGTATAAAGATTTCAACATAAATAATTAATTAGTCAACTAAAATTGGCGAAATACCTGAATAAAGTGAGTTTAGCGTAAAATTAATGATTAAAGCAAATGTAAACTCACTTTGCTACATCTTTTGGACAGCGGAAAAATGATCATTCACACTTCCACGGTTTGTTGTGCAACCTATCATCTACTCAATAATATACCGTAGGCAAATTAATACAATGTAATATCGCTTCACCTTTCTGGGCTACTCTGTACAAATCTCCACTAACTGTTCGCAGCGAGAACCTGACGCACTATGTATGTGCTGGATTCCTCGCTCTACAGGGGCGGTCTACGAGTATGGGGAAACCAGAAGCGACACGCAATGCACGTGACACAACTGTTATTTTAACTTTGGTTTTACTATTTCTGATTCATCAAACTGCGCTTCATTATCATTTAATATTAATATTAATTTATGCAAGTAAATTGTATAAATTTATAAATAAATCTTGGCTGTTTCTAGAAAACATGGCGTGATTAATAAGTCATAACTCACGAATGTGTTATGACTCATTAGTGTGTGAGTTGGTTGGATAAAGGTTGGATAAAGCATATTGCAATATGCTGTATGGCATTGTTTGATATCAAAATTCCGACAATTAATTATCAACACACCATTGGTACTCTGTCTAGATCATCTTGAAATTGTATACACTTAGGTATAGTGCAGTGTAGTTTTAAATTTCCGAGTGTCACAATTCAGGCGGCTGGCGGCAAAGAGTAAAGGATAAACAAACAACTATAAAAATGTTAGCCGACTGTATACTGAAAACAAAATGTGACACTCGGTAAACTAAAACTCCAGTCCACTATATACAATCATTAAATGTAGGAATTTCCTTATGTATTTTAAAGTCATCGGTGAATAACAATAATAATAATTATTGGGTATTTATCAAAAATAACATTCAACTCTCAATAGCTATAATAATTATCATATCACAAAGTTCATTACGTATTAAGATATTTAGCGAGCCTATCCCTTGTCTATTAGTATTCAATAACATAATTACAGTCCATTCACAATCGACGAAGAAAGAACAGAAGCACGATATATTATTTATTATTTGGCACTATCAAAACCCTTTCAATTTCACAATAATACCCACTCAGATCTTTCAATATAAATACATAACAGACCTACTATAATTTCATCTAAACTATAATTGCCAATTTCCGGTTCCTTTTATATTAACGAGTTGATTGACCTCAGTTGAAACTGAAACTTGAACGGCAAACTGTTCAAAATCCCCCTCCCCTATCATACCACAGATCAATATTTTAGCGAATATTTGGCACAACGCGCTACGGTGGCACAAAAAAATATAACAATGCACATTTCAACGAAAAAAAAAATATTTACTCAACTGCAATTTGTGTACAAAAACATTAATGATCCGTATAAATTTACCTTTTTTACTATTCTATAAAGTGCAACAAGCGTTTTTTATATTCCCAAAAGTTCAATAAATCCACTGATAGTGTAATAAAACTTGTTACCTCTCACCTTTTTGCAGTAATTTCACAGTCTATAAACCCTACACTTATTTTACTGTAACTAAAGTATTCAAAACGATTATTTATTATTACCTATTCTAAAGTTGGAATGGGTTGAGTCATTCATACCTCCTGTCTATGGTGCATGAATAATAAAGCCATTTTGAAGTCAGAGAAGTATTGGTGATGTGATAAAAATGTATCGAATGATTCTCGATAGCACGATTCAATGTAATATTATAATTACGCACATACCTACATATATAATAAAAATTACTACATACTATAAAAATTTTAATTTATGTATACATTGTTTGGCGGTGAATGGTGAAACAATTTTATCGTTGATGGCGGGGTATTTAAAAAAATAGGAATTTTAAAAAGCTAACCACAAGCTAGCCGTGGTTAAATCAGCAAGATACACCACTTTTTAATATGTTGACATGACAACTTGTGGCCTCTGTACGAAGCAAAAAGTAAAAATAATAAAAAATTATAACACGAAATTTTAAATGTCCGAGTTAGGTCGTTTTATTTCAAAATTTCGTTTTATACCTAACCAGGAATATTTGAATGTTGAGTTATAACTCGGAATCTTGCATAAAAACTGTGTTATATTTTGGAATTTTGAAATAAATTTTTTTAAATTTTTAAGATCCAAGATATAACTCAAAATTTTGATGTAAAATTCTGCACTCAAAATTTAAAAGTTCCGATTCATGTCGGAATTTTTATATAAAATACATCTCGGATTTTTAAATTCCGCGTTTAACTGTTTTTACATACTACATACATACTCTTTACAACTAATTTTACATACAAATTTTGAGTTCGGATCTCGGAATCTTAAAATTCCAAGTTATATCTCGGAATTTTAAAATTCTGCGTTATAACTCGAAATTTTTAAATTCCGAGCTATAACGTATAAACGGAATTTTTAAATAAAATACATCTCGGATTTTTAAAATTCCATGTTAGCGCGGAATTTTACATACAAATTTGATTGCATATCAGAACTTTAAATTTCCGAGTTATAATTCAAACTTTTAAAATTCCGAGATATCAAAATCGATACCTTATGTACAGAATTCAGAACACCTAAGTTTTATAAACATCTGCTTCGGATTGAAGACAAATGTTTAGAAAAACAAAATAAACCTTGAGACGTGATTTATGAAGTTGTTTTACTAAGAATGCCTTATGGTACTTACGCCTTCCATAACTTTGCTACTTTAAAGATTTTTTTGTTAAAGAAAGTAAACTTCGTTATTTTTTGTTAAAAACAGATGTTACCTGATTTACATTAAATGGATATATTTAATAAATTAGTTTTTTGCTATAATGTAAATAAATAATTAATTTTTACATCATAACTGAACGAACCACGAAATATTAAATAATGCATTCTTATCATTATTAGCAAATATAAAAAAGTTATTACTAATACCAGATGCATGTTGTAAGAAAGCAAGTTATGAAAACGAAGCGCATCCCATATGGTCCAATCGAAAAAAATGCTATAAATGTGAATATGTAATCCGATTACGCTGGCATATGCATTAAAAATGCAACATTTAACAAGATGATAGATGATATTCATCAAGATTAAGTATCAGTTTAGATAATTAAATAATAAAAACGAAAAGAAAGTGCCACAGAGTACATTCTAACAGTATATTTTCAAGAAGGCTTTAATTAAATTTGCGATTGAAAGTCATGAAAGAGAAAATAATAATGGAGATGCAATGCAATTCCTTCAACGTATTATTTATTACAATGCCTAATAAATCTTAAACGTTTAATAGTACACTACAAAGTGCTGATTATGCGTTTACACAGAAAAATGCTGTCAGAAACGTCTGGCGTGTTTTTACGACGTTAGCAAAGCTGTACAACTAAAACGGCCATTATGGAACACTAAGCTGAAGCTGCAAGCAAGATAGTATATAATATGTGCCTTGGCAAAATAATTATCATAGATCAGTGTCCTTTACGATCGCTGATTCTCACTACTTACAACATAGATCCTCAGCAGACTAGCAGCAAAACAAAAATGTTACAAAGTTAAATATTTCACAAAATGTATTTTGGAAACATTGAGATACACAAATGAGTTCTATACACTTATTAATACTTATATATAATTAGTCAAATTATAATATTTAATTTATAATTATAAATGAAAAATATAATTTTTTTTCTTAGATATAAAATGACGATGTGTTGATAAAACGACCTGCCTGAAATACAATAAAATTAGGTTAGGTTAAGAATGTTCTTCGCAATTCTCGGTGTTGAAATTTTGGCAGGTGCATTCGTGTTAGTATGTACACTTATTAAAATGATACGCCTAGCATCTTAAATAGAACTTGAAGTATTTAGCAGTAATGTTGGAATTGGCACGAATTAAATTTGACCGCTATCACACTATCGTAATTTTAGACGATTTGAATTTCCTTATTTACAACGGCGTCCTCCCTTTAAAATATAAAGTAATAAAATTATTACCTGTATTGTAATACATTATGGCCCTCCTGACACACCCATTACAGTGTTTTTCATGGGCTCCAATAATATAGGAGATATTTATTAAAATGTTTTATGATAAAACTGTTAGATTTAAGAATTATTGACCAGCATTTTAATTGCATCGTTATTTATCATTTTATGATTATTCAAAATTATTTCTCAATTAGAATGTATTATAGTCAATTAAAATAGTCAACAAATTTGTCAATTCATCGCACATATTTAAAATAATTATTGTTGTGTATTTCTATGCTTCTGTTAAATTCTGTTGGGTAATTTTTTTTATTTTCAATTATCACTTAATGGTTAATATAAAATTTGCAACAAACACTACCTAATAATGTCTGTTGAATTGAAGTATGTTTATTGAATTAAAATTTTTGTGGAATTTAAATATTTCATTTGAAATTACCAACAAACACTATTGGCTCTCCAATATTTTAATGTCTATTGAAAATTTCAAACCATTGTTTTATTCCGCGAAAATATTTAAATTATAATAGTTAACTAAACTTGACCAAATACCTACCTAAATAAACCTTTAAAAAATCAAATTATCTTCTGTTGATTATAGCATATTCTAAAAAAACAAAGGAGTAATATTGATTGAGTTTGTCGTAAAACATAATAATTAAAACAAATGTAAACTCAATTATCTTCATCTTTTAGACAGCGGAAAAATGATAATCTACTTCCACGCTTTGTTGTGCAACCATCTACTGAACAATATACTGTAGGCATGTTAAATACAATTTAATCTCAGTCCACTCCGTACAAATCACCACTAACTGTTTCCAGTGAGAACCTGGCGCACTGTGTATGGGCTGGCGCACTGTGTATGGGCTGGCGCACTGTGTATGGGCTGGCGCCCTGGTCTTTCGCAGAAGCACACGCAATGCTACTGCGATAACTGTTATGTATTCTGTAAACTTTGCTAATATATCATCGGGCGCCTTAATAATATATATAATTGAGCGTCATCATGCCTAATAACGTTACCAGGCCATCTTCCTTGGTCAAATCAACTTGATCCTTTCCAAGGCTTTCGACATTGTCGGTCAAATGCGTATAGGACGCAAATGAAAAATGTTGAATCTGCGATCTTAGCACGTGGTAAAATTTTTGAGTATTTCCAAGCTAATGGGAATAATGAGTTGGATATCGCCGCGTTGATTTAAATGTAATGCATAAATGTATAAATCAAAAATAAAAATAAGATTACAATAAAGATTAAAAATAAATAAATTTATAAATTAATTATTTATCATTTTCAAATAATCGCAATTGTCCATCGCAATAATATTTTATTTATAAAATAAATCCATAAGGTATTCATCTATAATATTGTGATCGCTGTTTTACTTGGATATTTATTTCCAATAATGAATAAAATAAATGGATAAATATATGAAAGATCATTATATGGGGTCATTATAAATAGCTATTAATTTTAACAATGAGAAAGGATTATGTAGCACGCAGTATTAAAATCGGCGATTAAAATGATATAGATTACTCTTTAAAATATTAATTATTAAATTAAATTTGTCCGGACCACTTGCTAATAGTAAAATATGTAATCAGATATAGTATACCTACTTAGTATACTAGAACTAATAATTTAACCGCTAACTAATCTAAAATTGAAGGAACAAAGTTTGCGGTCTGCAGGAACCGAAAAACTAATTCGATTAATTTGTTAATACATAAACATTAGCTTCGGCTAAAATTAAGAAAACAATGATTACTGGACTCTTACAACGCTAGTCAAGTTTACTTAATTAATTTGGAGGTAACTTTTTCTAGTAACTTGATGGTTTTACCGGTTAAACCCGGAAAATATGAGCACTGAACAAACAAATAGTAAGTGAGCCATATCTTACGTATTAATTACTTCTGAAAATGGCCGCTCGATTATATCTGTCGTCAATCAAAGTTCCTTAACCCTTTATCTATGACAGTCCATGCTTAAATTGTGGTCCCAAACTATGACAATCTTTCTACGCTATGAGTTTAGGTGGATTATCCATGCCATAGGGTAGACCGGGGTGCGTATAAGCATTCCTCACATTCAACCAGCAATGTTCAATGCCGGAGCGTTGGTAGCCTAGCGGTAAAGCGTATACTTTGTTCGAGTTCGCGAGTTCGGATCCCCCCTTTATATTGCTGGTTGGACGTGAGGAATGCTTAGATGCGACCGGGGTTAACTGAATTAACTGAACACTTAATTTTATAATTAACAATTTATATTAAAAAAAAAATTTTTTTATTAAATTTTTTTTATTGATAATATAATAATAATCTTTTTATAAAAAAATGTTTTCACGTTTTGCTGTATACTTATAATAATAATAAATATATTGAGTATTTATCAAGGCTATTATTCAGTGTAGTGATCGGAATCACATACTGTTTGGTTTTCCACCATTTCCAAGTTTTTAGTAAAGCACATGAGTAGGTATGGGGCCGGTCGGGCTTGGAAAAATTTTGTCTCCGAGGGGATCTAAGCGTTATTACCTACTATAGTCATTCTAAAAACCATTTTACCTAATATGGTCATTGCCAGTAAAGATTAAAGTCACAAAGCTGTGAATTTTGTGTTATAGCTATTCGGAAGTCTGTAGATTTTATAGCTTTTTACAGATATTTACCGACAATGACCATATTAGTTAAAACGCTTTTAAGAATGACCATATTCGGCCCCTGCGAGGGAAAATTTTAGGCCTCACCGGCCCCATACCTACTTATATGCTTTGATTTTTACTTTAAAAGAAGCGCCAGTGAGGGCTTTAAAATTTAAAAAAATCATAGCTCGTAGTTGATAGCTCAATTAAGTACGGATACATTGGAGTGAATATATAAATGAACGCGACCGAATTTTAACCATTTACTCGATTACTTCTACAATTATGACGTCACCGGCGCGGTGTCACGGCTAAATCTATCGGTAGGCTACGGTCGGAGATATATGCGCCACACTAGTATTTACGTGGGCGCTGTGTCGACTATATATGTCCGACATTACGGATTATACACGAGGCCGTGTCGGATACATGTGAGCGATGGTACATGGGATCAGTGATGATTTTAACCGGGCCAGATTGTAGAAATAAAAGATTTACAACATAATATATAGAGTGGAAAATATTCAGTGTAAACACAAATAATTTTTTTAATAAACAAAAAAGGTCAACAAACACGAAATACGTAGTAAAAATTACTCAATTAGGTTTTTGATTTTCAGAAAAGCATTCCAAACGCATAAATGGTTGATTTGGTCAATCAATATAAACCGTAAAACCCCTTTTGACTTGTTTCTAGTAGTTAGTCTTCCTTTGAATTCTTTCAACTTCCCATTCTCCTTACTTTTTTATTATTTTCATCACGTAACGGACAGTCACGCACATATGATTATATTTTTGCACATTATAGTTTGCAATGAACTGAATCACATATGTCCATAAAAATTAGAAATAACTCCATAATAATCTTATTACGCTATAGGTAAAAACCCCTAAACCCGGGTATAAAATTCTAAAAAGGAATGCTGACTGGTAAGAAGAGAGCTCGGCCGATAGTTAGAAACGCATTCGACAAGGAAAATAGTAGTACACAACGGTTCAACTCGAGCAGGTATAAATTTATAATACCTAATATTTTAAATTTATATAAAATTTTCATAGTACTGGTAGTAAACTAGAAAACATAACTACATGCAATTTACAAAAAATAACAAAGCACCCGTACTACATTTATTGAGGAAATGGTTTTTGATGAGCATTTTGATGATTAGTCCGGTCAAAATAGATAGATTACAATAATTCGCATAGAGCTAAAAATTGGTACGAATATTGGGAACACCATTGTAAATGAAATGTTTATTCAAGGTCAAAGTTCGCAAATATGGGTTTTTAGCATTTTTCAACCAAACGGTAAGTTTTATCATAAAAACAGGCCAGACAAAAATTGTAGATCATGCAAATTATCTATAAAAATTATTCTTATACTTTTTCCTTAAGAATCACGTATTCTGAGATATAGCGATCCAAAAAGTTGAAAAAATTGTGTTATCCAAAATATTCACACGTTTCCACATCACCTGTGGGGTAATGTATTTGCCGCGTTTTTTAACGTTGTTTCCCCGGTAGGCTCATTTCACGATCTATTGTGGTTTTTGTTTAAATCAATAATAATGTGTTAAATAAAAATTGGTATCATTGGAAATTACGAAAGCGGTGCGAATTATAAGTAAATGGGGAAAACTACTCGTCTGATTGATAATTATCTAATCTTCTGAACTTCTTCTCTTCTTATTCTTCTTTCTACTGGATAAAAGTAAATTGTTCTAACAGCGACACAGATGGTAAGAATCCTTTTCTGATGGCGATTCAACATTGGAGCACGATGGGCCTTGACATGCTAATTAACAAAACAATCCAACTTTTTTGCAGCCGCTTTCAGCACTACACCCCTTTTTGCAATTGCAAATAATTGAGGAGGACTTTGTATTGAGGAGGTGCAGGTGGGAGTAAAGTGACAATATATTGGTTCCAATATATTGTCAAATAACTTCCAATCCCAGTCTTCTGGGTCCAGTTGGTTACCAAGCCACACTTGAACTTGATAATATATCCGAAATAGATGTTGATGGGCAGAAGAAAGGGTTGGGGGAAGACAAGCCAATTGCACTCGTTTATTGTTATGAGTATTTTTTACAAAAGATAAGTATCCAAACTTATCTAAGCAGGTAAGTTTTTAGAGCTCAATATAGAGAAAATGATTTTGGATGAATATATTTTCGATCGCTGTTGCGTCTTCCCATCAGGTTTTAAAAAATAAATATTTTTTTCGGTTGAGGTTCGAGCAGTAAGTAATACCAATAAATCAACATATTCACCTTTATTGATTTCTTTTATGTTTATATTCTCAGAATCGTACAATTTGTACGTATAAGTTACACAGACCAATACAATATTTTTACTTGTATTACGGGTCCAGTGATGTATGCGTACTCGTGCATATTATGGAGAACACAACTTTTTCAAATTTTTAAATTGGTGAAATGGTGATTCTTAGGGAAAAAATATTAAAAACAATTTTTTAAATAATTGCATGATCTACATTTTTTGTCTAAACTATTTCTTATGATAAAACTTACCGTTTGGCTGAAAAATGCAAAAAACCTATCGAAATTTAGCCATGTTAGCGAAATTTGACCATGAATACATTTTTTTTGCAGATGTGGGATCGATAGGGAATTTTCACATTTCATTTATTATGGTGTTCCCAACACCATAATACCAATAATCGTACCAATAATCGTACCATAATAATCGTACCAATTATCAGCTCTATGCGAATTATTGTAAGCTTACCCCCATTTTTGAGCTATTTTGACCGAGTTATATATGCTGCGTGAAGTGGAAACTAACCAGACCGTTCTATTTACTAAAAAAAATATCACAAGTGATGATGTCTGCGTATACATCCTGTAGAACTATACGTTTTATTTACTTTTAACACAAGCTAAAATTAAAACGGCAAATATAAAACATTGGCGATGGCACCAAAAGCGTTATCAGCTGACAATGAGTAAAAATAAATATTACTTCATGCAGATGAGAGGCTAACATAGGCGAAAATGTAAAAACTCACGTATCTACCAAGCGTGCGTTTACTAAAACACAGAAGAAATGATAAAATGTCGCTCGAAAAACAAACCTTGTCTGACAGAACACTTAAATTTAGATAGCGTAAAATTAGATGAAACTCACATCGCGAATGTTTTCGTATCGCTACTGCTAAATGTAAAAGTAAGAGGTCTGCGGATAAATCGGACAATCCTTGTAAGGGCTTCCTTGGTTAATCTTTCGCAAAGAGGTAATCGGCTTACTGGTTTAGAAGCAAAGTAATTACTACTAAAAGTACAATGGCTTGACCCGGAAAACGCATTGCGGGATTTTCATTGTTGATGTTAAAATACAGAAAAATATACCCTTTTTCAGCGATCTTGGCAGGTATTTCTCAAATTTACGCGTTACGTTTGTCGTTTTCGGTCAATTTCTAGGAGCATCAGCACGCGACGTATGTTGATGCAATAAAACAACTGACGACTCATAGAGTACAATACAATTTCAAGCACTAACGCATGTCTAGGAAAAACGAGAAACAGACGTAAGTGGAAAACGAATGATGTTCATGATAGAGTTCAATCAGAAATTCGTAATATTGTGTAGCTATACTATGAAAGAAGAGAAAAAAAATTACAATTAAAACAGTTAATGAAATAGTGAACCAAAAGGCTATATTTATCTTAGATGTTTCAGATACGAGTCTGTGGCGTATTTTAAAGAATATTGGATTTTCTTTTACGGAAAATAATATAATATTCTATTTGATTAGCATTTATCATTGTTATATTTTTAAAAGTTTCATTACATAATAAACAATAAAATAGTTAATACAATACTGCTAAATCATTAGTTTGTAATTTCATTAGTTTGTTATCTGCAAGGCATATCCTAGCCTTTTAAATATACCTAGGTCTTCAATTTAACGAAAACAAAGAAATACACCGTCGTGATTTGCGCAATGCTTTGGCACCTATTTCTTAGAAATACTTTAGCCGGCTTTTATCTGTTGTTAATTCTTCGTGTTCTAAGACTTTCCATTTGTAAGGTTGACTGTATCTAACATATGGTATTTGGGGGGAAGGTGGAATTATGCGGGTGTTAGTTTTACTATGTTAGTTTGTTAGTTATATACAATAACCCCCGGATGCTGGTCATTTATATTTTGTTTCCAAAAATAATAACTTAGATTTTTTTTTCGAAAATGTATCCATATTTTCTCAACATTTTAAGATGGGGAAAATTGAAAGTAGGTAATGCTCAAGTAGGACAAAAGTTACATACGTTGTTCTTTCATTTAAATACAATTTATTTAAATATAACCAGAGTAATATTATTTAATTTATTGTAATTTTGTAAAACATGACTTGTTATCAAAGCCGCTTTAATTAAATTGTATTACATTTACTGCATTACATTAAATCTATATTTTAATGTCCCGCGAATCACCATTTAGTTGTCGAACAAGTCGCAGACAGCACGGAAATAGGTACGTGTACAAATTTTAACATGCAGACTGCAGAGTTTTTCTGTGTTCTGTGGCTACGAGAAATACTGTGTGTATTTTAATTCCGCAAGTAGCGAAAACTTTTGCATCTATATTGGCAAAAATACTACATAGCTATATAACATTTCTAGACTAATTTTATATTAATATATTCATTCAGCTGCTCTCTTTACGATAATTACTCTCAAATGTAAACGCATTGTTAGTACTTACAGCAGTAGTTTGTTCTGTTTCTCTGTGAACAATCCAACAATACCTTGGACGTGTATTTTTTCCATATGTTAATTAGAACCGCATCCTTGAATTAATTAAATCATATCTAATAAGTCTAAGGCAACCGTTAATTTGATAGCATAACTATCCCACACAAAATTTTGACTGCCGTAATCGTTATGAAACAAGTAGATTAATACAACGATTATCCACAAAAGAAACAATGAAGACGAGAAATTCAGAAGTCTGTTTTGCATAATATTTTTTTAAGATCCGGTCTAGTCTAAGATCACTAAGGTTCAACAGTTATAATAATTGGGCAAGAACTACTGTTCTTCTAAGATACGCTATTGTATTCGTGTTCCGCTAATAATTGTTGATGATACCTAATTTAAATAAGTTAGTCACAGACATAACCTCAATAATTAAGCGACTCGGATTCATACAAAGTCCATTACCATTGTACACTGCAATAAAATGTTATATCGTTGATTAAAACAGTACGGTATACTTTGTAGTAATAATATAATATATAAGACTGTCTACGTAAACTTAACTACAGCTCTGGTAGGGACACAGAAAATAAGATGATTTATCTTTCTGAAATTCCGTGTTCCCTAAACTTTCTAGGAAAATAGGAGGAAAATTGTTGGAAATGCGAGACAAAAATGACACTTTTAATCGAATAAAACATGCTATTTTTTCTCCAACCGAAATCTCCCATTTAATGATTAATTTGTGCATTGGAATTAATCAAACCACATTAGGATAATAAAGCAAAGTAGGTATACTCTTTTTCAGCTATCTTGTATGACGTATACAATCGTACGGATCAAATTAATCCTTCCACACTAATTATATTGGAATTTATTGGCAATGGTAAGGTGGAAATGTCAATACTTGATGACCATGTTTTTTTAGTTCATCTATGGCATAGCTCGGGGTCTGTTTGTGCTGGTTACATAAATTTAAAAGTTCAATTTTCAGATAATCTTTCGAAAATATTATGCCTTTACAAGAAAGCCATGCTTTTAGTCTTGTAGGAATTGGCTCTTCCAAAAAAACTATGGTAGGACGCATTATCCATCACCACTATCGAGGACTCAGTAAGATTTGGTATAAGTTTTTCCGACATCCGTTTCTTAAAAGAATTTTGGTCCATTGATCGTGGTAGTCCGTCGACTTTGACTTCGTAGAAAAAAGTAATGAAGTATTTCATCCACGCAAGTATCCAAGTATCCACGCCTAGTTCCAACATATAGCACAACAAAACGCTTAGAATTTACAGTATGGCCAGTTTTACAACTTTTTACACTCTTATCTTGCCACTTTCTTTTAAATCATCCTTTCGCAAAAATCCATGCTTCGTCAACGTACACACAAATTGCGTCGGATATCCACAATAGAGACCATGCGCGTGTACATGTGGCGCGCTCTGTGGCAGAATACGTCCCTATCGTGAGGAGAGCGCGACTCCCCGACAGCGCAAATGTATCGGATTTACTAATATCATCAATTATTTTATTATATAGTTATCGCGTAAGCTCTTGCCTGAAATACTGCTGCATAATTTGGAGTCTCTCACTATATTAGTTACCCTAATCAATTGGAATATTTTCAGTGCAAAATTTGCAATTATATTCTATGCAAACTTAACATAGACAAAGTAATTATGTGTATGATGATAGACTTAATCTCATAGGAATGAGATCCCCTGCAGCATCAAAAGACAATGTGCTTATTTAAAATTTACATATAAACTTATCTATGGTAAAATTCAATGCAAGAGTTATGTCTTTATTTAGCATAAAAATGGCAAACTATGCAACTAGATCGACTGAACTACTTCACTCAATTCAATATCGCACAAATATCGGGCTTTACTCTACTGTGAGCGAAATTGTAAAGGCTGTGAATTCATTACCATTTAACATTGAACTCGACTATTTCTGTTTTTAAACTATTTAAAAAATATTATTTACGTGCTTACAATTTTTGTTATGTTTACTTTATATTATATGCATTTATTTCTCATCTTGACGTACTTTACATTATTGTATTTTCTCTTAATTAATCATTTAGGTTATACCTGTAGATACAAAATATATTAAATAAATTTCAATAATAGACAATATAATTAGAGAACGTAATTTGTTACTCTTATTTCTTAAATCTTATTTTTTTAAATAAAATCATGATTTTTTTAAAAATTACACACTTACAAATGTATTTATTCATTCATATATATTTATTATTCATAAAGAAACAAGACGCATTTTTATGGTGATATTGTCATATTTATTATTTATTATAATAACTGAAAAGAAATTTAGCTGCTTAGCTACTGTTTACAAAAATAAAAATATCTTTTAGAAAATCTTTTTAATACAAAGAAAAGAGTTTTACTTCGTATCTGTAGTATTTCATGCATGAAAATATTTGTTTGCTTGACCAAACAAGATATAAACAGTTAAAATTGGTAAAAAAATAAGTACCTATATATTAATAAAAACTAGCCAAAATTAGATTTACCAAAAAAAATTAAAAAAGTGATTTAAAAAAATCGATTTTTGATTTTTTTATAAAAAATCATGATTTTTATCAACCCTGTATTCATGTGATCAAATACGACGAAACATTTCTTTTTCATGAGCTATGTTTGCTAAATATTATAAACTTATTGAGGAATTTTCCAACTATTATTGCATGTATTTAGTCTCTCTCCTTTTCTTCCTCTTTAATTAATAAAAAATACTATTGCTATTTCTTATCAATTGTTTTTGTTTGTCCCCGTGGTCCATACTAAATAATTTCTAATGCCGTGCCTGGTCCAGAGGGTACTTATAAAAAAATAACGTCCAGTGACGTACATAAAATGAAGGCAAACATCACTTCATGTAGCACAGCAGACACAACTTTAGCCTTCCGTGTTTCAAATTTATTTTTAATCGACCCCAATAAATGCTGGCACCTTTTTTTATACAACGTAATCTACCTTTTAATATAAACAAATACATTCACACACCTTTAACATTCATACTAACTTAGCTTAAATATTTCTGTATTTACGTATAATATATGAAAATTATTTGTGATGTGTGTACGAGTGCCAAGAAGAAAATTACCGCCCATTGACATCACCGCTTGCTGTCCTTACGTAACCCCCAGAGTTGAAATAATTATTATTAGTGTACGATGTACGATCGTATATTAGTAATTCATTTCAATGCCGCTGTGATGTAAATATAAATCATGTAATTGTTTTTAGCCAAGGTACGAATAAAATTAGAGAGATGTATTATTAGTTTTCCCGGAATAAACTATCGAACAGAACTTTTACTGGCAAAATTGTGAATATTGTACCTATACAATATTCCAATACTTGTCTATTCTCTAATTCGCTGAATAAAATAAACGTTCCTCTCACCTTGGAATACTTATTAGCAGTAAGAAGAAAGCATGGGCAATGGGCATCTGTATCAATGCCTTACAAGTTCTTATTTAGTTATTTATTTATTTATTTATTTATTATTTATTTATTTATTGCCCAACAGATTAGCAAATCCAATTTCATGTTCAGGACAAAATTTAACCAAGGAATATGTAAAAAATCGAAGTACAAATTAATAACAAAATAACTAGTGGAATTATAAAATGTATAACATTATACGGTACTCTTCGCAGTGTCCGATATTTAATATAAAAACTAGTGTTCCACCGATAGATTTTTTTGCAAATATACCGATATATCGTTATCGGCCGATATAAGATTCCGATACCGATATATATCGACCATATTTTTTACCAACATCGAAATTAACTTTTTACATTTTACTAATACCAGAATTCGTAAATATCGGCCGTCAAAACACATATATAGATAGGTTCAAGAATTAGATCGTAACAAACGGGGTTAACGTAATTTCCACGCAGGGTTGAGTTGATTAAAATCTTGCTCAAAATCATGATTTTAATCAATATGATTAATCATGATTATTTTTTTTTTAATTACATTTAATAAATATATTTATTCATAAAAAAATCTAGACGCATTTTTATGGTGGTATTGTCGCATTTATTATTTATAATAATAATTGAAAAGAAATTTAGCTGCTTTTCACAAAAATAAAAATACAAGTTTATATACAGGTATATAAATACGTATTAAATTTAGATTTTGAAATAAACATGCCATATTATTTAAGTAACGGCAACCTTCAGGTACCTATTCGTACCATTATGAAAATTAATTTAGGTAAAGTTAAGTAGACAGTTTAAACGGTAGCCAAGGGCTGATAATCTATATGTACAATGTACACACAAGTTCTATCAAGAATCATTAAAAGAGAGTAGCCCCCCTAGAGTATATACGCTTAAAATAATCTTATCTGTAAAGTGGCAACAAGTCTTCCAGTAAGGTGGGTCTCTCCAGCAAATCTACGTATATAGTTGATAATATATTTCAACTCGGTGGGGGCAAGTCCAAGTCCAGGCAAGACAGTTTGAGGTGGAGTAACAGATGAAGTTACCAAGTTACCAGGCTATAAGGTACCTCGGTTACAAGGTGCCTAGGTTACAAGGTGCCAGTGTTACAAGGTGGAGTGACCTACACTCGACGTGTGAAGCGACGAGTCGATGGAAGCGGCTTCAAAAGGTTGCCCAATGATGTATCCCTCGATCAACGTAACACAGGGTCTAGTGAACATAAAAGAAACGAAATGGAAAATATCCTCGTAGCAACGAACAAAAAAAACTCGCCTCCCTATTTCAAGTCGTTGGATCCGACATATCGTCGAACGTGTGCGGGTTAACAAACCACAACAACACACCACAGTGATTTTCTTATTAAATCCCAACCGATCAAGGAAATAACGTATTTATTCTTATAAGAAAACACTTTTTAAACTTGAACGATAAGTAACGCCAGCTGAACAGACAGCCTGAACGCGCTTACCAAAAACCATAGGAACTGAAGAATAGGGACATAGTGGCTAACTATATACGCTTACACCAATCAATAATGTACTGTGAAAAAATGAAATTACTATAACACAAATGTGCCGCCACAAAACTCGTAACATACATGCCTTGATACTTAATAATGAATGTTAAAGGAAGAGAGCTGTCGATTTCCCTAATAGATTTATTCAGAATTATGTACCTACAAGAAACTTCTGATATCTAAACCGTCAATTGACAAAAGAGAACGTAACACTCGGAGTAGTTTCCACAAACACCAAAACACTTTCACTTCGCTCGACGCGCGTTTCGCCAACCAAGTTGGCATCATCCGGAGACGATTAAAACTGTTAAACAGTTTTAATCGTCACGTAAACAGTTTTAAAACGCAAAGTTTAAAGTTTAAAACGTAGTAAACGTAAACAGTTTTAAAACAGTTTTAATCGTCTCCGGATGATGCCAACTTGGTTGGCGAAACGCGCGTCGAGCGAAGTGAAAGTGTTTTGGTGTTTGTGGAAACTACTCCGAGTGTTACAGTTACATCAAAGGTTCCAGCCCTATCCAGTAAAAAGAGAACGTAACAAACTTCAATGAAAAAGGTTTAGAACAATTTGTGGCTTTCAAAAATAGACGTATGGACGAATAAGTAGGTGTGTTTTGTGTTATAAATTATATAAAGTAAATATTGTACATTGAAAGAATTGTGTTAGGAAATGTCATAGTAGAGGAATTTTAACTACCACAATTAATTAAAGGAAAATTTGGTAAGTAGTTAGTGTTAGTACATTTAGTAAGGAGGTTTTTCTATAACAAATTTTCTGATAGAAAAAGGGCTCAACCACTCAATTTTGTTTCTTGCGCACCCCCAATGCATTAAGACACGAGCCGCTACTGATATTTTGTAAGTATTATACGCTACTCTAATTTGAGACTTTATTAAGGATCTGAATCTCTTAAATTTATTTTGAATAAAATATGATTTTATATTCTTTATATTTATTTCTTTAGGAAATAGTTCTTCATATTTATATCATTTACAATTTCTTTTGTGTACCAGACTGGGAAACTATATTTTTATTTTTATACGCAGGTCTGTATAACACAGTCTGCGAAAATAGACGTTAATTTATTATAAAACCCAATAAATAATAAATGCAAGGTATATCTGTGTATAATTTAAAAAAAGGCCAATCTGTACTCAATAGAAATTGTACAATTACACTGTACAGAAGATTTGCTTTACGAAAATTAATTTTCTGACATTGCCGTAATTATTTAGAAAAATTATAAATGAACTGATGGAAGATTGCTGGGTGGTGTAAGGTTGGTATTTTGTACAACGAGAGGCAAATATATGCATTCATTTTGGTTAAATATAAATAGTTAAAAAGCTACATAAGATCTGATATTCAAATAGTTTCAGGCAGTAGCTATTGTGCTGTGGTTTTGCTATGGAAATAATGTGATGAATATTTCTTGCAAAACCACAGGCTTTTAAGACAATTTTGGAACAAAGGACTTATATGGTACTCATCACTATAATAATAGCTAGTGCCTGAAACTAATTTGATTATTGGATCCAATGTAGCTTCTTTATTTATTTATAATTAACCAAAATAAATGCAACTACGAGTACCTATTTGCCTCTCGCACTCTACAAAGAATCACGACAAAATTAACAGTTTACATTACTAATAACTAGATCTAATAACCTGTCGCTATTATTAAGAATCTATTTAAATCATCAGTGCTAACATAATTTTAAAAGACTACATAGGAAGATAAAATCTAACTTACAGCAGTACAATAGCATGACAATCAGTCTCAATTTTCCGCATTACACTTCCCGACGCGACGGGAGCAAACTCGATTACACGACAGTTAACTAAATTGGATAATTGTAATCACCAAGTACGAGTGTCGACAGGTGTGAGGCGAGAAAACCGATAGGACACTGACGCATCCGCGGTCACAATTTTATTAAAATTCCAACAGCGGACAGCGGATCAAATGGTATGTTATTACAGCTTCTGCTGCATTCTTCTAATGTCTTTAAACCGGTTGTGCATATATAAAACTCAAACATTTTACTCGTATGAATTACTGTTGAATGTACCTTCCGAAGAAACCCACTATCAGATAAATAAATATTATCTTCACATTTCTGTTTCTGTGTAATTCTATACAGGTAAATAAATATTGAGATGGAGTTACAAAATAGTAGTAATAGTCCACATTTTAAAAATATTTTCATTTGTTAACAGTTATTAAATAGTTAAAAGTTAACAAATATTGGAGATTCCATTCGGAAAAGTAAATTTGGTTCGTTCTGTATACATGAAACACCCTGTTTTTATGTATACAGAACAAACCAAATTTACTTTTCCGAATGGAATCTCCAATATTTGTTAACTTTTAGAATCCACGCATGAATCTAGAAACGAAAACTGTATGTTCCCTATACCTAAAATTAAGGGCTTCTGAGTTTTTTTTAAAACGTGAGATCTTAGGCATGAGATGAGATCTTAGGCAGTTTTGCAGAAAAAGATCTCATGTGCTGAATTTGATCAACAAAATTAGGACACGTATCATGTCGTTTCACTTCAATTTAACAAAAATCTCATTTGAAAAATGTCCAAAAAATATTGAAGATTTTGCTAAAATGTGTACACTTCATATGGTTTGAATGGCAATGAACACGAATCGGTTTACTGGGATGTAACTGTCTGCATTGTATATTGAAATAGGAAGTGTATTTTATTAGTGTGGGGATTTAGATGGCAATGGATTTACTCAAATGTAGTGAGCCAATGAATTATATCGAAGAACTGACGCAAAGTATAAACTTTGCTGTCGCACAAATCCCTCAGAATCAAAATTATTAAATGTATTTGGAAGGGTACGTGATTTCATGCGTCGACGAACGGAAGCAGGTATTAGAAATCAAGTCTCCATTTTGAACACTTACTGTAATAAAAATTTGGTAAGTACCTATTTGTAGATTAGGTACTATATTTTTAATGCGAACCGTGGTAACTTCGCAATTATAACTTCCCAGTTCATTAATGTATGAAATGTTTTAATTCAAACAACGCAGATGCAGATTGCCCTTTCGGGTATTACAGGTTCAAATACTAGCATGTATTTAAAATTCCTTATTCCAGCCCGATTTTACACCTACAATTAAACCTACAGAAAAGTTTTTTTAAATAAACGCTTCCACACATCCAGTTATACTCCGAATACCACTCATTCCGAAAGTTCCGAAAGAACACTTTGTCTTTTGACTTCCCCGTTTTTCCACATCGGGAGAATCAATTTTTCATCTGAAAATAGCGTTTCTAATAAAATACAAACTGGATGATATATTTATTAGAAACATTTCCACGATTGATACAAAACAAAGATTACAAAGAACAATAATTCTAATCGTGGCACACGGAGTCGTATAAAATGAGGTGATGCGGCTCTCGATTTCCGCGACACCTGTTCACCCACACGATAGTTACCTCACGTATTGGCTGCCTCGTTATCATGACAACCGCCACAAACAACGCTAGGAAGTGCAGCGGAATACCAACTGATATCGATACGTGTCACTTGCTATGCATTGTGCGATACGAGATAAATGTTCGCTGCGCTCAATGAGGGCTTTTTTTTTAGAAGGCGTTTACCGCGATAATATTCCGTTTTGTTTATTTCTGACTGTAAAACAAACATAATAATTTCAATATAGAATCATATGTACCTAAATTATAAAA
The DNA here is from genome assembly GCA_964058915.1 of Tetropium fuscum. NCBI lineage: Eukaryota > Metazoa > Arthropoda > Insecta > Coleoptera > Cerambycidae > Tetropium > Tetropium fuscum. Next base: position 281,542 of record CAXKVY010000244.1, on the reverse strand, counting down.
TGTATATGAATTTAAAAATAATTTTATGGCACATCAATTTATGGTGAAGCGGCGTGTCGCGTGTCACTATTGCCTCTTTAAAAACCATTAAATAAACGAGCGATAAATTATATACTGCGCATCCTAAGACGATTAAAAAAAATCCTAACTGCATTTGAGAATGTTTTTTCAAATATATTATTTTATCCTTAATACCGCGTCTAAACTATTACTATTTCAGTTACTGAATATGTCGTAATCAAAATGAGTTTGTTTTGTCCCTTGAACGCATGGCATACCTATCAGGTCTTTCACTTAAGCTCTTGCCAATAAAAAATAAGATTACGACACATTCCCAAGGTGGAACTCGTCCCGTCGAAATTGGACACCCTAATAAAAATAGATAAACAAACATGAGAGTATAACTAAAATGAATATATTAATCTACGTTTTACGTATGATAGATATCAAATAATGCATTCATTAATTATTTACGTTTAGAGTTTAGATAGTAACATATCAAATGAGCTAGTGTTGCAGCAACTAACAGGTCGGGTCACTTTTTCTAGCACGACAACTAAATTATATATATTAGTCTAAGTAAATTTCCATTTAACGCTCAGTTTTTCAAAAGTTCATTAGCCAGTCACAGGAGGAGGTCCAGTCTCGACATTCCACATTAAACGGTTTTCATATAGGTACCTATTTGACTGGTAAAAGTACGAGTATACCAAAAAAATCGTAGCCTATTAGGAACTGATGAGTATTATAACTACAAATGAAGGGAACGTATTGAGGCCATTATAAATCAGATACGTAATAAAACAAAAATTTCCTCAAATCGCAAGGATTTATAAATTAAACAGGAAGTTCATTCCTTCAGGAAAGATCATGGCTAAATCATAGCTGCCAAATACACAAGCCAGGTTCTCAAATTTGACATTTTATTAGCATTTTTCGCATTATGTCCTTAGTCCTTCTTGCACTGCTCCCATATTAGCCATGAAAATACTGCATCACGTACATACAGATCGTGGTTAATTTTTCTTTCATGATATTCTTGAAACTGCGATCTCTAGAAGTCCCGGCCGTTATTTCATAATTGTTTTCCCCTTAAAAATATCATAAATTTCACGAAGGTAGGAGCGTTCTGGTATTCAGTCTTAACTGTAATACATTTCAAATGTCAAGATCATGATACTAGCACATTGAAATATGCAGTAAATATCTTGATACAAACGTAGCTTTTATACTTTTTCTCGTGACCTATAAGGTGTGAATACTATTTAATGCTGTAAATAATAATAACTGCAAAGTTTAGAAATAAACTGAACGGTTCAATATTATGTGAAATATACCATTAGGTACTTAAGAAAACGTATTTTCATAGAGATCGAATAAAAAAGAATTCATACTATTATAGTTAATGTCCGCCACACGAAAGTTGAACAACGACGTATGAGGGGGAAGGGCGATGAAATATGCAAGATAGGAACCTTTGCGATTCATTTATTAAAGAGAACGTGCATGGAGACATCGAAATTTTTATCTCGCATTCTTTCCGTTGTTCAACTGTCGTGTGGCGGACTTTACCTAACTGTCCATAATCTGTACAAAAATTCCCTGTTATTTTAAATACCTACAGGAAGTCGATAATTCACACCAGCTATTTATAGTATTTGTGTGTATTTGTTTATAGCGTAATTTTAACAAATTATACGATCGTTATCCAGTGCATTCACATGCAAATCTATTGTCTGCAATTAATGTTTGTAAACACTGTTATACAATTTGCCTCTGTGTTCTTTCATTGACCTTGAGCCTCATTGAAGAGCGTAGGGACAGAAGAAATTATAGTGGTGTCAAGATGAAAAAAGTTCTGATTTCCCATAGACAATATCGATTTTCTTAAATTTTTTGCCAAAGTGGTCAGAAACAATCAAGGTTGACATGTATTTTGGACCAGCATTTAATTTTCTACACATAAACGAAAAATTTAAAAAAAATGTTTCTTAAAACATTATAAATATATTTGTAAAACTGACTATTTTTATTCATATTATAGGCAATAAATTGTTGTACATAAACGCATATATTGATTTTTTAAAATTAAATATGTGTTTTTTAAGAATATCAGTTTAACCTGAAATATCGGCCATATTGGATCCGCCATTTTGATTTTTTCAATCTTTACTCCAAAATCGTGATCAGCGATCTCGAAAGCCCGCGGGTATAGATTTTGGTCTAATTCTGTTGATTATTATTTAATCGTTAACAAAAATTAGTCAATTGTTAAATAAATAATTGGAAAAATTAAATGCAGGTCCAAAATACATGTTAAACTTGATTAATACGTGTTTCCGTAATTTTACAAAAAAAATAGGAAAGTCGTAGGATTACAATGTTTTCATAATATAATGATATCATAAAAATGTTTAGCTATAACATAACATTGAAATGTATATCATTTATTATATTTCCACTATTTTAATATTTTACAGAGAAATTTAGGATAATAGAGATTGTTCTATATATAATAGAGAGATAATAGAGAATTATTTAGGAATATTGTTTCTCCATTATCCTACCTACCACCATAGATTATTATTATTATACAAACATTATTGTTAAAAGTGACATTTTATTTTGTGAGAGGGGAATATCGGCGCTAGTTCGTTATTCACTATAAGCTTATTCACTATAAGGCTCAGCTATAAGGGTAGTTTTTAGAGGGAGTATTTCAAGCCAAGTCATTCAAATCGAGATAGAAACCTTTCACATACTTTTTATTAAGGTAATTGGGTTTGTATTGTAGGTTTTTATTGTATTTTGTATTTATTAATTATCTTGTTCATTTTTCAGATTACCTACATAATCTTCATATTACTACTTATTATGACTGATGGTAAACGCTGTAGTGTAGGTATTTTCAAAAGTCAAGAAGGCAAAGATAAAACTTTAATAGCTCGATTCGCTATGAAAAAAAAATCAGTGTATATCTTAAGGTTTCTACTTATTACCAGCCAACTTTCGAATGTATAGATTAAGTAGAACGGCTGCTACACGTTAAAAATGTTAAAAAAAAATAAAAATCGGCGGAGCAATCGAATTCAGTTTGTTGCACATCTCTGTCAAGTTGAAAATTGACAAAATTACGATCCTTAGTTACGCGTTTTTCGTTAATAGAAATTTAATTTGATTATGCAAAATTCTAAAAATTGGCTTGCTAAAAGATACTGTTATTACCTACCGATTGCAATAATTTTCATCAATATCGGTACGATGTGACAGGCTGGGGAGCGATCCGAAATTTCAAGTTAACAGTGTTGCAATAGGTCGCCGTATTAAATTGTTTCAGTCGAACGCAGCGCATTTTGTTAAGCATTCTAATGGCTATGTAATACTCCAATTTTAACGATTTCAGAAAAAAAATTCCTATATTTTATCGTATTTTAATATCTCCGCATTTTTTTACTTTAGCACTAAATATCGCAGCGAAAAAATGTTTGCAATTTTTTTTAAATGCTTAAACCTTACATAAAATCAACCGCTGAACAACTTTTGTTCGTAACCTTTTTCTCTAAAATCATTACTTTTTCCTTTATTGAGAGAAAAGTGGAAAAAGTGGCGTTTTCAAAACTATTTTGCAATAAAAAAACCATGACGCGTATCTCGCTCATTCTTCAACATTCTCGCTCAACTTTTTTAATGGCTTACTATATACGAAAGTCCAAATCCAAACCTCTGAAACCCCTACTACATTCCATTAATGCATTTTTGAAACCAGGCCACCGGACTAGGGTAAATTATCTTGAATATTGCGGCAATTTTAACGTAAACTCTAGAAACAGTGATGTTTTAAGTTATAGTCTATGAAATGTATGTTAATTACAAAATACTAATTGCAAGTATAGCTATCAAACGAAATGGCCTGGACAACTATTTAATAATGTAAAATTTAACTGTCCATAAACCAGAAACAACCGAGATTATGTTGGAAATGGTCGTTTACTTTGTGGCACTTATTTCTGTTACTTGTACACGATATTTCAGACGTAGAATAAGTAGGTACATAAAATATTATAGCGGTAAAATACCAATCAACCATAAAACAATGTTCATGTGTCATGTATTACCATTAGTAACATTAATTACCAATTGGAAATGTTATGGTGATTATAATAATATAATGAATAATGAGTTACATCTCAATTTCTACCTACGGTTAATAATAATCCGAAACATACTTTTCAGTGGCGGCTTATTTTCACAATTTAGGTATAATGCTATTATTGAAGGCTTGAAAAAATCGTATTTCATTCATCATAAGAAAATGAGTACCTATGGGAGTAAAAATTTAAATTTGATGTACCGTACATCAAATTTAAAATTTCTTATGATTTTGTAATATGATGAATGTAATACCACATAACCGAAAATATGTTTATATAATATTTAAACGTTTATACGGCTATTGCTATCGCAATGATAACACAAATGTGGCAGGAAAAAAAACAACTTACCGGGAAATAAAAAGCAAAGGTATTGACTTCGTGTAATAGCAAATACTTGTGATTTAATATAAACACAATTCAAAGTATTTTAAGGTGGTGACGCAACGATTATAATTCTGATACTGAAATTCCTAGCCATAGTACATATTTCTACACGCCAAACAATGAATTCATGATTTCCCTTTTTATGGTTATAGAAGTTATGCAATTTTCTTTATCCGACGTTTTCACGTATCAAGGGAATGCAATAATATGTCTTAAATTTCAGAAAACATCTAATTTTTTCGTGTTATCTAACATCTAACGCAGCACGTACGTTACCAAAAAATACACGCGGTGTATCTATAACATTGACCAATAGCGCAAAACAGGGGCAAGACGGGGGGATAATTGCCCCAGCAACAAAACAATGCACGTATATGTGATTCCGCAACTTCCGGGGAAACATTCTTTTACTTTTGAAGGATTTATTGATATTTTTAAAAGCCTTTAATTTATCCACAATTTTCGCGGCCGAAACAATCAAATCATTGAGAATATTAACAACTTTAATAATTTTTTTAATTTTCGCTGTTTTTTTTACAATTTTTAGCACTATTTGTGTAGTGGAAAATGCTACATAACTATCTAGTGTTGTATACATCTTTTATTTCACTGTCGCGAACTGGAGTTAGTTTTTGGACTGGAAGGAATGTAATAATACTACAGATTTCCATCAGAAGACAACGGATATAATTTGGGTCAACAAATAATATCACATCAAGAGGACATAAAATAAACCGAAGATAAGCTGGACCATTGTGCGAACACGAAGACTGCATTTATTCCATTCATGACAAGTGGTGATATAAGTTAGATCTAGATGAAACACATTCATAAGATCATGAGTGAGGTGCAAGTCCTTAGTCTCGCAGATGTATTAAAGATTTATAAAGAGATGTGCGATAAATAAACATAATAGCAAATACCTTGTGAAGTAACGAAGAGGATATCCAGAATGGCAAGTTCAGATGTCAATCCAGATATTAATAGCTTTAAGAAAATTACGTTTTACGCAATCACACTAATGGTATCCGCGTTGTTCATTAAACAGTTGTAAATATTACTGTCTTCAAACGTCAAAAAAAACATGACTTTCACGGACATGCTTCTCTAATTCTCATTTCTATGACACTCCATCTGAGCGGCATTTAGTCTTTTAACTACAGGAAGTATTTTAGCGACAGTAAACGTAATTTAGCGACGGGAAGGTTTTTATGGTGATAAATAACTCCTATATAAGAAAGTCTGCTTGACAGTCACATTTTTGTCACTTTGACAGCGATTAAAAAGGTGCATCGTTCAGCCTATGCAATACATATTACACTGACAATATTTACTTCAAACGAGAGGCAGCGACAATATTTATGTCCAAAAAACTAAATTTTATTTTTAAAGAGCAATCAAACTGGTCCCAATTTAACATATGGCATCTTTTTGTATTACTTGAAGTTGAATTTGCTACTTCTTTGCGAATTGTAGGTACTTAAATCGTTGTTATCAAACAGGTTCATTTTTAATTACACGACGCACAAGAAATTAAATTGTGTCAGATAAACGTCAAATAAATTATCAGCACACTGGCATTTAATTATATATTATTTGATTTTCTTTGAAAATGAACATTATTGTTTCATTGAATTGTCGTCAAAATACATTTCGTGGTCTCAGTTTTGCTTCAATATTTGTCATTCATTCATTACTCGTTGGTGCTGTTTTTGGAAAATAATTATTTTCGTCACAACAGCAACTCGTATTCAGAATGACCAATATTATCGGCAAAACCCAACGCACTTGTAGTATTATATATGACTATATGACAATATTAATGTCAAGTAAACGTAAAAAAATTATGAATTTTATTTTTAAAGAACAATCAAACTGGTCCCAATTTGACTTATGGCATCTTTTTATTACTTCTACGTTGAATTTGCTATTTCTTCTCGAATTGTAGGTACTTAAATCCCTGTTACCAAACCGGTTCCTTAGGTCAAATATTATGTATTATGTCAAATAAATTATTAGCACACTGGCATTTAATTATGTACTGGTTGGTATTATATATAAATTAAAATTTCAAAATTCTGGCAATAAGTAATTTTGCGCAAAAAACTGATATATTTGACAAAATCGCTCAACCTCTGGTCTCGCGATTTTTTCATTCAGTTTGTTCTTATAAAATCTCTAATTGGCCAAATTATTTCGTTACAAAGTGAAGTTTATCCGATAGAAAAAAGCTCTTCTGGTTTTACGGTTGATAGTAAAAGATATTTTTTAAATAGTATTTATTTAATCTATTTTCGACGTTTGATTAAAAAATAACATGTTCTATGTGCCGTAAAAGAGATTTGAGAAGGACACCTCGACAGAATAGTGTCACTTACTCCATAATAAAACAATATCTATCGTATATTCTAATTTTTAGCATTTTCTTATTGCACAGTTCCACATTTGTATTATTCATTATACATAGTGTATTAGCTAACTTCAAAATTTTATCCTCTGTTTTTTATCTCTCCAAATATTAGTGTTCAAAATTTTATCATAATTGATATTAAAATCCTCGAGAAAATATGCCAAAAAAAACTCGTTCGAAAACTTCTCACCCTCTGGGTATATATTATTCGATCCCAAAGTTCGCAAGATAAAACTGTTGATCATGTATAGTTTTCATAAAAATCCTGTAATGGGGTGTACAACAACAGTAGAAAATAGAAACCTATTTATCTATTTATTTATATCTTACGACTTTTGTAGTACCTATAGGTAATTTTTAGCAGAAGATTCTGAACTTCTGTTAACTCTGTGACAGATGTGAATACAAAAATTAAATAATACGGATGTCGTACAGATGTAGTCGATTAACCTATTTACCGAAACCTTTGTAATTTTTATGAGTAATTCAGTGTGGAGTATTTTAAAACGGACAGTAATTTGTATTCTAGTTCTAACGAGTTACGTAACACCAGGCTATTTAAAGACCGGGTAGCCTCCTAATTACCGGACCGCTAATTGCAGGCAAAGTCAAGAATACTATACTACCCAAATACCTTAATGTTCACGTAAACCTCAGCTTCCCTCCCGCACTTTCATTCAGTTCGCACGTTCGGCCAGGAAGCCGCAAGATCAACACCTAATCCGCCTGACATTTAATCGACTACAACATTCACCGGCTATCAATCAAACTGTGCAGGTGAGAGAGAAGAAAAACATTTACCATTGTTCCAATTCGACAGCATCTCCCCCTGTTTCTGCCAATCCTTGATGTTGACCGGCTTGCCGCCACGCACTCTGGGCCTTCCGCGATACATTTTCCCTCGGTGACGGCACTGCTTCTCCACTAGGCATCGTGCACCATTACCATAACCACTATATTCTCTCAAGTTAACGTCGGCCACAACACGCGCGCATCCAACGCAACCGGTAGACCGCAAGGCACTGTTCTCGAGCCCTCGGGGGTGCTGCTAGCGCATCAATGAATGAGCTCTAGAAGTGAACGACACCGGATTTGTGACTGGTGCTCGCCAGCGTCGGGACGAGCGCCCGCGGCTGGACGTACTCCAAGGTTTTCGGGAGGTACCGATGCATTAGTGTTTTTAAATCGGAAGCTATAATAGATATCCGCCCACCGTCACGTCCGTCAGTCAGCTCTGTGTTGATCTACGCAGTCTTGTCACTCGATGGGGCTGTTCTCGTTATTTCACATACTTGTACGAGCTTCACCTTATTCCTCACTATATTATTGTTATGTCCTAAAAAACGAGGCAATACGTAACGTCCGTAAAGTTGGCCCCGAAAAATGAGGGGCAGGAAGGGGAAGTGGCTAATTATTTTACCATCGTTAGTAGACCACCGATTAGTTTCGTTTGACAACCTTTTGTTTTAGAATTACGGACAAAATACATTTTTTTGGGACCAAAAATTTTGCAAAATCGAATTATTGATAGCCTAATAACCTAATCGGCCATCGTTAGACCATGCAAGACCACCAATTATTTTTGTTTGACCGCCCTCAGAAGAAAAGTTATTGAGCAAAAACGATTTTCTGAAAAAAAAATCATCTAGGGTGAGTTTACGTAACTTTAAAATTAAAGGGGTAAGTTTTATGCAGTTGTTGACTATCCGCATCGTTAGACCAACCCCATAAGCATCTCTTCCACCCCGTAGTTTTGTTAGACCACCCACTCGGAATTTGGGGCGCAATTAAATGTTAAAAAATACATTTCTCGATGGGGCTAAGTCGACGTTTATGATAGTGACATCTCATATTTTCCATCCCCAGGATAGAGCATTGTAAGACTAGGAAAGACTATCCATTAGTTTCGTTAGACCACCCTTTGAAAAAAGTTATTGCGAAAATGGCATTTTTATAAAAATATTACGGATCGTTAGACCATCATCATCTCGGAAAATTTTGGGGGGAAATTGATAATATATAACTATTCAAACAAATGTATGTAACCATGGTATTTTTTCAAACAAAATTGTAATTAAATATACCTGAATATTGCCTGAATACCTGAAGAACGTATTTCCAAATCCAGCAGTGGCAAGGAAATCACTTAAACCCTCTGAACTTGGGTTGAAAAAATTCTAAATATGGATTAATTAGCACAACAGCGCCTCCTCCTGAGCCAGAGATCTTGCTAAAAAAGTAGCTTGGTTGCATAAGGTTGCCATGGAAACCGTGGCTGCAGAAAATTACAAATTACTTGTTCCATATTGTGCAAAGAATGTATGGGGATCATTTATTGTGATAATGTGCAAGTAGCCGATATTGCAGAAAACGATATTATTGAAGATATATATAATTACATCACAATTAATTTTTTTGATTTTTGTCATTATAACAGAAATTTTTCAAATAAACATTATTGTTATTAGCGTATTTTATAAAATCCTAATATTTGAAAATATTTCCCTATATTTTCTTTAAATCCAAACTGATGATTTTTAAATTAATTTTTTTAAATTGTTAAATTTCTTACGATTTTTTTGTTGTTTTTGACATTGTTTTTTATTTTGTTTGTAACAGCGCAGGTCTGCATGTTTTGTAACTGCATGTTTTGTAGTCATTTTTTAAGGTTGTAATTTATCTATCGCGAAACTGCCTTTAAAATAAAATATCAGATTTTCAATTAGACCTAATTAGACCCCAGGATCCCGATGAAATGTTGTTCCCGAAATCCCGAAATTTAATAGTTCGTTACTAATATTTCACATATTTTTTTTGCATGTCAATGTATTTATTTTTGATTAAATAAATAAATATTTTTACGACCCATCAATCAAAAAAAGAAACTGTAAATTTTTAACATTCGATTTGACAGTATATATGCTAAATGTCAGTTGTATAGAGATAATTGACTACCGTGGTCTGTCATTCGCATATCTCATTTCATATTCGTACGGATGTGGATATGACAAAGACAATTAAAGAAATTACCAAAATTACATTTGTTTTAAGTTGGTATCAAGTATAGAGAAATGTAGTTAGTATGACTGAGAGTGAATTATCTGTGTTGCTGTTCTTTGTTCGGAGTTTTATGGTTATGTTGTTTCACGATATAGATATACGATAGACGTAAAGAAGTTTTGTAAAAGAAAAATCTATCTAAATGTCAAGGTGATTCATCTGCATTTTGATAATTTTTAGTAATTTGCAGCTATTGGCACATCCGTTCACTATGTTGGCTATGATCATAAAACAGAGAAGTCGCTGCCTTAAAAACTAGCGGGAGATTTAAATCTCAGCTAAACTAATACTTTTAAAGATCCACGACATAGTAGTGGAGTTCGGCAAAATCTCTGAATTATCCTGATAAATAAAAAAAAATTTATAGATCAGGGCTAAATAAAATTTTATAGATCAGGGCACGGGCTCAAACGCATATTTTTTCAACCGTTAGCTTACAATATGTTTGATTTGTTTGTGCAATCTGGCCTGCTTGCTTATTTTAGTATGTCAAGTGAAAAATGTCCGTTATTAAGTACGAATACTGAAAAGTATTTACAAAAAATGCAGCATATCTGTACAGCATCTAAAGCAAATTGACAGCGAAACATTACCCGAACGACCTAAATTCCCCATTTCCATACCATGGAAACCAGCACATATTAACGGTAACTTTAATCAAATTAAAATACCATATTGTAATACGTACTCGTTATGGTACTAATAATATTCACCGTTTAATTACAAGTGCACAATTAACAAAACGATATTTAATTGATATACCACAATTTTTCTAACAAACGATGTAATGCACAGACGAACGCCCGACGAGAAACTAAAAAAATGGCCGGAAGCTCCAACAATTATTACAGTTCTATATTATTGTGAAAGAATTGGTAATACCTACATTAATTTATATAATGATACGTTGTAACGTGGATTGTATATTAATGTGTCTTAATTAAAGATCTAAAAGTAATTAAACCGAAACACTTTTACGGTACAACTATTGGCTACGGAGTTATATTCGTGGCACATTAGAGTTCTTTAAGTTGCCACGTATTTTTTATTTTTCTTTTCTTTACAATGACATAATAAAATTGTAGAGCTTAACTTCTAAAAGGATTGTAAAGATAGCTCATGAATTCATAAAACTGTTATTTTGTTTCGTATAAATAAACTGTCAACAAAAACTGATAATAACTGATATAAAAACACGATAAAACAGTTAATCTTAACTCCAGGTTAATCTTAATTCCAGGTAACACAGCAAACGGTCAATGTAAGATATCAAATTGATTTATTTTATATCGTATCGTATATTAAATAAACTTAATACATTACACCTAAGTACGTGTTTGTTTGGTTGCCTAAGAGAAAGCAAGATGTATAAATAATAAACATTTTTACCTCTGAAAAAGCCAATTAATTGTAGATCGAGCATTATTTACTTTATATTGTATACGACATACGAAATGTACACAATATACGAAATATGTTTTGTTATAAAACGTTCTAGGTATTATAAAGGGCATTAAGTAAACATAGTTGGTTGGAATAATCAGATTTTATGACCGCCATATATTTGATGCTCAAAAACTTATTATTTTAACTTATTATAACAACAAATTACTTAATGATAACTATTAGCGATATGTTTTGAACAAATATTCTCGGTGTTTATATGGTTGCAAACGATACGATCAATGATATCAATATCAAGATTTCCGTAATGTATCTCGAGGTCAAGGTTATCAGATTTTTGATCCCATCAAGTCAATGTTAACTTTCACAAAATTTAGAAGATCTAAATCTCAAAACTCTAGAATTATCTGCATTAAGTATATTTATATTGTTACAACATCATATACGGACTGTTTTCTCTCTTCCAAAATACTATAGGTAGATATTAGGTATCCCAAACGGCATTACGTTAAAATAGTTGGTTGAAATAATTAGTTTTTGTAACCCCCAATTATTTATCTTAAACAGGAATTGCAAAAATTGACACAAAAGTGCATCTGATGATGTAGAGAAAACTATTGTTGGTGTTTATATGGTTGCATATTATCAATACTAACAACATTGATTTCTAGTGGGTTTAAATACCTCGACGGTTAACAATTTTTTTTATCCCAGCAAGCCAATATTTACGATCACAAAACTGTGACAAACTTAGTAAAAAATAAAGTCAAATTTTTATAAATAACCACATATTATTAGCTTCATGAAAATTAGCCTGGGTTGTAAAATTTGGTGATGGAATAACATAAGATTTCAAAATGTTAGCAAAAAAATTATCTAGTGAACAATATTAGTATTTTTAGTTCAATATGAAAGGTCAACATACTCATATTTTTAAACACTAACTCTTCTTGACACGTGCTTAGACTCGATCATTCTTTTACGCCTTTCGTCTGCGGTCACCAGCCGTTTATTAGGTAGGTATATATAGTTTGTTTGTGTTAATTTTACATGCTATAACTTATGCTTTCCAAAAACATGCACCAGTGGTGACATGGCACTAAAGTACATTAAAGACAAACTATTACTCAAAAGTCATGGTTGTGCCGTTTTATTATATGTCAATAATATTAAGAAGAAAAGATCAAGAAGTATCGCACAGTATAAAATACCAGTAACACTAGGACAAGGACTAAATTAAAATTATTTCTCTTTTTCATTCTAATTTAAAATTTCTTGTTATAACTTGGAATTCTGACGTAAAATTCCGAGTTATAACACGGAATTTTAATTTTATTTCAAACTTCCGGGTTGTCAGAATTTTAAAATTGTAAGATCTTCGAAATTTTACATTAAAATTTTGAGATCACGAAATTTATAAAATTCTTAGAGAATTCGGACTTTCGGAAAGTTCGGCGTTATTTTATATACTTATACATTCCGGCGAAATTATATTTCGAAATTCAGAATTTATTTCAAATCAGGAAAACTCGGATTATTTAAATTCCGATGCAGGCTTCTAAAATTCCGAGTAATAATTCGGATAATTTTATAAATTTCGTGATATGCCTGAAAATATTTATTTAAAATTCCGTGACGTCAAAAATTTCAAATAAAATTCCGACTTAAAATTCCTTAAAATTCCGAATTTAAAAAATCTCAGATTTTTTAAATTCCGTGTATAATTCGGAACTTTTATGTAAAATGTCTTCGTTTTCAGGCGTAATTGTAATAAATATCAACCCTTGACTGATCCCAGGGGCGGAAAAATTATTTAATATTTTAGCTGCCAAACTACTCAATAAAAAAAGAAAATTACAAGAGTAAAGTAAAATGAAAAACGTGGCCGAGAATATGTTTTAACGACAACAAAAATAACGACAACAAAAATGTAAACAAATCCTACAAAATAGATCAATCAAAACAAATTCTGGCATAAGTAATGCGGTACTTGCTACCACTGGCGTGTGGGTAATCTTCCGAAAATAGATTCGTCCGCGTTTCAGAAACAAAATCAAATAGAACCACGCGTCGTTCCTCTTTTATTTTCTGAATATTATTAGATTCAAGTTTAAGCTAGCTGGCACCTCTTAAATACCAAAACGACACTTTCTTATGCCCAAAATAGAAGTTTTCACTTTCACTACGGAGAATGGAAATTAATTGGAAATGAAACCGCCATATTTTTGTAGTTTTTACACACGTCAAGACTACGTAGTTGACACCGTTACACTGCCCTGCCTTAATACGCCTACCCCGTGCAAGGGTGGTACGTTAGTGTAATCGATATTAATCGACCCGAAAATGAAAGAGGAACGATGTGGAGGAATAGGTCACAGCCTTTCACTCTAAACAACGTGAAATATAAAAATAGATCGTAATTATTCCTTCCCGTATTTTATTCACCCAAGTCAATACCATGGCGAAACATCCAGTATTTATCATAAGTTCATGTTCAATATTTTATAAGCGTTAATTTTTTTCGCCGGCCGTCTATAAAATACTTTGAAAATACCGTTTTATGTTAAAAATGTTCATATTAATGTTATCGCGTTAATACAACTGTCTGTAGAACCACGCTACGTCAAAAAGCATGAACATTGAGTTACACTACTCTTAGGTTCAACCCCAATTAAAAACCCAGAAGTCAGGGACTCTATCCGTCAACCCAGAAATACGGAAATGGTACTCTTTACAAAGAAAAGGAAACTGGAGCCAATGAGAACACCCGTTCCTTTAAACACAGCATTATATTTGGACCGCAGGTGAAATATTTGGGTGTAAAATTCGATGCTAAACTAAACTGGAATCTTCATATGAGCAGTGTCGCAGAACCATAGGGAAACCTGGGGAATGAAACCCAAGGTGGTCATTTGGATGTCGCCTATGGACTAGATGTAGCCTGTGGACTGTGTATCGTTCAAAACGATACCCCTTTTACAGGCATGTACATACAGGTGGTATTCCGCCTCGGATTGTCTTTGATAAACCTTACGCCATACAAACTTATGGTGAATGAGACCGCCGTTGAATATGTAAACTATGTCTTGACAGACGGATCAAAGAAGAAGGAAGGAGCAAGCTGTGGTATATATTCCAGAAGTCTGTGCGATTTCAATGTAAGTGGACTAGGGATAAAAATGCCAGTGTAGTACAAAGAGAACTGGTATAACCATAGCGGCGGGAGAGATTGCTCGTACACAAATAACGGGCAAGACGATCAGAATCTACACTGATAGTAGACAATCGCTAGTGGCTCTGAAAAAATATAAATATGAGAGCCTTCCAGATATTTTACAACATCTCCTATCTCCTCACAAGTGGATTGGAAGAGGCAGTTTATTTCCATGGCCCGCTAGGTCACCTGACATTACCTATCTGGATTTTGGTCTTTGATTTTGGTCTTTGAGGTCTGGATTTTGGTCTTCCCTTTGAAAAGGGAAGATATGGTTTTTAGAATAGAAAATGCAATCCACAGTATATCCGCTGCGGAAGTGAATTGCCGTGCAAGTAACACGCGACAGACTTGAGCATTGATTAGAGAATGATGGCAAGCACTTTGAACATCTGGGTATTCATTCGACCATCTTTAGAATCAATAGAATATCCTGAGTTCATGAGGCCAGTAGAAAACAAATCTTAAATAGTTTTTATCAATTGCCTACAATGCAATACATATAAATAATTGATAAATAAATGTTTCTAGCTTTTTCCTTACTTATTTTCACCGTTTCTTTTCACCACTACGAGTAATCGGTATAATTTTTTTAATACTTTTTTAATGTAAAAATATATTTTTATTAATTTCTCCGCTTAGAAACAAGATATCGAATTGCGGTTTTCATTTGTTTCTTGCAATCTCTATATGACTATGTGAGAATAAACATGTTTCCATTTGAAATTTCGGAGAAAAAACGGAAAGTTTGTTTGTATTAAAAACGGCGCCACCCAGCTTCCGCGACAACTATTAAATTTGCACGTACTATTCTAGCAATGATAAAGTAAAAAATCGTCCTTCCAATGAAACCAAATTCGTTTGATTCTGTTAAGCCACACCGGTAATCGCCATACAAATATTTACCTTCTCCCCACCACTTAATTTTCAGAGCTATGAAAAACATTTTAAGACCACAGTTATTCAAAATTTTACCAAGAACATTACATAAGAACATATTTTCAGTATGCCTCATCACAGCATTTTAACGAGATATTTCATTTTTCTAATTTAATGTTACTGTAACGCCCTCTAGCGGTAATCTTACAAACTTGAAAATAATTTCCAGCGCTTTCTCTGGTTCACTTTCGTATTAAATTTTTTCCCCAACGTTCTGTGCCTCAGATATGGCCGGCATCCTCTGTTAATGGTGCAGCAAAATTTTTTTCCGCAGAATTTTGCAGTCCATGTAGATTACAGCTACAGATACAGAATGGTCGTGCAAATATTTGATTTTCCCTCATATTATCGTCAAATTCTTTAAGTATGTGAATAGTAGGCGATATTATAACCCGTGAGTCATTAACAGTTTAATCTTAGGTTGTAAGTTGTAATTAATACCTACCTATGTAGACGCCACTATTAAATTTGAGGATTTACTGGAATTCCAAATAATCTTACATACTTTGCTGATGCACCCAAACTCATGATATTATATATCAATGGAAATTTTATTTAATGATTGACTCCTACTTAGGTGAGATATTTTTATTACCTACTTTATTATGTTATGAAGTGAAGTGGATATATAGATAAAATCTATATCATTAGACATTTACCACTATGTAAACACTTATAGGCAAAAGTATAAAAATTCGGAATCTCCATTATTTTTTATCTGCCACCATTTATTTATATAACATTGGCAATATTGCGTAATATCGGGATAGAATGCGGGATTGCATTTTCATTTTATGCAATTTGCATACAATTTTGTGCATATATATACATCAGACGTAGGACCTCTAGTTAATACACTTCTGATAAGATAGGTGAATGATACTACACTCGAATTAATACTCTCCAATATGTGCACCACCACACGTAGTCGCTGCTATACAATAAAATAATTGCAATTACGCTAAGCGCGATATATAATGTTATCGCCTATTATTTATTTCCCCCTGCGTGGTATACATATACATACAACGAATAAATGCTTGTAAAATTAAAGTGACCCTGAAAAATGGCCGGAAAATATTTTCCATTGCCTAGAATGGCCACTCGGGGAGGTAACAGCCATCACAGAATAGAAAATTTGGTTTTTATTAGCATTTTCACATCTTAGTAGTATTCCATTTTTTTTGTATCTTCAAAAATAAGATGGTGGGAAGACGCCCAAAATTTAAATGTATTTTACTCCCATTAGCCGTAACAGAATTTAAGAAACTTCAGTCTCGTTATATAAAGGGATTCTCTTGCTCTATCGAGCGCGCTTTAAGCTCATTTCATTTGAGTATTGCCATAGCCGCTAGAGGGTGTTATTTGACATGTCAATAAATATCATACTTTTTCTAAAAAAATCAAATGGAATTGTTTGTGTCGAGAGGATATTGAACTCTCATTTCCACCTGCTGAATAAATCGGAGCGAACTGGCTGGCCAGTCGCGTGCTTTATGTAGGCGCGGAAGCTATCGTTGGAGTAGCTTCCGCTATCCGAGTAGGAGCTTCCGAGTAGCCATCGGCTATCCGTGTGTGCTATGCGCCTCGTGTCCCATGAGAAGCAGCGAAATGGAAGACAATAATCCGAATATGGACATGCAAATACCGTCAACTTCAGTGTGTGGCATGTGTCTTAATAATAAAGGGATTTTCATCATTAAACTTCCCAGATAAGCTTCAATTAATTACTAAAGGAAGGGCAAAAAAAGGGCGCCTATGAAAAATTTAACCACAAAAATGAAAAACTGTATTAAGCGTTTGCATAAAGCTGTAAATAGACATAAATATAGGTAAAAAATAGGTAAGTTTTTAAACATCGCACGCCCCTGAGTAAAACTATTAGTGGAGTGGAGAGAAATATGGGTCGAAAAGACAACTCAAATTTAAACATTTTCCCCCAATCTATCAAAGCGGGTCCTCCCATCATTTTGGCATGGTTTGTGCAGACGGAGTCAGGGTAGAGGGGGGAACGATCATTTAAAGGCATGGGAAAATCGTTTTTAATGCATATCTCCACCCATAAAAATATTTATTTAGGTTACAGGTGAAACATTTGAGCTAAATTGGAACGTCAAGGAGACAAGCATCTCAAATTTGTTTCCACATAGATTTTTCTGAGTTTAAGATGATTTGAAAGAAAAATATTTTCCATGTGTTTCCATTAGTTTTGCATAACTGCAGGATGAGGCATACATAGGAAAAACTCATGTAAAATTTTCATGTAAAATGTATTGGCATAGTTGTTCATCATTCCGAGATTTTTTTTTAAATTGGCCCAAGGTACAACACTCTCCCCTACATATCCCCGTATATACTAAGACATATAGATATCCCTACATACATAATCAAGAAGTGGAAAGACAAATTAATAATATGTTACAGCAAAAAACTATTAGACCCAGTTCTTCACCCTGGTCGTCACCAATTTGGGTAGTTAGTAAAAAAAAGCCGTCGCATCCCGGGAGCATTGAATGAAAAAACCATTGACGACAAATATCCACTTCGGCACTTCCTAATATTACCAACCTACTACTTGATAAACTAGGGAAATATCAATATTTCACAACAAGACTGCTTTTAATACGAAAACGGTCGTTATGAATTTTTCAGAATGCCATTTAGCCTTAAAAATGTCCCAGCTATTTTCCAGATTGTAATGGAAAATATTCTGCGTGACATTTCAACATGAAAAATGCTTAGTTTATTTAGATGATATTATTTTTTTTAACGTCCCTTCAGGAACAAACACACTGGGATTATGAGACTAACCAGTCTATTCCTCTGCTGATTAATTATTTAGTAATTAAATTACTTTAATTAAGGTTAAACAAGGCATTGTTTTCGTACTATCCGTACTTTATGTGAGTAAATGAAAAGTTGCAGTTTCAATGTGCTCACTTTTATGTAACACCCAAAAAAATAAAGACCTCCCAAAAAAATAATTAAGTAATCTAACTGAAATATTTTCTATTGCCAAAAAGCAAATATAATGCCAAATATTATATTATATTCGAGATTCGCGTTGTGAATGATGAAAAACTGCAAGCGAAGCGCGAATCACGCAAGTAAAGTCGACCAGTGGAATAACCTACCGGTTCACGATGAGCGCTGAGTTATTGTTTATCTGGGTCACACGATCGTGTTCTGCGAGTTCTCCGGAAGACCCGCGCGGTACTCCGCTTCTCCCGTGTCGGTCTAAAACGAAGCCGTGATTTAAGTGGAGAGTTCGCTACATTTAGTCCAGTGCCGTGGATATTAGGTATCGGTTGTTCGAATGGAATTTCGTGTTAAAAACAATTCGTGTTGTTTGTGCGAGTTCAAAAACAATAATATAGTTATAGAGCGTGCGTGTGATTCTGTTTTCGTGCATTGTTGATAATTTTTAACTATGGAAGTGGTCTTTAATTTAATTATTAATGTGAAGAGATTTTTTTAAATATTCATACGAAGAAAAGATAGAATTAAAAGGAAAAGGTAAACCTTACCACATATTATTATTGAAAAATCTGGTGTAAGTAGAGGAAATAGATTTAATGGATTTGTGGATGTAACAAAAAAAAATGCTTTACAGTTTTCCCTGTTTACTTCTTGGTGGCGATAAAGCTTGGACGGAAATAATGGTCACCGATCTAGATAGAGCAAGTACTTGAGTTTGATGGTAAGAAGACAAGAAAAGACATGATTAAAAGCCATCTTCATAATTGTATGGAATTTGCGTTAGTTGCATATTAGTTGACTCTAGCAACTAATATTATGGCTCAATTAGATTCTGCTTATTGGTAAATGTACAGAGACATAATGAAAATGTGTCAAAGAACAGGCAATACTTAAAAATAATAAATTTCATTAAATTTTGAGTAGTTTTTGAATTCGCTTTTCGGGGGCATGATGAGAGCGATACTTCCGAGAATCCGGGGATATTTTGTGGACTTAACAATTTCCGGCTGAATTAGATGTAACTCTAATTTTAATTTAATTTTAATGACAAAGTGATTATAAAATGTGCGAACAGAAGACAACGTAGGATAGACTTAATTTATAAAAAAAATAGATGCTTTTTTTGCAAGAATTGCAGAACACCTTAAAAATTTTTCCAGAAGCCACTGACACCTACTACAAACAAAATTAACCAAAAGTATTGCGAAATATGTAGATATACAAAGAAAAAATCGGTCTTCAGCATGCCCTAAATTTGGTTGAGGTGGTCCTGATTGCACAGTCTACCGCATTGCTTGTAGAAAAGCAAAACGGAATACTCAAGGGAATACTTCTTAAACCGAAAAATCGACTTACATTGTAAATTTAAATCGACTTATATTGTCTTTGAGAAATATCATTGTATCCAGACCTAAAGAAAGCAAGCAGATTATAGAGCTTGGCATTAAAACTCACCAGTGATAGTTTCCTGATCTCGTGTAGGAATATTAAGTTGGAGTGCGCGCTGGGCGCCACTCGTACCTTCCTGGGAATCCAGTTTGGATAGCAACACTTTTCACTGAACCTGAAAATAAACCAACCATTTTATTCTTGTGCTTGTGTCATGATATCACGCCGTATGTGGAGTTTAGTTTGGATAGATTTTTTTTAGTTTTGCATCATATGTAGGTACTAGTATGCATAATGTAAATAAAAATTATTTCAACAAAAAAAAATTAAATATCAGCCCAGACTATATACAATAACCATGTAACTTTTGATATAATCTCCCCGTGGTGGCGTATCTTCCCTAGACCCCAGTCATTTTAAATTTTTTCATAAAAATGGAGGAAATTCGTTGATTTTCATAACTAGCCACCGTAAAATCCAAACTATTAATCTTCATATTATGAAAAATATTTACCTAAAATTATTTATACTTTTGGTTTTCACAATTCCAATCTAGTTATTATAAGGTATAAGTAAGTGTTGTTGCATGTATGTAGTAATGTATGTATTAATGGTAGTATTAAGATGGTAGTAGCTAGTGTCACATACTCGGGGGTTATAATATTACTAATTCGATTCAGATTTCAGGTTTTCATTAAGCATTATTATCTCTTTTTTTTTTACTTATAAAATTTACTATTTTAGGGATACAATATTTAGCAAAATATATTGTATTACAAAATATCCGCCATCTCGGGACCGCCATTTGAATATTTATCTAGACAAAAAATTCGTGGTCAGTGACCCCAAAGTTCCTGTGACACCGATTTTGAGTCGATTCCGACCATAAATCAAGAGAGATTAAGACCAATCACTATCAGACCCGCTTTTTCCGAAGTTGTAGAAAAATTTATGATTATGTAATAGCCAATAATATTGTGTCACACCTCCAAGCCGTTTTCCGTAAAGGATATAGTACATCCACTGCTCTTGCATATATTACCGATAATATTCTCTCGGCTCTCGATAGAGGTAATTCTACTGCCCTCATCTCTTTCTAAATCGTTTAATATCATATCTAAGCTGCTACATACAGGTTGCTAGTTTGAACGAGAACATATCATATGCTCTTGCTCTATTGCATATGCATATGCTATCTCTGCGGGCCAAGGTTCAGTTTTAGGACCAATATTATTCCATATTTATACGGCGAACAAATAATACTAAAATTTAGTTACCTATATGCGGACCATACACATTTATCACACTAATTTCATCCTCGTGGCGTTGCTTTAGCTTGTAATAATATAAATTATGATTTACGATCACTTCTAAACTATTCGAAAATTTAAAGCTTAATCCTGATGAATGTGTCGTCATCTGTTATACTGGTGATAGAGTAAAAAATCGACTTAAATTACACCTTAAACTATGTAACTTTAGATGATAAACAAATCTCTCTTGTTACTAAGTCCAAAAACCTTAGTTTGACTTTTGAAGATAATATACGATATACGTTTCAAAGTATGTATCTTTAGTACTAAAAAAATGTTACATCGCTTTCAAATTATTATATAATAAATAATGTTTCCATTTTGAATTTCAAACAAAATTTTGTGAGTCTCTCGTACAGCCTTTATTAAATTACTGCTGCTTTTAGTGCAGCTAAAAAAATTATGACGATTAGTTACGTTTTAGGGAACAAAAAACCTAAATAATTTTTTTTTTGTTGGAGTGGCGGGTAAATTGATATTAACAACGAAATTGGAAATTGAAGAAACATAAAAAATCTATGTAAAAATACATTTTCTAAGTTAATTGGGCTAAGTTAAAAATACCGCTTGTTGTCTGTTGTCATATTTTCGAAAAATGTTATATGCGATTTTTGTGTTATATGCGATATAAGGTCCGAAAATGGCCAAACGGCGACAACTTTAAAAATTCATATCTCGCTTTCTACTTTTCATTGTCAATCTGAAATTTATCATCGAAGTATCGCAATTTTTTCTTGCTTGCTCAGAATAGGTGAAATATACACAGATGGCGAAGAACTGGTCCGCTAATTTCTTTTTTAATCGAATTTGTCAAAAAATTACTCTTCTCAGCTAGAAAACAATAACGAAAGGTAGAATTTTTCTATCTCTCTTTTTCTTACTCTAAGTAAGCGGCCGGAAAAGTGACAGACAAAGAGATTAAGCGTTTTTAGTTACCTACTCTTTAAAATGCTGGTTTTTCTACTGTAAAATGATAACAAACGTTGTCAATTAATTATTATAATGACTAGTAAGTATAATACCTACATGTTATAAAATGAATAGAAATAACTGCGTATAAATATGTTCTCACCTTATAGATCTATATGCAACACTTTTTACGTTCAAGTTTGCATAGTGGCAAAGCATAAAATCGCACAGAAAAATACTAAATGTCTTTAATTTCATCTAAACAGTGCAGCGTACAACAACAAAACCTTATTTTTAAACTTACTTTAATTTACAAAAATGTTCTTATATATGATTATATTGTTTCTGAACCTTTTATGTCGTCAATAGTAAAATTCGAACAATTTTGTATAATTATCGGTCGGTTCAAACTTTCTCAGTCTAGTGCAACATTTCGTCACCGTAGTATTATACTGTTCTGTCTCTCTTTTTTGGGATTTTCTAAGTAAATACACCAAATTTGTTGTGAAAATTAGCTATCTGTTAGTTTACTAAAAATTATGTTGTCCTATCTCCCATTACCATGAACAATACAAAATTATCTTGTACATCCACATCTAAATCCATAATTATTGTTCTATATCCCATACAATTAAAATAACGTTCTAAATTTATGAATTTGTTCTATATCCAAAATTATCTTTTGAAAGTGTACGAATCCTATTTCTAGTACATGCTGTTGAGTTATTCCGGTATAATCCATCACAAACAAGGAATTAATTATATTATGTCAATACATCATGGTATATAACATATGAAAAATATCCTTCGCCTAACTTTAAACATGAATTTCTCAAAGCGATTTTTGGACATACATAGAACATATAATACTATGGTGGTCATAAAACGAACCATAAGGAACATTTTTTGTATTTGCAGTTTTTGTCTACATCTAAAAATAAACGCGTTACAGTGAAAAAACACAAATTCACAAACTTGCCCGAATTTGGTGGCCTGTACCTCCAAAACTGTGATAGATAGATGTACCCTTCCGCAGACTTTCTTGTAGCAAATTTTCGCAGCATTCGAGGCGAGAGCCGCAGAGGTACAAATTTTGCAACAAAAATGACGTTTTTAGTGCCTTAGCTCTGAGAAATTGAGGCACCCTATATATTCAAGTTATAAAACGAACCAAAAGCAACAATTTTTGAATTAACATTTTTTTTTCTACCGGTAAAAATAAAGGCGCCGCTATCGAGAAAAAACACAAAAACGTGATACCCAACAATGAAAATCGGTGTTGGTGACGTCACGCTCGCGGCGAGCGAAATTGGATCGCGGGAATATCAGGCCCTGAGGTTCAAGTAACATCTCCATCCCTTATGTAGTAATTGGTACTACCGAGGGTACTACGGTCTGAGACCTCATAACGTCAAAATATGACTGCATGTACATGTACCAGTTAAAAATAAGGAATAGTATTTTTAAGAATTAAAAAAGACTAGTACGTTTGGACCTCATTTCAGCCTGGGTCTAGGTTCAAGTGCGCTCAAATAATGCATCTAATCCAAAAATTTTGGTATTTATGTTAAATATAATTTTAATACATATGATTTACATGACACTACAATGGCTACAAACGACCGTGCAGCAGCTGTTTGCAATTTGTTAGCGTGATACAAAATATTACCCAAAAGTAGGTTACGAATGACACTAGTTGCAATATTTTCCATCTTCAAGGTCAGCTGTGATTTGCCACAGTTCTTTTGTACTTTACAATCTTTACATTAAGTGGGTATACCTACTTTCGTACGTTTTCTAATTTACCTCAAACAATAACTTACAAAATTAAACGTTTAGTTATTCTACCGTTTAAAAATAGTGAACCGAAACACGGCGATATGTTTACATAGTGTTTCCACCGATCCATCGATAATCAGTAAAGCATAAAACCAAAATCTTACCAAAGAAAAACAGCGGTCACCCGCGCAGTCCGCAAATGATCCAACAGCACATGAGACAAATTCTAACAAAAACATCCATCCAGATGCGAGTCCTGCACCTAGACCTCCGCGCTACCAAAGAGTACAAAAAGCGAGATTAAACTAATGCAAATTAGAGAAAATCGCAACTCGAGATTTGCCCAATGTGATGCTATATGTCAAACCTCACGTACACATAAATGGGTTTACTTAAACTTCACGTGAATGCCGGTGAATGTATATACCTAGTACCTACCCAAGCCCAACTAAATGCTAAGAAAACCTGATGTTTGTCTTATTTGTTAATGTCATGCTATTACACCCATCGTGTTAACAACAATTACAACTATTTTTTTACATTTCTTGCGTCGACGTCGGTGCAGGTTAATATTTAATTAGTGACTGTGCAATGTGCCTTAACTGGATACTGAACTAGATGGACGTATGTACCGATGCCTTATTTACTTTTTATGAAACAAATTAATTTTAAACCAGCATAATATTATCATTATCGATCAAACATGTTCTGTTATTATTTAACATAATCTAACAAAAGAGATATTAATTTGTTCGTCTATTGTTAAAAAGTGCCTATAATAACTTTGGCATAGACAAATAATGTACTTCACTCTCAAAAAAACGTGCCTCGAGTCGTTTGAAACCGAAATGAAACATTTGGTTCGATTTCTACCAGTTATATAAATTATATACAAAAACACTATCAGTATAATGCAGTATAGTACCCGTCAGAAATAATTCATATTCGTATAAATAATGACTTTTCTTTGTTTGGATCCACCGACTGCTGAAGATATTGGTTTTTTGGATCGGATTATTGCCTCGTCCTAAGTAAACAAACCGAGCCAGGGTCGAGCTTGGATTTTCTGAACATGGAGGTATAATGTTTATTACTTTAAAATAAAGCTCCTATTTCACTAATTGTTATTATTTCTGAAATAACTAAAAATGTATTAGGTAAGTTAAGTATTTTTAAAATTATGTTAAAAAATAATTTTGTGAAATGCGAAAACAAAGGGAATCCTACCCTGGCTGCTATTTGAAGCAAATAAGTTTTTATACGAATATATAGACGACGATCACAAAAAAAATTGCAGTAGATGTTTGGTTTGACGAATTTATGACACCCACAGTTTCACAGACAAATTTCTTATCAAACGACGCAAACAAAGGTCGCTTTATATCAATTTTGAAACACAAATTGGAAGATGCGCACTTCACTGCGATCCAGGCTAAAGAAAACACAGATCCATTAATCATAAATACAGCCATCGAGATCTCATCTTCATATGAATACGCAATTATAGTTGGAGAGGATGTCGATCTCCTGGTTCTTTTGGCAGCACTTGATAACTCACTTGCAATGCATATACTTACTAAAGCCTGGGAAAAGAAAATCAGTTAAACGAATTTATTTGTCGCAAAGTATTCCACGAAGTAGTTAAAAGTAATATCTTATTCCTTCACGCATTTAGTAGGTGCGATACTTTAGCCTTTAGCCTTATTTAACCAAGGAAAAAATTAAATTCAGCTATTTAGAAAAATATACAGATATGCATGGTGCTCTTTGTATTCCAAAATGAACATATTTCTGCCGAAGAAGTTGTTGATGGAGGTGAAAAATTGCTTCTTGCGCTGTATTGTTTCAAAGACAAAGAGAATAATGATCTGGACAAATATCGGTATATCAGTGTTTCTTGAAGGCAGTTACTAAAAGTAAATTTAATTCAGCTTCTTTACCACCGACAAGTGCAACTGTTAAGACAGAATTCATTACGAACCTGCCATCAAGTCCAACAATGGTATGGCTGTTCAAAAAAGCGAGAGAATGGGGTTGGATAATGGATGCTAACCCAAACTGGTGTCACTCCAATAACCAATTTAAAGGATCCTACCCGAAAACACTTCTCACATTTTTATCATGTAAGTGTAAAATAAATTGTGGAAAATTGTGATAAATTGAAAATTACGGATACACCACTATTTTATTTGTACAGATTGTAAAATTGTATAGAGCTTAAAATAAATTGGTATCGGCAATTCTAAGACATAATTTTGAAAAATCGCTGGCAGATCGTTTCGTCTCTACACGAAACTAACCAAACATTTTCAAATTTACGACGAAAATATGCGAACATTTTTATAGGATATTTCCCATTCTTAATTTTTCCTTTGTACATATTTTTTTCTGAAAACGAACCGTTTTTGATATATTTGAAAAAAAAGATTTTTGGCGGCCATCCGAACTCTACAAACCGAGAATTCCAGGTAAAAGTACCTCACCGATAGTCTATGTGAGCTGTGAGGTGTTATTAATAAGCATCTTTTGCGTGAAACGCATCAAGTTGAAGCAATGCAATAATTTGTTAATAACGAAGCTTATGAGTAAACTTTTATAAGATAACGCACACCGAGTTAACAGAAACACAACATTATGTACTTACAAAAAAAATCCTGGAGCGTATCTCGATGTTGCAAATAAGTGGGTATAGTTCTCAGGTTTTGAAATTAATACACATATTGTTAGTATTGTACTGATCCTATCGTGAAAAAATTCTACCGCCGACGAGAAAGATAAGAATTATTTAATTTCGGTTTATTATCACGTCATGAGGGTTTAACTGAGAGGTAGGAGAATGTTATTAGGTACCTACGTAAACAGTTGATATAGGTATATGGATAACTAATAACTACCTAGGAAACTAGGAATACGACCTCGTCACTCATCAGTTGGTTGGTGTTAAAGTAGGATTTTTTTAGTGTATTTCATTTTAGGCACGTATTTATAATACCTGATATATGTAGGTATATACTTAAAAAATATAATCCTCCCCTGATAAATAACCAGGAAGGATTTTGGATTTAGAAAGTTTATTTTTATTTTACAAACGATGTTTTCTCTAAAGATGAACCGTTGCACGTGATAAATGACGATTGTTTTATTAATTGTTTTTTAATGGTTGGATGAGAGAGTATGGTAAATTTGACACCGCCATCGTTTGCCACGGCAATCGTTTAAACTTCAGTATTGACAACGTCGTCGTTTTTAATAATGTTTAAACTAATTTAATAA
The DNA here is from genome assembly GCA_964058915.1 of Tetropium fuscum. Lineage (NCBI taxonomy): Eukaryota > Metazoa > Arthropoda > Insecta > Coleoptera > Cerambycidae > Tetropium > Tetropium fuscum. The sequence goes on along the minus strand of CAXKVY010000244.1, from coordinate 254,335 downwards.
AACTTCAGTGTCATGACGTTAACGGTTGGTTCGGCGCATTCCCTATAATTTGTAGTTTTTGTGGTTTTGTCGAGGGTTTTGTACACAATTTACCGAATCCTAGGTATTTTGACGTCACTATCAATCTGTATTTATTCATGATGAGTCAAGGCGTCAAGGTGGCATTGCTACGCACCCCAAAGATAAATATTATCATAAATCATTGTATTATCTATTATCTGATATCTAAGTACTAGAAACAAATATACCGTACAACTAAGTACCTACTAACAAGAACAACTATTATAATAGTACCTACCTAGTTCTGAAATTTCATATTAAAACAGTACCCAAGATAAGTACCTAGTATATTTTAAACAGTAGAATAGGATTGAGAAAAACTGTAAAAGTAATATTATAGGTATGTACCTAGGATCTGAATTGAGTAGCTGTAAGGTCTAGGCATGATACAATCAAATCTAAGCTTCATACAAAAGGTCTAGGTCTAGCATTTTCAGTAGTAAGTATACCAATCTACCCATCTATTTATTTATTTTGTCCTTTTGCATAGCCAAAGCAAAGCTCCCCACAATTTAAATAAAGGTAGAATATTTTGTATTACCTATAGGTTTTCATGCAAACAACATGCAGTAAATACTTAACAGGCAACGTGAATATTATATTACTTTTACAAGGGAAAGTAGGAAACTATGCTAAAAAAACATAATTAGACTTGGTTGCAGGCCTACGTTACGTTGTACTTTTTCTTGTACGACGTAAGCTTGCAAAAAATACCATCCCCCAGTCATACAATAATTATAAATTCTGCAGAATCTTCTTATCGCGTTTTTAAAACCTAGTAATACTATTATATAAGAATATTCAAGCATAACCATGCCCTACCCCCTACATCGTATTCATAAGAATATATGAAACTGGTTTGAATTAGACAAATTATAACTGATGATATGTAATTCGTCCCTGGCCTATGGCCTCGTAATGACTCATGAAATTATTGCAAAATTAATTTTTAGGATGACGATATTTTCATAAATAAATGATTAATACATAAGTATAACTATGAACTGATTTAAAAAATACGTGCTATATACTTACTTTTTGACATTTCATATTTCGCCTACCAAAATTATCATAAAATCCCAATTAACATAAGAAAATTAATTACGGCAATAGAAACTTTATTGTCTGAAATAAACAGTTACACTTGTAATATGTTTATTTGCACAAATATCACGTTATTTTATCATATTCACGGTAATTCCACAAAGACTGCACACAACTACATTCGGAACCACAATTCGGATATCAATCTGTCTCTGTCATTTGTCAAAAAAGAAACGGACAGTGTTCAATGTTCCTTATCTTCAAATTTTCAAATTTATTTGCATTTATCTTGACCTATACCAATATGCAAATATAACCGTTGAAAATACAATATCAATTATAATTACGAACCTTATCAACGCAAATTTTTATTGATTAATAAAATTAATGATAAATGTGAATAGAAAGAGAAATTAAACTCGCAGTACGGTTGGTACTACACCACCTTGAACTTTGCTCACTTTTACTGTTCGTTTCTGAATCTGAATTCTGAATCCCAGAGTCGCAGATGTTTTGTGCTGATGTGTCTTATCTATGGTGCCGATTGCTGATTACAGAATGGCCAACCATCAGACACAACAAATAAATTGCGACAATTTTACAAGAGAGATTTAGCAATGCATGCATTTAGCAATGAATGGTTTATAATGTTATATGCCTTTATTGTCACCTTAGTAGCATGCAATATCAAATTGCCTGAAATTGCTCTTGTATTATATAATGAATTGTACGCATAGGTAGGTAGATATAGATGTTCTGTTTAGGTTTGTTATAGACAAATGTAAATGTAGTAATAAAATTAATTTTACCAAAAAAATAAGTTCTTCGCATGTTTGCAAAGAATATAAAAAATAAAAGTTGCTAGAAATGTGCTGTAGGTCTGAGAATGATTTCTTAATTTTCCCAGACAAAAACAGGGAAACTTCTTTTTCTTGGTTGGTCAAAAGAAAGACTTCATATTGATTAAAATTAAAAGGTAGTTTATTTTTATGTCTGAGATGGTCTTCCAGTGGGGTAAATCGTCGGTCTTTTTGCGGCGTATTTTCATATAAATTATAGTGTTTTGTGCGTTTAGAATGGCAATAGCCGACGATCAGCAGTTTTGTTTAAGGTGGAATAATTTTCAAGCTAATATTACTTCGCAATTCGAAACCTTACGAGATGACGAAGATTTTACAGATGTCACAATCGCTTGTGACGGACAGCGGCTCCAGGCTCATAAAGTTGTTCTTTCGGCGTGTAGCCCCTTTTTCAAGGAACTTTTTAAAGTAAGAAATATGTAAATTATAGGTTTAAGAAAAAAATGGCCAGCATCTTACTTTACTTACTTCTTACTTATTGCTAAAGGGAAAATTGATTTCTTATGTTGCCACCCTGGATTTCCCGCTTAATTTTAAAGTAAAGGTACTTATACCAATGATTTATGAAGGTATGAATAAGTCTCTGCTTATACGTATATATATGACGACGATCGATGTAGATTAATAAATGATCCGTAAAAGTAATTGATCTGTAACGTTTTGGTAGCACCCCCATTTTGCGATATATCACTGTCTCGGCAGCAAAGTAAGATATTAAACGAATTTTTTGTTTTAGACGAACCCTTGTTCTCATCCGATAATATTCATGAGGGATGTGGAGGCGCGTCACGTAGTAGCATTATTGGAGTTTATGTATGCAGGAGAAGTTAACGTAGCACAAGCTCATCTGTCCACTTTCCTGAAGACTGCGGAGTCTCTGAAAATTCGTGGTCTCACGGATACTTCTTCTGACGCAGATTTGCATAAAGACGAAGACACTTTATATTTAAACCCTCAGTCATCTAAAGGCTCCCCTACTTATTTAAGTACTAAACATAAATTAGAAAAATCCCATATATCATCGTCTAGTACTGTAACTTCTAGTCAAGATGTTGCTGATATTAATTTGCCCAGCATTTCTAGTCCACCTTCAAAAAGACAATGCAAGTCTGAGTCCGAACTCTCCAGATTGAGAAAAGACGATGCAATCAACCCTTTTGCTTTTAGTGAAAGTAGGAATCAATTAGATACAACAAAAACTACTCTACAACCTAAAGTCGAACTACCTGATTATTTAAGTGATGTTGACGTTGATGATGATGTCAGAGAAGATAATGAAAATGACAATTTAGAAGGATTGTCTAATTTTTATGCCTCTGGTGATCTAACAGAATTGCCAGGTCAGTCAATTTACAATAAAAATTATTATATAATGATTACAATAAAATATTACAAAATGTTGAATGTAAAACTAGGTATCTGTATAAGTTATAGTCCCCAGTACACCGTCCTTTTTTGAAAGATATTACAAAAGTGGTAAATATGGTCTTAGCGACTTCATTTTAACGGGTCTACTACACTGTAAAATTTTCAGACTACAGGATGGGCACTTTTCCGCATACGCAACTACTAAACCTGTCGTAACATCTCACCGTTGCACTGTTGTGTCGGACTCGACAATCGCGCCCTCTTTTTTTCTGAAAAAAAAAATGTCTTGATTTCACGCATCTTTCAATTAAAATAAAAAATTTGAGTTTTGTTATAAAAAAAACCCTAACCGCACTAGAACGACAGGTTTAGGTGCTGCGCGTGCGGAGAAGCGCCCATCCCATCTCCATTCTGAAAATTTTACAATGTGGTAGACTTGTTAAAATGAAGCCGCATTTTTGCCACATTTGTAATGACTTTAAAAAAGGACGATGTACTGGGGACATATAGGTAGGTACATATCAAAATGTGTGAAATGTATGTTAAATTTTAGGTGGCATGGAAATTATTCCGCAAACTACTGCATACAATTTGAAGGATGTGAAGCAAGATTCATTGGCCCAGGGTAAGTTATATTATTTGTTGTCGGTTATTATAAATTATATTTCGTTCATCTAGTATTTTCAAATTAAATCTCTTGGATAAGCATTTAGCAACAGTTTGCCATTGGACTAGGAATATTTTTTTAACCAAAACTGCCCAGGTATAATGAAAACAAGTGAAGTTGAGGTTAGTTATTGTTCTCATGTTTGAGTTGAGGTTATGTTTGTAATTTAAACTCAGATTAAAAATAGGGAGTGACTACTGCACTGTCCCGAGAGTACTCCTAAAAAGATTAGTACACTGTTTAGACAGAGGTGTCAGCGTCTTCCACATATCCGTCTTAAAAATATTCTTGGGAAACCTCTTCGACCTCCTTGGCCGACTTTATGCCATGTACACGTATATGTGTACATGTATGTGGTTAAATAAAAAATAGAAAAAAAGCAGAACTACTGCGGTGTTTGAACGTGCAACCCTTGGTACTACAAGCAAATGCTATACCACTGAGCTACCAAAGCTACAGCAAACGTCTGATGAAGTCAGCTATTATACAAGTCATAACGCTGACACCTTTGTCTAGACAGTGTACTAATCTTTTTAGGAGTAGGTACTGTTGAGACGGTGCCGTAGTCGCTTCCTTAACAATATCCATTTCATCTGAAAATTTAAATCAAATAGTTGAGGTTATGTTTAAAGTTGAAATATCAAAATTAAGTTGTTGTTCCTGGTTGTGCAATTCTTTGCAAAGCGAATTTTCTTGCTGTAAAAAATGTATGTATTGCAAGGGGCCTTTCTGATGCACATATTCTCACAATCGTTGATAATACTCACTATTACGCCATAATTTCCACCAGACAAGCCTGCAAAGCTGTCGCACCAGTAGAAAATGTATGCTGTTTGTATTACGTCTTCTTAAACTTTGGATTATATTCTTGCTTTGTGTGTATGGCTGGGATCCAGCGTAAGTCTTGCTTGCAACGATCTATTCTAACAGTTGGTTTGTTGCAGGCAACGACACTAGAAAGCTGCACTCGCTGGACCCCAGGCCATGCGATGAGTGCGGGAAGGTGTATAGCAACTTGTCGAACTTAAGGCAGCACATGAAACTCATCCACTATCCAACTTATGTGCAGTGTCAGTTCTGCAGGAAGTCTTTTAAGACAGATTTGTATCTGCGACGGCACGTTATTAGTGCCCACGATGGACAAAATAGTGGTTTCTACAAAAGTGGTGCAGTGAACGATTTGAAGACTAGTAATTTTAATAATATGAAGTATCTTAATATTAATGCACTGAGTAAAAATGGGGTAGACGTTAAGTATGAGAGAGGAAGTTGTTATAATAGAAATTGAAATATTGTACACTAAAATTGTATGTATTTTGTATTAGTCTTGGCAGGTCTACACTCAAACTGTAATAATTTTAGTAATAAATAAGGAAATCTTCAGTAAGAGAATGGATTTGACGTCGTGATGTGTTGCTTGGTGGGTGATCTTTTCTGATCTCTTGATTTACAAAATGGGAATTTTTTAATGAGCATCAAATATATGTATGGACAACAAAATACGGCATCTATTTAATTTAACTAACAGCTATTAAACTATCAAATTAATAAAACGGCAAACAATACCTTATCCACAAAATAATTATCAAATGGCAACAGAGGTAAACAACATATATTATATATGCATCACCTGACATTCTAGTTTAGCTTCAAAAATACTAGCTGAGCTTATAATTTTCATATTAAGCACTATTATTAAACTTTCGTACACCAAATAAACTGGCAAACAATGTCTTACCCACAAAATAATTCTAAAATGGCAACAGAAGTAAACAACATATCTTATATTATATATTATGCATCACCTGACATTCTAGTTTAGCATCAAAAATACTAACTGAGCATCTAATTTTCATATTAAGCACCACATTTTCTTTTCAACATCTAACCATATAATTAAACGTCGTGTAGAGCACAAATATATTTACTTTTTGAAGCCAGTTCAGATGCCGTTTTTCTTTTTCGTGACAACTGATCACAACCATGAGTCAATTGTCCACAATTTTTCTAGAAATATGTGTGTAAACATGTTCTGGGTCTCGCAATTAGACTAACATCTACAGCTCCGCCTTTAGAAGCAAAAAATATTCCTATCGGACAACAAAAGAAAACGTGAATGTCCATACAAAATCGATACCCGCATTAATAATTCAATAATACTTATTCAAACTATTATTATCGCATATAACTTTTTTATCATTTTGTTACCCCCTAAGATATTTCTTGAAGGTTATTTTAAATTTATTTGATGTTCAAATAGTGTTGCACAAATAACATTTTTTTGAATGTTTAATCATAGAAAAAGATGACAATAAAGTACTTTACAGATGTCTATTTTCACTTAATTTTACGCCCAACTTCCGTTGCCAGGTTATAAATTTTGCTGTATGAATCTTTTTTAGATACTTTATTAGTTAAATAGTTGCTCATAATGAGGCGATATTAAATATTATTTGTGAGTATAACGGATTAAAGTTATATTATATATTCATTGGTAATAAAAATAGACTGTATAAATTTAAAATTTATTTTTATAAATATATAAAAACAAAATATTCAACGAATACAACAAAACTACAAAAATAAAAATATATTCTAGAATATAAAGAAACAAAAATATCACTTACAAACTAAAATAATTATATTATAAGGAAACAAGGTGACAAGCAGTAGATAATATCTATATCTGTGAATATCTTTTTATTTCGGTGCTTTTTGTACATAGGTTGTCTATTATTATTTCAGGGCATATATCACTAGTGATTTTTCTCTCACAACTCATCAAAAAAAGAGCTTCTAAATTGTCTTGTATATAACTGCACAGTCTTGTTTTTAACAACTTTAATTTAGAAAACAAAAGCTCACACGAAACTTGTGTTAGTGGAATCGTTAATAGATATTTATATACTGTAAAAAGTTGCTTAATTTCATTGGTATATAGATTATAGTCATATAAAATTTTTAGCACACATGATAAACAAATATTGCATTTTCCTTTGTCAGAACAACGTTTGCTTGTTGTGAGAGAGTCTGAAGAAGATGCAAAGATGAGGGCCTGGCGACTGAGGGCCCACCGGGCAACGGCCCACCCCACCAGCACGCGCCTGCTCATAAGGGCATAAAACAGTTGGCAATTTTTACTTTCTTGGCACAAAATTTGATGCTCACTCAGTGTTTTCTTTGCTACAATAGATTTTAAATCTTACCAAGACGAAAATTATTTCATGTTCGAATAAATACCACCCTTTACAAAATGGCGTCAATTAATTCTCTAGAGTAGATATTGTAGCGTAATACAAGATATTGACTATATAAATTAGATACGTCCTTATATATGGGTCTATTGAATAAATATTACGTTTGTAAATATATAATCAATTACTGAATGCTATTATTTTTAACGAAATTCATATATTTATCTTTGTAATAGATCACATTGATAAATTTGAATTTACAAGTTTTATTGCTTATTTAAAGAAAGAAATCATGGCGTAATTTCATTTGTAAGTAAAGATCTAGACATAATGTGCAAAGTGAAATATAGTATATTATTATTCAGGGGCAATTAACGATAGCCATTTAATGATAGCCATAATTAAATGATAGCAGTGTCGCAAATTGACCGAGTTAATAATGGCCATTAATTGCAAGCTGAATACTATGATATGTCCATGACCATTATTCATTTTCTATCTTGAACGAGTTGTCTTTCAGTTTTTATTGTTTTTTTGGGGAGAAATGTCACAAAAATAATTTCAATTTTAAAACGTCAACGTCGTCAGTTGGCACTTTTAATTTAAAACGTCATATGACCGCCTACTGGTCATATAGCCAACTTGCTTTTAGTTCTCAGTACAAGTATTCGGGTTGTTGTGAGTTACATTACCATGGCAACATATATTATGTAATTCAAATGTAAAGTGTTGTATAATAATTACCAGCTGTTATTATTCAATACTATAGTATAATGGATCCATTGTACAACATTTTGGAATGATATTATTGGGTAATTTTCAAAAGAATATTATTTGCGTATTTGGAATACCTGAGAAAAACCTTTTAAAGCACCTACCTTAACTACGTTTAAATTGTACATTTATTATTAGGTTTGAGAATTCGGAGACGTAGATCCTCCGATCACTGGCTGCCATTTAGTCTGCACCAATCTAGTGGCTTAATAGATGATGAAAATTTGGAATTTCCAACCAGGTTACGTGATAGAAGAGATGGAGACAGGAGAAATAGACTGGTAAAAAAAACGATACCACTACCAATATATAAATAAAAACTTGTAAAATGCCGCTTTAAAATACTGTTATCTTGAAATGCTGTTCTTGTCTATTTTTATGATTTTCATGTTTGTTTTTTACTTCAGTTTCGTCTTCGTCAACCATTATTTTAAAGCGACATTACCCTAAAAACCATGATATAAATAGGTTGCGGCTGTGAAAGCCTTCTTTAAGAAAAAAATCTTAATTATCTAAATATTATATGTGTATTTCAGTACCATTATAGTGTTGATAATTATTTTATCTTACATGTTTATATAATATAATATGTAATTATATGATACTTATATCTGGACCTGCACTAAAGATAAAAATAGTAGAGTACTAGCAGTGACGCTACCACACTTGGATGCAAAATCAGGTCAATAGTCCATCGGTCAGGTTTTTGAAGCTTTGTGGGTTTGTAGATTTCGGTACCTACAACTAAAATCCACATTTAGCACATACCGGGACCTGCCGCCGGTTACGCCATATTGCCAAGATGGCTGCCAAAATAGTTTTTTCAAATCTCAAAAACTGTTTGTTTTTAGAAAAAAATATATGTAGATAGGAAAAATGAAGAATGGGCAATTTCCCATAAAAAATGTTCTTAGCATATTTTCTGTAAACTTAACAGTTTCGGCACAAGAGTCGACGTAAATTTGAAAATGTTGGGTTAGTCTCATCCAGAGACGTTCTGCCAACGATTTTTCGAAATGAATGTGTCTTAGAATTGGCATAGCAATTTATTTTAAGCTCTGTACAATTTTATAAAACAGCAGCGTATCCGAGGGCGTATCTTTGATTTAATGAATTAATTCAGTTCAAAATTATTAATTAATAATTTAAAAAATATATTGTTGCCATTTAAGAAAATACCAATTCGTGCGCTCTTGGTGTCGAGTGGAGCCGAGTAAACCCGATTCAGCATCACCGACCCGAACCTGACAGTTCTTCGGTTCATGATTTGAAGAAAAGAACTCTAACTAAAATGGAAGGAAAGTATGTATATACATACATACCTGACGGTTCAGTTACGTTCACTCCCCAGCAAAACGCGCCTAAGGAAGTTTTCACTTCAAAAAGGTGGAATACAAAATGTATGTAGGAACAATAGTTTTCGAGATATGAAGTCGAGAAAGCTTAGGCATTGTAATGCATCAAACAATTTGAGCTATCTGGAGAACTATTGGCCCTACATAAATTCTGTATAGGATCTTTTTCGTACATATTTTCATTCGAGGAAACTGATTTTGCAACCTTTGATCTTGATTAAATTTTTTTAAAATGATTTTGCAATGGACTGTTGTGACAAGATTTATAATATCAATCAATATAAATGAGGATAGGAGATCAGTTTTATCATATTTAGACATCTTATTTAAAATTAAATATTTTCTTATATGGGGAATATATACTTATATCAGGTGGACCACAAGATTTTACACTTTTTACGTTCGCCCTTAACATTTTCGTTTATTAACCTATTTGAATCAGGTTGGTGTTGTTGCTTCTACATATACAGAATGGACTATGGACAGAAAATTTCGGACTTGCAATTGTAAAAGATATAAAAAGTGCAATTTAAGTACTACAGCTTAAAAATGACAAAAAGATGCTTTGTATGATTACGTATAGCTCTGCTTCCGATGGACCGATTTTTGTCATCGAGGTGCTTTTTGTATTGGATGACTCATTTTGACATTTTGGCTTTAAAACCATTCCATCTTGAATTTTAAAACTTTTGAAATTTTCTATCCATAGTCTATTCTGTTCTGTAAGCAACGGCTTCAAACTAATTAAAATCAGTTAATAAACAAAAAAGTTAAGGGCACGTAAAAAGTGAAAAAATTTTGGCCCATCGTGTATGTAAAAAAGTTTTGTAGATTAAATATTTAAAACATTTTTATAGAATAAAAGGTTGCCAGCTCTATTTGAATTTTTCAGATTAAATTGGGAGAAGGAATAGAAATATGTGAGGATCAATTACGCAGTGTAAAATGGAGTGATTATAGGAAGTTAACTAGGGGATTAGCAACAATTCTCTTTAGCCCAGCAGAACTCGCCACGTGTTCCGTAACGGGGCAGAGATGGAGTCGAGCTGGAAGCGGAGAACGACCTGTGAAACCCGCTTTAGATAGGGCCAAAGTACAAGCAATAATATGTAAGACTTCCTATTATCAAAGACGTATACATATTGACATGTGAACACATTGGCAGGTGGTAGCGCATATATAAACGTAACGGAAGGTGTTAGCGGAGAATATAAACATAATAAATTTATCGAGTGATGTGATATCATATTTTGATGAGAATTTTACTTAATGTGATAATACAAACGTATTAGATGAAGAAATGGTAATGGAATTTAGTAATGGATTATATTAGATGAAGAAATGGCAATGGAAATAACGGAGACCACACTTGTTCTAAGAGCGTGTGCTCATACATATTTTTTGATATTACAATGTTACATTCTCATGAACACGCAATGCTTTAATCAATATCTGCCTCTTTCTTTGTAAAATTAGCTGCCTCTCTTTGAGGAGAGCTTTCGCAGCACTTGCAGAGGAGAATTTTCCAATTTAGACGTTTTCTAACTGATTGTCCTAGTTAGGTCCACAAGTATCCAGTAGGGTATAAATCTGGCCTTACGTTGGTTTGGTTTGCTGATCTTCTGTGTCGTATATTAGATGCTCTCAGTCAATTTCTTACAGTTTGATATGAAATAAGTACACCGGGATATATTTTGGTATATTAGATTATGAAGTGTTCAATCATTTAGACTGGCTGGATGTTAAGAAGTATCGATAGTTACCGCTGCAGCAACTTCATTATCACAGCAGCGGCAACAGCTCAGATATCCGCAATTTTGAGTTTAATTTTCTTTGACTGTAACCTATCTAATGGCAAAATTTGACACCTGTATTGTGATACAGTGTACGTACCCCATGTACGGAATTTTCAGATGCCAATTTTGTTAAGCACAACCGTAAGTGTACAGGACAACAGGCCTCAAATGCAAGACAGTTGACAACCCTACTATGGTACGCTCATACTTTGTGTAAATTAGTCATAAATTATGGGAAGCATATAGAAATTGGTTTCTAACAATGAGCTATCAAATGATGAGGAGGATATCAATGAGGAGACTCTCAGATTTGACGTTTTCCTCAAAACGGCAGAACCATTAAGATTGTGTTGTTGCACTCTCTAACAACCAAAGAGAACAGTCATCAGCATTGAATATGTTCCATTTCTAACCTCGGTTATGGTTTGTCGTTCCGTAAATGTTGCTTCTCCTGTTTCCGCTGAAAAATCACTGATTAACGGTACACGGTTCCTGAATGCATTCTTACCAAAACAACCATTCCATCAGTATGGTACTTTTGGTTATTCTATAGAGTAGGGAGGCTGTTTTGTCACAGATGACAGACAGCATCATCATCACTTGAACTGTCAGAAGTACCTAGTAATTCCTTAAAGACAAAGGTTTCTGCTTCGTTATTCCTTATCCTTGCTAATTAAACTCAATTTCAGGAGTTATTTATTTAACTAAAACTTATAAACCGGGGAACTGATAAATTAAAAATTAAAGTTTAGGTAAACGACAAATGTCAGATCAGATGTGTCGGAACCATAGAGCGTTCCATTAAAATAAAAAATCCCAAACGGTCCAAACCATCCCAGATATAACAATAATTCAATATAACACAATTTTTTCAATTGACTTTCTTTGCAGCTTATGTAGCGACCAGATTTCCTATGGTCGAAATAAGTAGAATAAAACAAGTCTTAGCCTACAAATGCAAGGAAAATTCAACCGCATTCAAATTGAAAGCAGTTCGGTATTATGGGTAGGTCAGATTTTCAATTTCTAATTATCGCACTCTAACCTCATTGTTTTAGTGAGCAACTGAATAAGTAGAGGAATGTGATAGCTACGGTCGGTTGATCAATCATGGAAATAATGTGTCAAAGTATTTGTACTTGTTAGTTTTCAGTGAGAATCTACCTTATATTTTAGTATAATTTATTGTTTTTGTTTTCTTGTTATATGATTTTACCATTGTTAACGTTGTTTTACATTTTATGTTGAATAAATTTTAATTGATAATCTAGGGTTTTTCTATATAGGTTCTTTACTTGGCAAGTAGGTACAGCTATGCGAGTATACATAAAAATGCATACAACCATTAAAATGGGATGTAAATTTTATCAGATATGAGCCCTAATCTCTAATATGACAACTATAGGTATTGTTATGCCACTGGGTTCATAAAATAAGTGGTAATGTCCAGAATCCAAATGCACTTTATTAACTTCCAAACTTAACAAGTTATTTATTACTTGTTATCTGGTCTTGTCTCTAAGAACGTTTAAACTAAACTGATATAATGATTAGCTGGCCTTTATATACTATTTTGAAAGTTCTGGAAACTTCTTGATTATTTCATACCATTCTAGATTGTTCTCAATTATTCCATTCCATTCTAGATTGTATGCAGGGTGTCTCGAAGAGTTTTACAAAGGGTAGTCTACCTGTTCTTATACTGCAACTATTTTAAATGGGGCCAGGGGGCGTATCTCAGTTATTTGAAGTCCTAGAGGATGGAGACCTCGCCCTTGGGGGAGTGTATCTAGTCCCTGGTGTTGCCAGATCATGCACATTTTCCCTAGATCTAGGGAATTTTCAGTATATTGTGCACAATCGCTTCTGAGGATTCTGTAACAGTATGTTGGAACAAGCAATGAAATGAAAAAATATGCATATTCAATTAAATGTTTCAACTAGTTTTTTTAAGGTTTTGTGGCCTGACATTTGGTGCAATGTTTTAAAGTATTTCCACAAAATAAAATCCTTCAATTTTTATCATACAATTTATTTTATATTAAATTTTGCATGATTATAATGATAACTAATTGTTGGAACAAATAATATTTATATTAATACAGGAGAGTTTGGTGAGACGTTACATCGCCTTTAGCCCATACAGTTAGTTGTCTGAACTCTAGCAGGCATATTGTTAATAAGACCTTCGCAAAATTGTAATGTAAAATTGTCCAATATTTTATGCAGTTTAAACCGCTAAAAATTTTGAACAACATTTTCATTTTTTCCCATTTTTTTTTCCAAAAAATTATTGTTTCCCTATAATAAATTCTCTTAAAAGATTAGGTAGGTACTCATTGTCTTGCATTTATAGTAGTAGTAGATACTTATTCACATATATTCATAAATCATGAGTAGGTAAGTATTGTTTCACATATTTTTTATCTCTATAGACTACTTTTCAAATCAAGTCATATATTTGGTTCATAACAAGGTTAACACTTCTCAGCGCATCTGCAGCATTATTACTTGATAAATAGTACTAAACTAAAGCATACAGTGGCACAGCCAGGGGAGGGGCAGCAGTCCTCCCTTGAAAGCTAGTCAGCAACCAACAAAAAAATCATACTTCTATTATTATTTTTTGTTTGTTAGACGTTTTTCGCCGTGTAATAGATCTTAGTAAAAACACTTCAATTTTTGTTTTTATGGAATAATATCATATTATGCCAATGACTGCATCGAAAATCGCATCATTACGCACTGAAAGAACAAATACATAATACACACCACAAGAACACGGACGTCTCTGAAACAGCTCTATTAGTTTTGTTATTAAAGCGGGAGTGAATTAGAAAAGTTATGAATATTAGTTTTCCGTTACATTTTCTATTTTAATAAATAATACACAAAGCATCTATCATTCTATTTTTGTGATTACATAATATTGTGTATTTGGTTTTTCAGTGTCCCAATATTCGGTTCATAAAGTATAAAGTGTTGCCTACTCATTAGGGGGTAGTAACCCTCGCAAGCGTTTCGTGGCGCTGTTTCGCGGGTCCATGGCAATACCAGGGACATTTCATTCTACTAGAATACCGGTTGGAGCCTCGATCTCTATTCGTTTACACTCATTTCTACTTGATTTGAAGTTGCAGAATAGGGCTGAATATATACTTTCCCTGATCAAATATAGTTATTTATTATCCTCAAATATTTACAAATGGTGGCAAAAATGGCATATAATTAGGTTAAGTACCTACCTATATATATATATTTAACAATAATAACCCACCACATTATCACAGAATAATTGACCATATTAGTTAGGTTAGGAAAATCTGGGCGCGAGATTTGAAATGGGTTCCTAAACACACATCAGCAAATTTGACTGCCATGTATTTCTTATGGGGGATTCAAAAGATGAGTGATTTTCAGACTGGAATTTCTCGGATTTTGGGTATTTCTTAGTATTTAAACCTATTATATACGTCAAACTTTAAACATATTTCTCTACAATTCAAGCCCAAATTGTTTTTTTAGATCTATGAGTTAAATATACAAAAGATTTGAAATTAAAATATCTGTTTTCCATGGACGTATGTCGCGTATTAGTTTAACATTTCTTACGCAAGAGCGCCAGGCCAGCTGAGCTTTAAAAATTAAATAGTCAGGTTAAGGGCTGTTATGGATTGTCGGTGGATTGTTTATATATTTATTTGTTAATACTATTTTGGTCCATGTTATCGATTTTTTTATATTAATGATGGAACAAACTCCCAAATGTGGAATTCTCCATATAAATAATAATCCGGTATGTACCTACATAGATACCAGATTATTATTTATATGGACATTTTTTTAACTAACTAAACAGATACCGCACAGCAAACTGGATGATACTGATGGAAAAGGCTCGGAAATCTGAAAGACAATGGTATTGTGCATTACACCTTTCGATCGAACAGTTTTTTGCACATATTCCTTACATATGAATACTCTGTTCAGGTCGGGGCAACCAAGAACAAAATACAGCAGTTGATCCTGATACTGAATAATGTGTTTTTAATAAATTTGTACTCAAACTGAAAATATTTTAAGTGACCAGAGTTTACCCTACGCATATTCTGGCCACGTTTAAAACATCCTAAATCATCTAGGAAAAAATCACTTACCCACTTATGATTACGTAGGTACCTATACTCTATTTTCACCCATTTTCTAACCAACACTCAAAATCAACTAGGTATTTGTGATCAGAAAAAAATAGATAAGTTTGTGATGAAAATTGCAAAACGTAAAATAGGTAAAATTGGTAAAATAAAATAAAATGAGATTAGTAATTAGAAGTTACCTTACCTAATGATGTTGCCACAAATATTGCCGGTTTTTAAATGAACACCATGAATTTATAATTTATTATGTAAGAAATTGTGCTTAAATAAGTTTATCCAAAACCTTATAGTAGAAGTCTACCTCTCACGTTTTAATTTTTTCTTGTTTTATTTTAATAATAGATATTTCATTCTTATTAAAATATATTTTATCTAAATTTTACAATATCCTGTATAATAACTGTCAAAACTTACCATCCGACCATCGCAAAATTCAAGGACCATGTCAAACCCCTTCCACTCTGAACCATTGGATCAATCAACAACATACATTTTTTATTCAAACATTGCCTTCAAAAGTCGTAATATTTTTATTTTAATGATGTTCAATAAATTTTTAAACAGTCTCCCAGTCAACAAAAATATCAAGAAATTTATTTATTCAACTTATTTCACTAACAGACACTCTATCACGCCTACAGACAACGATTATAGACTAAACAGGATTGCTTAAGCTTATCCCCATAAGCGCAACGTTAGACAAACTCGTAGGCCCCCACCACGCTTTTGACGTCAGCGGATACGTACGGCGTAGGTTCATTGCCCCACCGGTGTATTTCCCGGCGTTTGTATAGTGTGTCATTTGTACATTATCATCGTGCCTAGAGAAGTGTTATCTGACCAAGCATCAATTAGGAGTCGACCGTTGGCGCAAAAGGATGCCGGCCGAACTTAACCGCTGACGTCAGATCTTGTCTAACAACACGTGGCCGATAAGCAATCCTGTTAGTCTATAATCCTTGGCCTACAGATGCTCTTAAACTTGAGTCCCCATAAGACAATTAATATAATCATTGATTTTTAAAATAGAAACCCCCGCCAATTTGATATCCTAACCTGACTAATATGGTCAATTGCTTATTATTCTGTGACATTATTATAATATGAGATATTATATTATTATACAATATAATACCTATTTACCCCAGTTTCCCCCAACGCGGCCAGAAGATTCTGTTTTCGTCGCGTAGGTAGATAAATTTCTTGATAAGCACGCGCCGTGCAACCACTTCATTGGTCGAAATCAACTTATCTATTCTGGCGGAGTGTTACAATTGGAAACTCGCTGTCCTTCCCCCATGGTTTTTCTGTAAAACCCACAATGTATTTTGTGGTTATTTAATTGCATTAGTGCCTCAGTAATCAGTAGTCGATGGTCCGCGTTCCATTTTCTTGTCATACTGCTAATTTCTAAATTGTATGGGTACCTAGTGGTTAAACAAGTTATTTCGGTTCAGTTACAAGACAAGTAACTATAGTGACCCTGAAGGCCTCAACTGAAACTGTAGAAAGAACTAAGAGGTAAGCACATACAATACAATAACAAAACAAAGCACTATTATTTGAACGAGTCATAAGAAAGTATCAGAGGGTGGCACATGCCGCCTGCATACTGTTGTACATACAGCTATAATTTAATTTAAGAAACATTTATATAATAAATTCCCCAGCCTGAAAACCAAGATTATTTAATTAGATAAATCATAAATATATGTTTGTTTGCGAGTTTAGTATTTATTTCGTTAACATACCCATTTTTATCTGTATGCTTGTCTTTATTAGATCATTATCACAGTTATTATCAGGTGTAAATAGTCTGAACATAGCTATACCTATATTACCTAATATATCTCTGTATCTGCAGGAAATTGGGTCATTAGATATAGTTTTATTATGTAGGGGTACTTGGCTACTATTATTTTACGGTGTAATGATAATACACATAATATATAAATTATCTAATTATTATATCATTACGTATAATACCGTACAATAATAAAATAGCTGGTCTAACCTTATTTTATTTTAACTCAATGGGAAAATGCTGGTTTTCAGAAAGTGATAATTCTGCTTATTATCTTAGTACCTACTATTAATATTCACTAATCAGTACTAACCTATGATAAGTATTTAAGTATGTGTACAACATAGAAGATGATTGCACAGCATTTAGCTTTCAATTTAATTATAGTTATTATTAATGGAAGCAGAATAAATTATAATTAGGTACCTATATTATTATTTATACCTAGACATATGTACCCACCTAATACTTTTATTTTGTTAGAATTATAGAGAAAATAATAAAAGCCCTAATAGTTATGCATATAAGCGTATTTAGACCTACAGTATTTCGGCAGATTGAGTTAATTTGACACAAAAATGTACCAAAAATAGAAAGATATGGAAAAATGGCATTCTTTATAAAAATTTTTGCTTGTTTAGAAAATACGAATCACCATGACGGACTTCAGTTTTGTTATACAGGGTGGGTGGGTCAAAGACAAAAATCTTTTTTTGCGTAAGAGTAAAAGTAAACATACCTTATATTTTGCAAGGTATGAAAAAATGGCATTCTTGATAAAAGTTTTTGCTGGGAAAACGAATAAAATAACAGTCACGTTATCAAAAATTTAATTTTTTATACAAGGAGCAAAGTACAAAACTAAAATACGTCTTTTATTCAAGTGTAATTTTTAAACAATACGGACATCATTATGATAACAATTAAGCTAAAAAAAGTAACGCAGGCAATATGGTGGAGATATCAAATTTCAAAAACACCACCCCCATATTGAACATATTTTTTACTTGCTTCCTTAGATATCTGAAGGAATTTCTGATTTCTTCCTGGGATATTGAACGGACAGCCTAGGTAATTATCTTTTAGCATTTCAATATTATTTGGTATTGAGAGTAGCACGAGAAGTAGCATAAACAATTTTTTTTAAACGGCCTAATTGAAACATATCGGCCATGGTTAAATCAGCGCTACTTATTGGGGGCCACAAAAGTAGACACCATTCCTACCAATCCACCTTGGACCAAATCTATGGTTCAGCCATTTTGTTACCTCACGAGCAATCTGCTGGACAACCATCTTGTTGAAAATACATTTTTTGGCGAAAATGGGTTGGTAAATTTTCGAGTTCATCCTTAAAAAATATATCAAGGATTTCTAAGTACGATATTATATTGCAGGTGTTATTGTAAAAATATGGGCCTATAATAATGATAATGCCATGGACAGATATCGTGCACCATACATTCTCTTTTGTAAAATATTGTCATCGTCTCATTATTGTAAATTCACTGGTTTTCTGGAGACCAATAATACCTGATGTGCTGGGATGCTACAGTTCCATTAGCAGACAATGTACATCCATCAGAAAACATAAAAAACTTAAAATTTTGTCTCCTCCATAAACAAAATCTAGTCTTTTCGCTTCATCTCCCGCCTCCAATGTTTGATTAAAGTTAGTTTGAACGGAAATATTTAATTCTCTTTTAAAATATTCTGAATATGGCTTTTTTACAACTTCTAACTGTTTAGCACGATTTCTAAGGGATATGACAGGAGTTTCTCTAACAGACTGCAGAACTAAAACCGGGGCAGCATCATTATGATCATATTTCTTTTTTTTTTCTTTTTGAGGTTTAAACCCGAACCAGTTCTTTGCAACTTTTTTATTATGTTGTAGATCATCTGACTTATTGGGATTCCTACAATTGTTCTAATTGTTTGTTAATTCTTAATTGTTCGCTAAATTGTTCCATGACTTAACGATATGATATACATATATATGATGACCATCCCCATAATATATTATTATAAAAACCTTTTGCTCAGTAGGATAGCATTTTGATGTAAACTATTTTCTTCTATCTTGATAAAAGTTTTTGCTTGTTTAGAAAATACGAATAACCATGAGAAACTTCAATTTTGTTGTACGGGGAGGGTACCGACTAATTCATAAAACTATAATGACATTTAAGGACATGTCCGTATTATTTAAAAATTACACTGGCTAAGACGTATTTTAGTTTTGTACATTGTTCCCTGTATAAAAAATAAAATTTTTGATAACTTGACTCTTATTCTTTTTTTCAGCAAAAACTTTTATCAAGAATGCCCTTTTTTCGTATCTTGCAAAATAAGGCATGTTTACTGTTACGCAAAAAACATTTTTATGTTTTTGACACACAAAATTTTTGATAACTTGACTCTTATTCTTTTTTCCAGCAAACACTTTTATCAAGAATCCCTTTTTTCGTCTTTCTCTTTTTTTAGTCCATTTGTCCTCTTGTAAACTGAATCCGCGGACATAGGTACTGCATAAGCTTAGGTTGAATAGAGCATAAAATATATAACTTCAACTAATTTGCACAGCGTGGCAGTCGGCAAAACGTAAGGATATAGTATCTACAATAATTGCTCTTGTGAAAGTAACACCTCTGCTCTCGCTCTGTAGGTTAGTGGTTATAAGTTATGTATAATCAAGACTAAATAATATATGTAATTTGATTAGCCTTGAGGTATAATAACTCTCTATCTTGAAATTATTGTAGATAGGTGGATATAGATATTTTAAAATCGCTCATGATGGGATTGATTTTATTAATACTTGTTTTGCTGTCTCAGCTATTTGTATATTTAAATGAAGAACGTTTCTACACCCAGTTTACATCAATGACTCACTATTATCTTTGTTTTCCATAATAATATATGTTGCAGTTGTTCCAATATAGATAAGATTGTTACAGATAAATTCTCAAATACTTTCACCTCATTGGTCCTATGGATATTTGTTTGATAAAGATATCAAAACATATAGAAAAGCATTATAGGTTTATTTGAATTAATGATAATAAATAATCATTTTCAGTAAATTTATCATATCGGGATATGATATATTGAATGTTGCAGATAAAACAAAGCAAAAAAGTGCAAATCTCAAAACAGTTATTTTGTTCTCTAACAATAAAATTACTGAAAGGGAAACGTACGTATACAAGGGCAGTGTTAAATAATAATATATTAGGTAAATACTTCGGAGTAATTGTGATTGGTAGGGAATGCCTATTTACTTATGTAAGGTTATAGTACTGATTTAAGATGAAGTAGTTTTAAAAGTTATAACATTATAACTTATAACATAATATTACAATATACCTAATTTTTTATGTTAAAAAGTTACAGGCCGTTCAAAATGTCGTCCGACGAAAATGACTTGCCGAAGCGGATGAAAGATCTTAAAATGACAGGGAAGACTGACATCAATATTTTACTGCTTGGCGAAACAGGCGTTGGCAAATCGACCTTCATAAACTCGATTGCAAATTACTTAACATACACGGATTTGAAGAGAGCAAAAAAGGAAAATCTGCTAACCCTAATACCATCAAAATGTAAAGTAACTGATAAAGATGGCGAGTACCATATTATACAAATAGGTTCTACAGAGGATACAAATGAATTCCTAGCTGATGGGGAGTCAGCCACGCAGGATGTCAAGACATACGTTTTTCCCATATGGGATGGGAACATGAAAGTACGTTTAATCGATACGCCAGGCATGGGTGACACCAGAGGTATAGATCAAGACAATATCAACTGCGAGAATATCCTCAGTTATATTGGCCAGCTCCATGAACTACATGCAATATGCATAGTCTTTAAGCCCACAAATGTAAGGCTCACTAACTTCTTTAACTACTGTATGTCGCAAATTTTGTCACGTCTTGATAAAAGTGCAAGCAAAAATATAATTTTTATATTCACAAATACACGAGGGACGGACTATGGTCCTGGTGAAACTCTCCCTCTTTTGCAAAAGGTCATTCACGACATAAAAGAGAGACCACCATATGCAGATATTCCCCTTAATAGGAACACCTTTTGTTTTGATAACGAAGCTTTCCGTTATTTGGCTGCTGTGAAAAAGGGCGTCGAGTTTGATGATGTTGTAAAAGAGAGAAACTTAGAAAGTTGGAAGAAATCGGTGGATGAATGTTGGAGGTGAGATTTTTTAAAATAATAGGTGGTATTGAATGATACTAGAACTCTGGAGATATGATCACTTACGGAAAAGATTTAGAATCGTTCTGCGCATGACGTCACAGCATGACAAAAATGTATAAGGTTATATGGGGCAGCTTTTAATGTATATTATTTGTTTTAGAGTTATTGACGTTTTTGTTATGATTCGACTGTTATAATTTTCAGAAATTTTTTTTTTAATCATCAGCAAATAACTGATATTTAACATCTATTACAGAAGTAATGTCATTAATAAAGGTTAGGAACAACAGTGGTCCTAGATTGGAGCCCTGTGGCACTCCTGATGTTGCACTGAGCTGAACTGACCTATAGCCATTGTATTGCACAAACTGCAATACAATGCATACCTAAGCAACAGCATTATGTTGCTTAGGTATGCTTTGAAAAGGCTTATGTCCATTTTACTGAAAACAAATAAGTGCATTTTTTTGTAAAATATTATGAATGACTGATTTTATCAAATGCGTTAGAGAAGTCAGTTGAAACCACATAGACACCTGGTGTTATCTAAAGCCAAAGCGGCATATTGTGGTGGCAAAGCGGCATATTGTACTCGATTTTCATTTCAAAATTAAAATTATATTTGTGAAAGCAATGAAAATTATATTTATTAGACCTTATTGTGCATTAAACATGTCTACGAATATCTAATCTATTGAGAAAGAAAATAAAACACCATTTTCAAGCATCTATTTTTGTGTGTTTCACTTACAGTTTAATTAAGTACATTGTGGGAGATGCCAAGAATCGTCCACTGATGCCCCATTTTATAAAGCATACAAGTGCCATCAATGAGGCACGGCGGATAATAATGCAGCTGTCCAAACCCCTCGCAGAGATTGCACAGCTGATTCACGACAACCTACGCGCTCTTCAAAGGCACCGCGAACACCTCAATTTAGATGCCCATTCTTTAGAAAAACTCAAGGCGAAGCTGTATATGCCTGTTATCAATTTGGATGTACAGAAACTATCTGAGCCAGTTACTGTGTGCACCAACAGAGATTGCGCAGAAATTTACAAGGTATTTATTTAATTCTGTTTATTTATTTTGTGAATCAACTAATAGGTTTATCTTAATGATATGATAGGTTACTATTTACTATCATTTTTTGTTTCTGTTATTATTTAGCACAACTTTGTTGTGAATTAATTCTTCTCTTCAAACTGCTGAAATTTATTTGTTGGTAACTTAATTGCTTTTGAGTGCATACCAATTTTTTCATTCTGCTTTCTCACTAGTGCTTTGAGTTTTTTAGCTTCTATTACATCCTTATTTGTATTTTCTATACATAGTTTGAAGTAAAACTTCATAATTCTTTGCTTTTTTGAAAGTGAACAACATAATTGATCCATAATTGATCACTATCTTCGGTTTTTTTTTCACAAAACGCATGTGACAATTATTGCGTATAATGTAACATTTATTTGGTTAACTTAGTTTCACATTTATATCAATAAATTTTTGTAGCTTGTAAGTTTTTATATTAAGCTATTTTTTTATATTAAGCGATTTTATATTAAGCTTGTAAGTTTTTATATTCTGTTGACACTTTTTCAGACACTACTAAATATTTATGTATTGTTTATTACCTTTTTATGCTTAAATTTGTAATAATTTGATTTACTTTTTTATTCACATGAACATTTAATTCTTTTTACCCCTTTTGGTATAAATTTGAATAAATAATTTAACTATTTAACAGTATGAAAGCTGTTTAATTTGCACTGTCTTTCTAACACACTCTATGTTAAATATTATTTTGTAGCTAATCCTAATATTATTTTTTTATAATATTATTATTATAATATTATTTTATAACTTATAACAGAAGTAAACCTCAGTATCTGTTTTTTAGGTGGGTGACTTGAAAAAATGGCATTACAAAACTCGATGCCACAATCCGTGTTACCTTAAAAATGTGCAAGCGGAATTAATTGACAATCCGAAATTGATTCATTGCGCAGCAATGAACCCCATATCACGCAATTGTAACCATTGCTCTCATATGTTCTCTGAACATATGCATGTATACTATATGACCGAGACTAAAGAAGATAAAATCATTGACCCCAATGTACAATCAAATATTGATAGTAAGGAAGAGATATTGCGCAACGCCAAAAAATTAATTACTGATGTTAATACAAGAAGAAATGAACTGGAGAAGGAGCACGACTTAATTGTGAAGTGCTCCGCTAGATTTGCACATTTTTTGCAAAATAATGCTATTACGCCTTTCAGTGACTCATATAAAGAGTATATCCAATATTTGATTTTACAGTAAGTAATTTTTCAGTAAAAATCATTTATTGATGACGTTTACTCTACATATTATTTTTTTAGGGAAAAGTCGCATCCACTATCAGATTACGAGGTAGTAAGTCATTTAGAAAACCTCTTGAGAGAGTACGAGGAAGCGAAACATATATTTGATGATGCTCTAGCAGCACATAAGAAAATTGACCCTGATGAACCCTACATTACCGCACAAAAAATCCAAGATAGCATAAAAGAACTGTACAAACTGAAACACAATGGACAGAAAATTAAAGAACTCTATGAGTGCCAAAAAAAGTCTCGCAGCAGAGAGCATGAGCAAAATATGGAATATGTACACAAGGTGGTGTCAAAGCAACCAAAAAGTGAAGAAAAGGCGAAAAAGTCTAAGAAAGATGGCGAAGCAGAGAAGAAATCAAAGAAAGATGGCAAAACGGAGAAAAAACCTAAGAAGGATGAAAAAGCAGACAAAAAAACTAAGGATAATCAACAGAAGAAATCTGAATTTAATAAGCCATTTGTTAAGAGTAAGTTGCCTTATCTCCCACGCTCTCTCAAAAGTTCTATATATATATATTAAATATTACTCTTAATTTGATTGAGCTCCTACATTATTGTTTTTCAGAATTTGCTGAGGGACAAAATGCTAAGAATGATAATCGCCAAAGGGTAAGAAATAGATCCCCTCCACCAACATACGATGATGTGCAAAGTCGTTTTCCATCCACTTCCCGAACTCAGAATCAGCACCCTCCTCCACCACTAAACCCTGGGATGTATTATCCAGGGCCTTATTATGGACCTTACCCACCTGCTCCAGGGCCGAATCCATACCCACAGCCACCAGCAGGGTCTCATTACTATTCAGGACATGATTCTAGACCTCAAGGTAGGTAACTTTTATAAACATGGTAGAGCTCTAAATTACAACAAACCTCAACATGCACTAAAATTTGTTCTTTATGTCTAAGCGTTCAATGTAGATGCTTTGCTGATAATTATTGGTGCAAATGGTATAGTAAGAATCATATAAGGTGGAGGATTTTAACAGACAACTATGTGATTTTGACAAATCGGGTCGAATTTTCATAAAAAATTATTCCCTGATTGGTCAAAAGCGCTCTGTTGTCAAAGTTGTCCAGATTGTGATTTTTATTTTTTAAATTTTACGATGGCTTATTTCTACTACCAATTCCAATAACTTACGTTTTTTACTGACCTACGGATTTTCATCCTATCCGAGGAACGGTATGTCTTCTGAACAAACTTTGCCTATGTTTGTATAGCCTCTGTATATCCGCTGAAAAACATAAACAACGTTTGCCTCATAGGCAAAAAAAAATTTAGAAAAGTAAATTACGAAAGAGCGTTAAAAATTGAAATCTATTTTTGTGAAAAAATAGATGTATACTCACATCAAACTAAGAAGGTGAAAGAGGTCAAAAAACGTTAGACAAGTATAAAAGCTATTTTGTATTCATTTTGATACATTAACGGTATTGCAGTCTCCACCCTCATTCTCAGCTGACATATGTCATGCACAAAGCGAATGAGGTAATCTACTTTAAAACAGATAATTTCCCCTTTTTACTTTTTTTCTCTTTTATTAAACCTCTAACTTTTTCTTTTTTACATGGACTCTCCAGCAAAGTTTTGCATCTAATGTGATACCCAGATATTTTGCCAAGTTGCCATAAGGGATATGGGTGTTATTTATACTGATGGAATCTGTTGCTCGCTTTTATTTGTGAAATTTATGTGGACTGATTTGGTTTCATTCAGTTTAATACGTCATCTTTTAATCCAGTTGTTGATTGGGTTAACTGATGTTTGCAATTTATTTGCAGCTTCTTCATGATTTTTACCTACCGCTAAAATGGCAATATTGTTTGCAAAAGTGGCTATGGTATCTTGTTTAAACTGTGGTATATCTCTTGTGTATATCAAGTACACTATGGGTCCTAGTATGCTACCCTGTGGGACTCCTGCTTTGATTTCTTTCAATTCCGAATAATCTTCATCTTGCTTGACTCTGAAGAATCTTTCAGAGATGTATGATTCCAGTAGTTCGGAGTATTGCTGTGGGAGTAGCATATTCAGAGTTTATACTGCGCAACATCCAAGAAAAGGGCGAGCAGCCTTCTTTGTTCTCTAACGATTTATGTCAGTGATTCTATGAACCTGTTCTATGGTTGCGTGTCCTTCTCTAAAGCCAAACCGATGATTTGAAATTAGGTTCCTTTGTTCAATGATGCATGGGTTTCAGTCATTTTTGGAGAATTTCTTCAAATAGTTTCGATAATATAGGGAATAGAGAAATTGGCCTATACGATGACTTTGCCTGGTTTGTGGATCATGATGACTTCTGCTACCTTCCGCATCTCAGGAACATACCTTAGTCTTCATTCAGCGTTAATACGATGTGAGAGTTTGATTATTGCTTTCTTCGGAAGTTGTTGTAACACTTCTTGTTCTTGTTCAGTTATTAAATCAAAGCCAAGAGCTTTCTTAGGATTAATATTTGTTTTTATTTCATTAGCAATATCCTTTGGGGAGATCGGTATAATGTTTATATTTTCTCTGTTGGAAGGTTGTGGTGGTGTGGAAGGTGTTTTCAAGGTATTCTGAGAATCTATTAGCTTCCTGCATATTATTTCTGGCCTAGCTGCCATTTGCATTTCTGATAGGAGGGTTTTGCACAAATGTCCTTTTTAATCTCTTAGTGGTTTTCCAGAGTGACTAGTTGGTGCTTTTATTATTTGTCAGTTCGCTGAGGTATTCACTAATGGATTCATTTTTAATTCTTTCTATCTCTCTTTTTAGCTGTTGTGTGGCATTATTAAAGTTAGTTTTATCTGCTGGAGCTCTGGACTGGTGCCATTTTCTTCTGAGTTTCTTTTTTCTGAGATCAAGTCTCTTATTTCCTTAGGATAATTGTTTCCCCTTCCTTTTTCAATGACGGAAGGGGTATTGTTCCATGCTGCCTGTTGAATGTTGGAAACAAATGTTTCTACTTCTTCATCTAGCTGTTCTGTTGATTTCATCGATGCCGTTTAGTTGATTGCAATTTCCAGATCCAGTCTGAAGCTTTCCCAGTCTGTTTGCCTCTTTGTTATTTTAGGGGTATTTTCTTTAAAGATTATGGTATCGCTAGAGGCAAGAAGAATGGGAGTTCCCAACCAGAAGGGTCTGAGTTCATGTCCCATGCCTCCTCAGCCTGGATACAATTTGCTGAGATATTTCTTGTTCTAAAGAAGTGTATTAAGTCTGGAATTTTATTTTATTTTATTATTTTTAAACAGGGCAACCAAATACTATTTGGAACACTTGTGTCTTAATGGAAAGTGAATCTCATTGAAGTATAGGTAGGGAAAGTCTAAATAAACGAATTAAATATGGGAGTAGAAAAATAATTGTCAAATAGGAGCTATACTTTTGATAATTTTGATCCGTTAAAAATACTCTTTTTCTATTTATTATAGAACCGGTCGAGAACAGAAATGACGGTAATACAACATACCAAATAAAAGTAGTTTTGGACAAGTCAGGTCAGAAAACTAATACAAAAGATGGTTATTCAGCGCCAGGTGGTCAACCTTATGGTGGCGGGGCTTACCCACCTATGCACCCTAATCCACACTATCCACCAAGTCATTTTCCACCTCAGTACCCCCAGCCACCTACACCTCCAGTTTATGGAGGCCCACGCCAACATAACCCTCAAGGATATCCCCAGCACTACATGGGTGCCTCAAATGAGTACCATAATTGGCAACCTGCTGAAAGAGGACAACACTCTGGCCCCAACCCTCCTGAGCAAAGGCACCGTGGAAAAAATAATCAATATACAAGAGGCAGAGGAGGACAGCGAGGCAGAGGGCGCGGTGCGACTGTCCTGAACAGCAAATTCAAACATTATAGTAAGAAGAAAACCGAATCTGCTGATGCCGATTCAGATGCGTCAAGCACTTCTTCTTGAATGTATTGTCTTTCTGAGGTTTTTATGCCTTGATTTTAGTACCTACACATTTTTATATATTGAAACATAGCCCATAAAACTGGGTGCGTGCCCATACGGCTTAGCTTATATGAAACATTGGTGGTTGAAATCGAGGAAAATATTTGTGTTGATTTGCACATGTTCTCTGATCGAAAGATGAAAATGAAGTAACTTAATCGTTTTAGATTAGGCGAACTTAATACAAGCAGATGCGACATGGGCCCAACTGTAAGGGTAAGATATGGAAACACGTGGTTAACTGTACCTTTCCTTGCTTTGTGTATTTACATACTTACCCTCATTTCTTCTTTTGTTTTTAAAATAAATTCACCAAAGGCTAACAGAAGACAGGTAATGATCATATAGATAGGTAGGTAGTGACGTGAGCAAGGCGTTATAACCCTAGAATATACTCTATCTCTATACCTATTTGAATGTTCATACCTACTACTGTCTTCTACCTGTTCTTAGGTAAGTTTCATAGTAAGCAAAGTTTGATTTTAAATACTAGATAACCATTTTAATATATGGAAATTTTGTAGGCGACTTAGTTTTATGCATATATCTTATTTTTACTTTTCTATGAACATGAATACTTGCCACTTTAAAAATTTAGTTATAATCGTGTTACAAGATGCCAGGAGTAGGCAAATAATATATAATAATAAATGGTCGATATTTATTATTAACTTATATTGACTGCATTTTGTTGCAGCAAATTTAAAACTGTCCGCAATAGGAAATGGACTAAAGAACAAAGTTTTACATATAGATAATTCTTAAAAAAGAGTTAATATGATGATAGATCTATTACTATTATTAACCGTAGTAAGCTGAATATGTATGCAGTAGGCTCTGGATTAACCACAATAATCACCATTTGCGATACATACCACTTGCAAGTGATTTTGGGATACCTTAATATTAATTAAAATTAATAGTTAAATTGAAATATCTCTTTCTAAAATTGCACTGCCTAATTTATCATTCTAGGATATACCCTATTCTCATAAAGGAACAAAACTTATTCGCCCACAGTCTTCTTGGCGCCTTTAATAGTCTTGAATTAATTTTTATGCTTCTACCTCGCCATCAGGAAAAACAAAGCAATCTTGAAAAGATTTATATTTTTTCAAAAATATATCTACGTAATATTACCGCGTTGACATTAATTTTTCATATTGAAAATTTAAAAACCATCACACGTTTGTTAATGTCAATGTAGTTTCATAAAAATTTTGAGGTACTTGTAAAACACAATGACATTGAAAGGACCCCGCACGGAACATACGGAAAATGTCCCATATTCCAGGATATTATCCAAAAATCGATGCTGATCAAAAGACTCCATGGGCCCGAGGTCCAAAAACGCGATCCGAAGGAGCGGGAGGGGAGGGGAGCTTCTCATATACGGAAAATGGCCCTCGGTTAAAATGTCCCATATTCCAGGATATTATCCAAAAATCGATCCTGATCAAAAGTCTCCATAGGCCCCAGGTCCGAAAACGCAATCCGAAGGAGCGGGAGGTGAGGGGAGCTTTTCACATATACCTTCATATATACTTTCAAATCATATCTATTTTGCATATACAATTATACATACATATCTGTATGATTTGATACAAGAACAGATAACAATAAATACCGCTAGTATCAGCATTACGCAAGGTGCATCACGTGGAGGTAACTAGTCGGACGTTTTATTTTTTCCCTTTTTTATATTTTTTCTTGTTTGACACTTCCCACACTTTTTCTTATCATCAGTCAACAATATATATTGTTGATAAAAAAGGACTCTCACTTACCGCGTGACAATAACTAATCAAGGAAGGTACATCTGAAAAGCTGTCCTCCCCTCCCGCTCATTCGGATCTTGGGCCCATGTAGACGTTGCATCAGCATTTATTTTTGGGATAATATCCTCGAATATGGGACATTTTGACCGAGGGATATTTTCCGTATATGAAAAGCTCCCCACCCCTCCTGCTCCTTCGGATCGCGTTTTTGGACCTCGCCCATGGTAGAGTCAGCAAATTCAGACATTTTTTCTCCATTTACGCCCCTTTTTCCTCCTCCAGAAGTAAAGAAAAATGTTGTTTCACCGATACATATGACCTACTCCCTATATATTTGTACTGGTACTTTCATGTAATGATCCTCCATTTTTCTCCTATTGCATTGGAGCGACAAAGTGAGTAACGTGTGCAATCGCACACACTGAATATAGTTGATTCATCTAATGCTTCGTGATAAAATATGTTGATATGATATGCTAAATTCATAATATGGATGATAAATCCAGTTAGCAAATGTATGTGATTCAAACCATCATGATGAGAGTAGGTACTGTTTTAGTGGATGGACTCCTGACCTAGTCATCTCTCTTCACCATTTACAATTCTGTTCAAATGGCACGCATTTTGTCACTCTAATATTTTTTCTTCCATTAACACCAAAAGTAAAGGAAAATGTTCATTCTTTTCACTAGTGCCTTTATAGGATTATAAGGTTAGAATTGTTCCTTTAGTATGTTTGACCTACTCCCTATATGAGATACTTCGTTAGCTGTAGATGTAATTTTTGTTCTCATGTCTTGTATTATTGTTACTAACGATTTCTATATTTTTAAGTTCCATAAATCATTGAAATTCGTCACTATTTAGAGCTATTCCTCAACATCTTTTGTTATTTTCCTCGCATGTATGTAGCGGTTTCCCAGATATAGCGCAACATTCTCTTCACAACTCTTGTATGTTACTTACATTTTTGAGCGTTCAATAGAAGCTGTTAATTTTATGTACGAGAAATTTGTTAATTAAAAAATGTGCCAATTTTATTATAATTTTGCCTATAAACTTTCGTTTCAGTCCCATCTACACCATTACGATTTCGTTTCTTTTAACATTTGCACAAAAACTGGTAAACTTTTAAGCTCAAATACTTTTTCTAAAATCGTATTTGAGAAGATAGGTGTTTCATAATTTCGTTGTTCTTAAGTTTCCTGTCCTCTGTAATGATACACTTACACTCAGTGCGCTTTTAGTCCTATCACACAACTGATTGGAATGACAGCAGCTATTTTGAGGCTGATTCAAATCGCTGATCTGTTTCAAATAAAACAGAGTTCAGATAAATGTGATCCGAATATTTCAGAGTCTACTGTACTAGAAACAAATTACTGGTTAATATAAAAAGAGTGGATTGGATTATAAAACTACCAAGGTTTGTTGGCACAGTGTAGTAAACAGTCAGTGGCAATGCAATTAATTGCAGTTGGCCAGAAAGCAGGTCTTAACGTGATTCTGAAACCATCTGTGTGCACCTTGCGTTTATCCAATTCTTCTTGATTAGTTCTATATATACATATACTTATAAATGACTCTTATAAATGCAAACAACTTAATTTTAGATAATTTTAAATTGTTAAAACTTGTAATAATAATGTTAAAATGTAATTTTTTTAATTTTAAACTAATTGAAGTCAAACTTTAAATATACAAATTAGTTTGCTAGGAATATGATGGCTCCTCTATTATTATGCGATCAGTTACACTACAAAAGGGAATTATTAAGGGACCATATTTTGATGCAATGTCGCGAACATCTACGTTGAGCCAACCATGTCAACTATAGGCGCTGAAATTAATGTCACACGGCTAAAGCTGAACGGAAATGTATATTTCAGATGGCAAGCTTAGCATGTTCTTTATAGTACTTTGATAGGGTCAAATTAGTGTTTATAAATCACAAATTCTTTGCTATGGTGTCCTAAAAAATGTTTCAGGTAATGTGAAGGGCACAATACAGAATGTATAGAGATATATTCGGTATAGTGTAGTAACTAAACACATATCCATACTGTCATGGGGAAGAATGTTGCTAGGATAACATAACATGGCAGCAGTGTATAGTTACTGTTCCATTTACACTTTACTCGGAAAGGAAAGTTAAACCAACACATTATCGAACATTGGACACAGAAAAAGGAATCAGTTTTTATTACTTTATGTTGTTATTGAAATAATGACTGGAGATTTGGATATCTCTAATACATATTATATATAAGAATGTAGAATACAAAGTTGGTAAATATTCATGTTAAGACGAGACATTTATTCATTAATTACAGGCTCGGGGACATTAACGTGCCTACTAATGGTACTTTTTTATTTTAGGTTTTATAAATGTAACATCCGTATCAGATAAAGAAAATAATATTTTAAAATTTCTTAGTTTGCATTGATGTCCCCAGTAAATATATATCCACTATATATGTTATTCAAGTTGTAACCAACTCTTACTTTAAGGTTAAGGTACTATTCTTTTAAGGTCAAACAAGGTATCATTATGTTATTGACTATAGTTTATCGTTTGTTACCTTTTATAAATTACAAAAATAAACTTCTAAAAAGTATTGAAAAAATTATTATTCCAACGTGTATCTACTAGAGCTTGTACCTACAAGCGAATTGCTGCCACTTTGAAATTGGTAATAGCAATTGAACAAAAATGAGTACTTAAACTCTTTCTTTATTTATAGAAAGTGTGCAGAATCCAATAATTTAGTGAGGTAAAATCGGGTCAGTGTGGCCGCATTTTCGACTAGTTCATATTTATAAAATATATTGGATTATTTGTGTAAATTTGACAGAGGAACTATTAAATGATTTCTGTAGGTCACACTTCCCCATCGATTTGGGGCAAGTGTGATTCTGATTTGCAGTATTGCCACATTTGGTCATATTTAAAATCAAGGGGTAAGTATGAAAAGCTTAAGAAAAACTCAACAACTCAGTTTATTTATTTTTAAAATAAACCTTATTATTAAAAAGTTACAAACTTTTTTAAATTATAAATTTAAACTACCAAAATCAACTTGAAACTGAAAATTAGCTCTTCTATCTTTTACTGGTTCAGGTAAAACTCTTATGAATTCTTCATCGACAACAGTATCAGTATCTTCTATTTTGGGCCAACTAAAGGTACTTTGTCGGCATTTCAAGAATGTAACTAAACATCCTCCTTCCTTGCTTTTAACGAGCCCAACAAAACAAAGGTTTTCTTTATAGTCCACAACTCATCTTCCTACAGCAATTTGGAGAGCCTCTTCTTCATCAAATACCTACCTCAGCGTAAATATCATTAGTCCATGAGTACTGGATCCTCAATTTCTTCCTCAGAGATAGAACTGGATATTTTTCTTTTTTGCTTTACTTGGGAGTATTTTTTGGTGTGCCTGTTTTTTTTCTTTTCCATTTTTCTCCTGTTTTTCTTTTGCGAATCTTTCGGCACACACTGCTGAGTACCTCTGCAGTTTATAACCATTTGTCTAAAAATATATGATCCCCATTAATTCTTAGGTTCACACTTTCCCTTTTAACATAGTCACACTAACCTCACATTACGTTTTTCTTGAGGCAAGTGCAGTGAACTAATGATACAGTAGTTCATTGGGAAAGTGTGACCCATGCCATAGAATTATTAAAACAAAAAATATTGTGTAAGCAGTATTGAGGATTTACTAAAAGCTTTAGAAACTGAAACCAAAGTTGTTGATGAAGTTATCGAAGAAAAGCCTGACGAGAAGATTGAAGATCTTCTTACGTGGATGGATGGCTTGAATCATGATACTAAGGACCGGAAGGTTTACAGATCCTTTAGTGATGCAAAATATAAAAACTTAGAAAGAGCTTTGAAGACACCTCAACGGGTTGAATCTGTAATAAGCAAAATTCCCAAAAATAATTTAACATTCTTTGAACGCCATTTATCAGGAAAACCTGTTCTAACTGAATATAGTGATGATGAGGATGATGATTCCAATAAATTAAGGAAACCCTGCTTAAAGAGATCTAAGACTGAAATAAACTTTAATAAACGAAATCACCCTAGGTCATCTGTGGACTTAGATCTTGTTAGCAAGGTAGATATAAAGAGAATGCTTCAGAAATTTGAGTCGCCCGAGCCAGAAGGTAGTAATATAAAAGAGAAATCCAATTCTCCCATTAGGCATTTTGAAAAGAGAAATTCGTGTGGAAGTATTAGATCAAGTGCACCTACTGATGATAAAGCTAGACACAAAAAACACATTGGCAAACCACCATTGCAAAGTACTTTAAATAAATTTGAGGTCATTAAATATTGACCCCCAAAATATTTCTCATACACAATATAAACGTCAATTTCAACTGTTGGACAATAAACTGCAGCTTTTAAAATATACCTATAATACTGAATAAGAATCCAAACTTACCGTAAATTTGATGCAGATTGCCCTTCTGTAAAAAAATACGTAGTCACTCACCCAACAAGTACATAAAACCAGCCCAAGCCCCACAGCCCATAAACCAATCCATTTTTTTTTGTGTTTATGACTAGTTCTAGAACTATATAGATTACAGATTTCTATTTTAACCACGTATTGTGGATATGCTTGGACTACTTTATACCAGATGGCACTACCACTGGAGGCTGATTCAAGATCATTGAGGCTGATTTAAAAGAAACGTTCACACATTCCCCGAAATCACACTTACCCGAGTTTACCTTACAAAGCTTTTGTCGTTGATTGATGTGTCTTTCAATCAATGCTTTTGTTCAATACTATTGTGAATAGTTATAAATATATTATTTGCTTTTACATGTCAAAAAAGTAATGAAATACGCTTTTGTTTTGTTGTCATGGATACGTACGAAGACCCATTCCCATGAAGGCTATGAAATCGCGTTTATGCGGCAGATTTGAAAAACAAAAAACGAATTACGTTTGCAATATTTTCATCCGGTACAGGAGAAGTAGTATCTCGAGTATAGTACCTATACCTCTAGTTCTAAAGTCAAATTTTCTAACGATAAGACAAGCGGGGCGGCCCGGCACAAAATGAACACCCGGTATAACATTTTTGACCCAAAACTTAGGAATTACTTAGTTTACTTTTGATAACAACATATTAAAAAATAAGTATAATCTAGCTGTTGGCTTTTTATTCTACACAAAATTGATCGAGTTTAGTTATTTACGATTTTCTCTAAATTGACATTTCTTTGCACCACTATTTTGTGTAAGATCCTGTACCTACCAACTTTTGTGCAACGTTTTAAGAAGACATAAAGCCTACAACCCAGAATAAAAAGTTTTAATTTAAATGTATGTTAAAGAAAATATAGACAAAAATATAAGTTTTAAAAAATTATATCTCAGGCAAAAAAAGCCATTTTTGCCGACCCATAACTCACAAACTTATCATAGGAATGAAGGAATGAGTTGTGCCCATGAGAAATTTCAATCAGGACGTCGAGAACTGCATCACATTATAAAAGTTTCATAACAGCCATTTTCCATAAGAAATGTGCGGGGTCCTTTTGGGAAGAAGCAGATGATAACATCTACTTTATGGTGAAGGTAAAGTGTAATTTGCACACTTCTCTATAAATATTGAAATAGTTTCTTATTTTAGATAGTGTTGATCGTTGGTATCAGTGGAGCAAGCCGTCGAGAAAAACTAACATTCACTTATTCAGCTTGGAGGTATAAAAGATATGGTGATATATTATATATTGATAGAGATTCCCAACACAACGACGAACTTAAGAAGCTAATTTACTATTTCTAGGGGAACATAAGAAATTATTTAAGTTGGCAATAGAATAGTTCAGGAATTATGATGTCTTTTTGGCGCGGCGAAATTTTAGCCGCACTAGTTTAGAAAAATTGAACTTTTCTTAACCCAAATTAGTTACTAAATGTACAACTTTTCTAAACACTGTTAAAAAATACTTTTTTACCTATTAAGTTATTATACTTAGTAGCAAGGGCGTGGGTTCCATGGAAGCAAGGGAAGCATTGCTTCTTTTAAAGTACATACTTAAATTTATTATATATTAAACTGCATTATTTAAAACCTGGTTTTGTCACTGGACAAAATCTGGAACTAGTTTAATTATTATAATTTTTAAATAGCAACCTCACATCATAATTATTTATTATGAGCCGTATGACAAAGTTTGACAAGGACACCATGTCCGAGTAAACGCGACCACGAACGAACATGTCATGGATATACATAATATGATGTGCAATGATTTTTGTTAAAATTATCAAGTCAGTATAGAGTGGTCGATAAAAAAAGAAACATATTAAAAATACTTATTAATGAAACTAGACCTAATTTTTTTTAACAGCCAAATACGGCATTTGTTTAACAAATCACAAAGGGGTTTGAATTCGGGTGAAGTCAACTCTCTGTAGTAATACACTACCCCAAAAAATGATAAAAATTGGGCCACACTCCAAATATGTAGGTTTCTAAGAATTGCTTCCCATATTTGACACGTTACTGCACGCCACTGCTTAGTAGTATAAAAGTACCGGGCCACTTTTTTTTAAACTGAGTTTATTTGCCAAAAGACATAATAATGTACCTATACCTATTGTTCTAAACATAAAATGTAGGTACCTACTTCCGCATAATTTGTTTTTTTAGATTTGATGCTATTCAATTTACTGTCCGCCGCTACAAACTTAATTAGTAGAGTAAACTATTTCAAAAATGATTTTAAAAAATACCGTGAATAATTTATCAAAATAATAAATTACTTTTCCACTACATGTTTTTTTAAAGGTTTGCCGGCTGCCTTTTGTTAACTCATTTCGGTCGGTGACTAAGCAGTTATGCTGTATGCATTTTTCGTCCCTTGCTAGAAAATGCATAGTCATGCAAGTAGATTTCACGATAAGGTTGTATTATTAATAATCACTGTCAGCGGTCAGCTCATAACATTTGATGAAAACAAAAACCTTAGTTGGTCCCCATATTTTATAATTAAAATTTTTAAATGGCCACTTGGCCGATTATCGTAAATTGGAAATTGAAAAGAGGTAACCTACTTATCAAAATATTCTGATGAGCTTTGTAATTAATATTTCTTTCAATTTGTTGTAGACACTCTTTCCGTAATGTCATTACCTAGTCATTAGGCAAATAGAATAAAATCTGGTATATACCTAGCTGACTTTTATTTTTGTACTATGAATATGAAAAAGTAAATAAATGAGTTGCTAAAAGTTTCATAATATACGTATTTGCTGCAAGGGTTAAAATTCCATCAGTCATTTTAATCTCTACTACTTCTGAAAGCGGCGTATCATATAGATAAGAATATTAGTGAAGTTGCCGCTTTTATCTACAATCTGTTAAGTCTGTAAACTGCAGATCAATCAAAATGAGAGTCCATAAATCCAGTTGTGATTTTTTTTTGGTAATGTTTCTGTAGGTATGTTTAATAATAAGAGGAAATTAGGATAA
Organism: Tetropium fuscum; assembly: GCA_964058915.1. Lineage (NCBI taxonomy): Eukaryota > Metazoa > Arthropoda > Insecta > Coleoptera > Cerambycidae > Tetropium > Tetropium fuscum. The sequence goes on along the minus strand of CAXKVY010000244.1, from coordinate 217,413 downwards.
AATATTGCGCTTTGATAAAACTGCTCTTATATAACAGACACCTATAAATATATTTTTCTTTTAAATAAAAATGTTGTTTTTGTACTAAGCCGGTCTTATTACCATACACTACCTTATTACTATAATATTATAGTAATAAGGTAGTGTATGGAAATAAGGCCGGCTTAGTACAAAAACAACATTTTTATTTAAAAGAAAAATATATTTTCTTTAGAACATGAAATAAATGGTAAATGGTTAACAAACATGTATTCTTACAAATAAAAGGGATATAGAAACGTACTCTTTACATCTTTAAAGTTGGCAGTTACGTCACTAAATTATTGTTACTCTACAACATACGGTGTTCGAGTGTTATTCGTTAAAAAATAATAAAACGAGAGAGACAACAAGAAGAACTCCATTATATGTGACTGCGTTGATATATCCGACCAACGTTGTTGTAAGTTGTGAGCTGCTGTACGAAAAAGAAAGAGAGAGTAGGATTTCGTACATCATAACTCTAGCGAGAATAATATCGATCGACTGAACAATTGCTTTTGACTAGCGCCGTACGCCGTACCCGCAGTAGCCATGCACCGTTTCAATGACATAATTTGGTTATCTGTCAGTTGATTTCACATTTTCTTCACTTTCAGTGCACTTATGGGCACCTGCACTAAGCTGCCATTTTTCAGTTTTTTAAGCAATGGGAGGAAAACCTCCCATTGCTTAAACTACAGTCTTCTGTCTCTAGTCTTCATGATTTTAACATTCAAATTGTAGGTTATGTATTGTTTACGTTTTTCACCGGTAAACTAGTAATGTTTGTATACATCAGGACGACTTGTTTCAACACACATTTGGCTAGTGCAATACTGATTTGATTCGTATGGTTTATATCTATGACGTAACCGTCAACTTTAAATATGTAAAGAGTAAAAGATAATGATGCATAATAAGACAAAATAAACATAAAAAAGCTTGCATTTCGGCCTTATTACCAAACCAGACAGGTAATAAGGCCGTCGACAAAAATAAAGACAGGTAATAAAGCCGATATGCAAAATTTAAATTAGGGCGTGCATTCAGGGCAAATGAAAGGTTCCTGGTCTTCACGAGTGAGTCCTACACATTCTTCGTGTAGCTGCCGAACCGCTGGTGCATGGTAAATTAGATCGCTTCCTTAACGGATTAATGTCCTTTTTTTGGAACTACTTATTAAAAACTTGCCTTTTACATTCTGAGCCCGATAGCTAAAAGCATTTATGCGCTTTGTTGGTTTTATGGACTGCATATTTGGTGAAATTAAAATTTCAAAATAAGAGTTGTTGAGTTTTAGTATGCTCGTTAAGCCTGACGTTGTGTTGTCATTGTTGTGTTCATTGTTGCCTGTCTTTTTTTGGCTTAAAAGTTAAGCCGAAGAATCTCATCTGAATACCACAGCAAATGTAATAATTTTTCTCTCCTAGTCTAGTCGTTTTCTTGCTGCTCAGTTAAAATAGGATTTGCTCCCAGTTTTCGTTTTATTGAACAACTTTTGAGATGGTTTCTAAGTAGTTGGAGAACGAGCAATGTCTAAGATGCACTCTCTATATAACACTCGCGAACAACCACCTGAAAAAAAATTCTTATGTTAATCGACCTGGCGGATCTGATTTTAGAGTTCGCTAGACAATCCCGAATTGTCAAAATCGACAACTTCTGAAAAATCTCAAACTTTATGGAAATTTTTATTTTTTTACTTATCACCCTATATCTCCCTTAGTTTATATCCGATTTAATTGAAATATTTAGAAAAGCCAATTTAGACCCTTCTTATCGTGACTGACATGACAGATGTGCAGAAAAAACGGTGTCTTGTTTACAGTTTCACATTTCATAGACAGATATAAGATTAAAAATTTACCAGATATTTTATAGAGTAAAATTACAGCTTGTGTGTCACTTCATTAGCTTAGTTAAGTTTAAAAATTTTGTATTTGTTTTATAACAAAGGAAACTGTAAGGTGTCATGAAAAGAGCCGTTGTTTTGTTTGTAGTTTTATTCCGTTTTAAAATAAACACACAATAAATATCATCTACTCAAAGCACTGGAAAAAAAATATATATTTCAAGACATCCCTCCATGAAAGAGACATCAGTTTCCATCACTTTTACATAACCGTCCAAATTCACCCCACCAACTGGGTCAAATAGCAACTAGGTCATTTGAAAAAAAGCAAAATGCCGGTAAAACTTTAAAATTTTCAAATGACGAAAATATCACATGTTAGGGTATATTTGCCGAAAATGACAGACTTTCGTCTCATGGTTTTACAATAATTACAATAATAATTATTTACAACAAAAAATCTGAAAAGGCACCTCATTTGACGGTATTCGCTTAGTTCCTACCGAATTGTATAAGTATAACAAGGACTACACGCGCTTATAACAACCTAGAGTTTGTGTGTTATATATGTAATGTTTTTGATTTATTTCTATTGGATATCCAAAGTCAACGATGCTTCGGCGATGTAGAAAACGGACATTTTTAATTCGTTCGCATGCCACTTGGACTCAAAAACATATCCCATCAAGTTTTCAAAGAGTAATTCAACGAGGCATTGAAAAAAACGAATTCCTTATAAAATGAGATAAGGAAATTCACTCTGAAACATTACCACGCAGTGGCGGCTGGTGAGGTAGTGCCACGGATGGCACCACCTTATTTATTCGTAAAAATACATAAATAGTAACTGTATATTTCATTGAAACATATTTTCTATCTAGTGCATTTCTCTCCATTCTTCAAGATTTTATAGAAAGTCTGGCAATAGCGCACTGCCCCTTAATCTGCGCACGCATATTTGTTGTGTTATTTATGGACTGGCACAGATAAAATGAAATAGATGTTCCAGAATCGTGTGTGAGCGACAGAGATAAACGTAGTCCATACAATTTTACACGGGATAAATTGTAAAAGGAAAGAATATTGTGTGCCGATCTCCGGGCTCAGTTTCTCGACACAGTCGGTTTTTGTTGCATCGCACTTCACTGTTATGTCAGACACCACGTGTAGTGTGTTTTTCTAGCACAATTTTTATTTTTAAATGAACAGATTTGTTTTGTTATAGTTAACTTGTATTGGATATTGGATTAGTGTGTCTGTCTGTGATAAATAGTAAACTTATATTCGTGTTCAGTTATTAGTAGGTATTTAATAAATTAATCATGAATAAGATCGGCGATTAAAAAACTTTTAATAACTTTTGACTGGAAGAAAAACTTAAAGTTAAAGAGTTATAAAAACCAACGCCTGATTTAAATATTATAAATCAAAGTGGCAGTGGACAAAAATCTCGATCCCGTAAATTTAATAAAACTATCTACGATAAAAATAATTGGTTGTGTGGATGTGAAGAGTCTAATAAACTGTTTTGTGTATTAGTCTTTGAGACTAATAAACTTTCATCGCGTGTGTTATTAATTTTTTATAACTTTTTTTTTAAATACACATAAAGACATTAAGTAGTTTTAGGAGTTGTCTATAGGATTATATCTCAGGAGGTTAGAAGTAATCTACAACTACTGTGGGTAAGTAATCTTCTATAATCTTTATATTGATTAATTATTTTGTACTAATACATTATGACCATTTTTTGAAAATTATCTATAAAAATAAATGTGTGTTGAAAATCAAAACAATAATGCACCCTTAAAGCCGGTGGCCATAATAATCATAAACTCAAATAATTATTCTTGTGGAAGTCTGTATTTTTGTTCAAATGGATATTTTATTGAAATTCTGAAAATGACTTGAAAGTGCCAGGAAAACGCATTTGTGTACGCGTGAAAACGCACAAACGTGACCATGACAATTTTAAAAATTTTTTGCACTTCATCATGTGTCTTTGCCAGTTTTGGCACTGCCTGTTTAATTTGGCACGAGCCGCCACTGTTACCACGTTATTAAGGAACACCCTGTATATAGCTTCTCGAAAACTTCACATTTGTAGGTACTCAGCCTCGCGGGGATATGTACACACATCGTTTGATGGAGCCATTAAAATAGCATTTTATTATTTTACACAAATCATAATATACCTGTGCCTACTGAAACAGATCAATGAGGTACACCATAACGAGTTAGTTCTTACCCATCACCGCTAAGTTGGGCTATAAACAAAGGATTCCAAAAAGAACACATAAAGCGGCTCTGTTTGGTTAGTCGGGCCCCTCGCTGAGAGCGGGTCTTGGGCAGCGGACGCTGGGCAACTAACCCAGAACCGGCCTCGAGATTTTTCGAAATCCTATTTCTTTGGTACTCTTTTGGTACCGTTGCCTTTGGTACTCTTAATTGAATTCATTTTGGCAAAATATACAATTATATAGGGTGTTCTTTAGCCTTAATGATATGCTAATATTTAAGGTTGTGATTCATGGGCCAATTTTAAGAAAAATACATATTATAAACTTATTACGTTCTCTTTTGTCATTGACCATTTAGATATCAGAACTTTGTTCTAGTTCCATAATGCTGAAGAAATACTTTAGGGAAATTGACAGCTCTCCTCGTTTAACGTTCATTATTAGGTCTCAAGGCATGTATGTTACGAGTTTTGTGGCGGCATATTTGTGTTATAGTAATTTCATCTTTTTCATAGAACATTATTGATTGGTGTACGCGCATCTAGTAGCCACTGCGTCCCTATTCTTTCCTTCCTATTCGTTCCTTTCGTTCCCATTTCGTTCCTACTTTTCCATGATTAGCGCGCTTAGGCTAAGTTTTATAGCGCATGACCATTTCGAGGCTATCGTCTCTTGGTCGCGTGGTACGAAGCCATCTCCTTTTCCCTTTCGGGTCGTGCAACGGGCTAGCGTTACTTAAAGTTCAAGTTTAAAAAATATTTTCTTATAAAAATAAATACGTTGTTATTTCCATGATAGGGTGGGATTTAATGAGAAAATCACTGTGGTGTGTTGTTGTGGTTTGTTAACCCGCACACGTTCAGAGATTTATATTCGAAACGAAGTTGCACGGGGTGAATATGTTAGTGTCCAAATAAACATATTGTTTTTGAGATTTAAGAATCTAGTGAAAAGCCCCACTGATCCATGAATCACACTTTTAAATATTAGCATACCATTAAGGAACGCCCTGTATATATTGTCAAGGTACACAAATTGCGACTAGAATATTCGGTAATATTCTTGAACTATCAAACGCAATACGCGTGCTGACGTACCGCCCGTACCGGATGGCTGCTTACAAATGAGTAAAATGTATAAAATCAGTTACGTACATTACATCACAATACCCAATACCTTTTGGTAATTATAGGAAGAACTTATATTCATGAAAACAACTTATGTTCATGAAAATAATGTACCTATAACAAACAAATTCACATACAACAGTTTTAGATAATATACGTTCATCAAACAAGTTATTGAATTATTGTGGAAAACTTCTCTACTCACAAATTGTTTCTGAAACATTTTTCATATGCCCTTAGGTAATGCCAACTCTGGGAATGTAATTCCAAGTGAGCTCATATCTGAACGTCCACCCATTTGGGTAATTAATTATTCGTCGATGACCACTGCACTTACTATTAATAATAATGTTTACCTTAATTTTATAGACCTAACAAATCATCCTAAAATTGTTGTTTTAATTATCGTCTTCGGTTCTAACGTCTTTGGAATGCATAGTATGCTTTGGCCGAACCCAAAAGAAATACGAAAAATCTTACATGCGTGTTTCGCATACTACTATTATACTGGGTACGATCTCCAGAGTATTTTCAATATGTTTTAATTCCTGTTAGACTTTGAAAAAAAAATGAGAAGAAATAAAGCAATGGCAATGTCGCCTTTTTCTTTCTTTGCCCATGACGTCTGCTTTGATCATCGGTTTCTTCGAAACCTTGAATAACGCGGGATGAAACTCCCAATCTCACAGCTATGGTAAGATCTATTGCTTATTCCGTCATAGGCCAATGTATCTAATAATTTTATAAATTTCAACACATTCATCATAAGTCAAATTATTTGGTACTCCATTACCCATTACAATCGGTGAACCAGTGGCGGATTAACCAGCAAGCAAAAGAAGCTGGTTTTGAGCGCCAATATTTGAGAGGCAAACCAAAGCGTAAAAGGAAGATTGCTCGCCATTGAAAACGAAATTTTTCCCAAACACTTTTCGGTAACTGTTGCTAAATTTGCTCATGCAAAAGCTAGGAAGAAATCGTTTTGGTAATCATGTCATCCTGTTATGTTGACTGCTTGTTTTGTTTAAATTTCGCTTTTTATGGCCTATGTGTTTATTTCCTTTTAAGAAAATAAAACCTTTTTATTTTATTTTTGACCGAGTTTAATTTTGACAGATTACTTTATTTTAATTTCGTGTTTTGAATTATGATCATTTTATATTACAATATAGTTTATTTAATTTTTACAAAAAAAAACTAGACTAAGGTTTTTTAGACTAATAAGGTCAAATTTTGATTGTTTTCATTTTGTTTCATTGTTTAAATTTCGTGTTCCGTTTTGTGACTCATGGATTGGAATTAACATCGTTTGAAAACATTTTAGTTTTCGTTTAATAGTTTTGTTTTTTCATTTCATATTCATGTTACAAAAATGGTCAAGCCTTCATCCGTCTCAAAAGTATAATTCATTTGCTATATAAACACTTTATGAAGGCCACACTTGAACAAATTAAATGAAAATGACAGTTTGTGACAGACAAACTTCAAACTTCGTCGTTTGTAACTGTTGGTGGTGGTGGACATGGAAACGGTCAATTATTTCCTAAAGTAAGATATCTATCGAAAAATCATAAGATATAATAGTTTTAGGGTTTTAGAAAATATATTACAGTAAAGAAAATTAAGTATACAGGAGGAGTCAAAAAGTCATGAAGAAACAAAGATAATTTTTCTTTAATGGAATACCCGGTATATTATTTCAAATTTACATTCTTCTCTAAATTCTAAACAAAATTCATATAGCACATCATGGTACTACTTAAACTTAACCGTTTTCGAAATATCGAACTTTGAAAGTAGGTAACTTTTACTATAATATACTCTCAAATTTATCAAATCTATATATTAAAAAATCAGAACCAGCCGTTAATTTGCGATTTTAGCCATTTCTGCTGGACATTAAAGGATCTACAATTTCTACACATACAGGGTGTTTTCGAAATAAGTAGTACAAATCATACCAGTGAATCTACAGCTAATAAAAACACGATTTGCATAAAAATGACCTTAGTTACGAGATACAGCCCTTCAAATTTTCCAAAGAAATATGGCATAGCGGCTGTAATTTGAAAACCAAAAAAGGTACCTATATCAGTAAAATTTTACACACCTTTTCTACTAATGCAACGCAACTTATCAACAATTTTTCGAAAATTGCTGCCCGTTGGAACTGCTTGAAATAAGACTCCCCTAAGTAATTTTTTGCTACAACTTATTTGTTTGACAAATATTAAGTATTCAAAAATGTCAGATAGATAGAAACTAATCAGATAGTTCGGTTTATTTTGAAACTTTTTCCTCTCTGACTTTTTTGCTTTAAAACTAACCGTTTATTAACAAAAAAATAAAAAAGCAGACAAATAGCTACCGTTTGTAGCTAAAAAATATTTAAGAAGGCAAGCGGCTGTTGTTAATGTTGTTGATAATTTGCACATGCATTAGTATAAAATTTTTGTTATATTTGACTATTATGATTATAACACTCGGAGTAGTTTCCACAAACACCAAAACACTTTCACTTCGCTCGACGCGCGTTTCGCCAACCAAGTTGGCATCATCCGGAGACGATTAAAACTGATGGTATGTTTATGCCTTTTTTGGTTTTCAAATTACAGCCGCCATATTTCTTCGGAAACTTTGAAGAGCTGTATCTCGTAAGGGGTAAACATTTTCATTTTACTACGGTCATTCTTATGCAAAACATGTTCTTTTTAATTGTAGATTCACCGGTACCATTTGTACTATTTATTTTAAAAATACCCTGTATACAGCAGTGAAATCTGAAATCACTGTAGTTTTGTAAATACAACGAACAAGAGCCAAGAGCCTGATCAAAGACTAAATACAATAAATTTTAGTAAATATTATACCGTTTATTATTTTAGTAAAAAATATTCTGTCTGCGGTTTTGAGTTCGAGAAAGACTTTTAGTCCTATCTAAAGTGGCTGGCGGAAATTATTGTCTCCTAGCTGTACGACCGCATCGTCGGCGTCGGTCGGTAAAAATATACTTAGAGGTCCACTTAATCATAGTTATCAGCCGAAGAATGGCAGGAAGGGGACACTTACAGCCTAATTCCATTACGACCAGGTAGGTATAAGGTATAAGGAATAGAGGTAATGGATACCCCGACTGATTCCAGGTAAAACAATAAAGATGCTGATAGGAATGGCAGATCGTGATTGGCAACTTGTTTATGTCGGTTTTTGTAGTTATCGTCAGCTAAAAGCTTGGTTAGATAAAAATGTCAGTGAAATATACAGTGCCTTAGAAAATTCGGATAAATTCAATATTTCTTAAGACTGACGTTTCTATCATCGGACACGTCGAGTTTTATTTTTAATTCCGCTTATTTTGATGTAATACACAATAAGATGGCCCTCTAGGTGTTCCGGATGTGACGTCACCGATATTTTTTTAAATTTTTTTAAATGATTCTTGTAGACGAGCTCTTTATGAGTTCCGCAATATAGCACGCTTTATATTTACTTTGAGAAACAGAGGTTTATACTAGGAAAATAACAATTGGAGGACGCAATGTTGTTCCTAAACACGAACTCTAATACGAGCAAAATATTAATAAGAATACAGTAAACAATGAACAACTTAACTGAAGAAGACTAAAACGTAGTAAGAAACAAAGAAAAAAACGAATACAAAACGAAACAAAGAATAGATGAAAAAGAATAGGAACGTAGGTATAAATAAAATATCATTCTAAATTACATGTTTGAATTCGAATTAAATGTTTGAACTCTAAACGATTGAATGTTTCCGCCCACACATTATTTAAAACAATCGGAGACACTGCTTTTATTTGTGGTGCCGTATTCGTGCCTTCAGTTCTTTCAGATTCCTCGGTTCTTGGGAGTCAACTTTGCTTTTCAAAGGAATAAATCCAATGGAGTTAAATCAGCGATCGAGCAGGTCATTCCATAGGCCCTCTTCGACCAATCCACCGCCCGGGGAAAACCTCGTCTAATATTGACGGACATTTACTGCATAATGAGAGGGTGCTCCATCTTGCTAACACTTCCTGGTAGAATTGAACACGTCGATCTGGATCATCCTCGTTTAACCAATAACCCCTATTAGAAGTGTTGTTGGTTTAACTCATGTATTAATTTAATTTTATACGGATGATACTTGTTGATATTCACTTGTTCATGATGATTCCTCGCGTCGTCGAATGCCGATTTTCATGGACGGACAACGAAACATTTAAACTATTTTCATCATTAACAACTCTGGTACGTCCACTTCTCGGAAGATCTTTGACTGTGACCATGGTCTCTATACTTCTCTTCAATCCTGCTTACTGTTGACTGACTGACTTTCTAACCTTCATATTTCGAATTGAACATATCACAGACTTCTTTATGTGTTCCCGTCCTAATCTTTTTATATATTTGATTTCGTTCAAGCGTCAACAAGCGTATTCGCTTGTTTGCGATGACGATGCACTTACTCTCTAAACAACTCTTGAGCTTGATTAAAGTTAATAGTCATAGGCAATAATACATTGGGAAAAATAATAGAGAAAGCCATGTTTCAACAACTCGTTGAGTTTTTTGAATCTAATCTATCAAATTTTCAATTTGGTTTTCGCGTCAGTAAAATATAAGTTGTGGATTTAACAGCAATTAATAAAATAGTGGAAAGTTAGAGGCTTTTGAAAATAAAAATTTTGCTGGATGTATCTTGTTGAAGGCTTTCGACCTGTGTGCAGCATGATACCATAGTTGATAAACTAACATAATATGGACTAAACACTACAACAGCGGTAATACTCTTAAAATTATATCTTATAGACATAGATCAAATAACAGTGTATGGTGTATGATGGAGTATTAATGTCATCACCACAAAAAGTTAAACTCGGAGTACCTCAAGGTTCTGTACTTGGGCCCCTATTATTTATTTATATATATATATATATATATATATATATATATATATATATATATATATATATATATATATATATATATATATATATATATATATATATATATATATATATATATATATATATATACATTAATGATAACCCAAACTATGTAAATGACACTTCACTAGTATTGTTCCCTTATGACGCCACCATGATTAATACTAATAACAATGAAAACAGTTTATTACAGGATATGAATCTTCCACAGTCGAAAGCTTCTGACTGTTGAAACACAAACCATGTTTTTTTCAACCCGGGACTTGTATCATTTAGTCAATTCTGAAAGTGTAAAATCTTGAGGAGTGTTTAAACCATCTAAAGTTGTGTATCTGATAAGAAACTTAATGGCAGAATTATCTCAACATATCATAAAAACAATTTATTTCTCTCTCTTTCAAAGTTTATTGTCTTATGCTATACTAACCTGGGGATACGCCTCTCATTTATATAGAATATTTTCACTGCAGAAACGTGCTATGAATGAGAGTAATAATACGATTGACATTTAAGGCAGAATGCAAGGTAAAAATGTATAGAACTAAATATCTTAAGTCCTAGTTTTCATATTCTTACGGCTTACGGCGCTCATGTTATGTTAAACGAAACATTATTATGGTCCAATTTTTTTAATAAGTTACCAAAAGACACCAAGCAGTTACCGGAAAAAAAATAAAATTTTGCTGAATGGAGCAACTATTCATATACTCATAGCGTTGCTCATAATGTATATGACGATTTTTGGTCTGATATTTTATATTAAATGTTCAGTGTTTTGTTCAGCTGTAATCTGTAATGTAATGTTTTAGGGAGGAATTTGCTTCAACGGACGAACATAGTTAGTCCCTTATACGTTAGGTCTATCAATATGGATTATTATCTGGAAAACATAGTAATTGAACGTAATAGCATTTGTTCCTTTTGTAAGATCCAATTGTTTATCCCCACGTGGCTAAACAGGTTATCGACTTGGTACTTGAATGCTATTGCTATTCCGTTGATGGAATGGCCACCTCTCAGTCCCGATTTAAATCCCATAGACCGTCTATGGAATTTCATTTTATTATCATTATTTATTAAAGCATGCATAAAAAGGGTTCCTATAAAAACATGTTGAGCTATAAGACGGTGGTGTATCGCCTCTAACAACAAAGATAATGAAGTGAAAAAAAATGACTCGGAACATAGGTTCGGAAAAAGGTAGTATAAAATTTGCGACGAATTTATAGAGGTGCGTTAAAATTGGTTGTCCAGAGTCCAGGAGTTTATACAGGCCCATCAAAAAATATCCTTATCCTCATTATTAACCATTGATATGGGGCATCCACTAAGTAGTGGGTACCCTGTTTCTATATCAAGAACCCATTAGTGACATTTTGTCTTAAAAACCGCGACTCCGGTTTATCTCCTGTTAAGTAGCCCTACGAAACAAACTCTATAAAGCGGTGCTGCATAACATTACAATTTACATTATCAAGCGCGGATAAAATGAGATATTGATGAGAGTGCATGCTGCACCGTGCGATAATTATAAACATCGAACATCTCAGGCCCCCTTGGTGCGCCCGAGGGGGTTTCGGGAGGTGGAATGAGCTGAATGAGAAACAACAGGCATCGCACCGAGAGGCAGCACAGCATACCACGGTCCACGAGCGGTGCTCTCAACTCAAGTGCCCCGATGAATCTTGGCCAAGATAAAGATAAAGGTCTCCGTACACATCAGAGGCTGTTTTTACAAAGTTTACAGATCTGTAAACTTTTGTTTTTACTTCAATTAATTTGTGGGCGAAAAAAAACGGAAAAATCAATTTTTTTAACTTCCTGTATCTCGAAAACGAAGTTTCCGTGGAACGAAGTTTCTACTACAAAAGAGCCTTATTTTGTTGAGATATAAACTACATCCATCCAACAAACGGAGTACATCAAAACAGTGATGCGTTGATTGGCTAAAGCAGACATGCCTCGGTGGAATTCTTATTGCCGGCCCTTATCGTGATATCGTTTTCAGGGGTATTGTTTTCATAAAAAGTGTACTCACCCTGTTTATACAGGGTGTTTTCAAATTAAGTAGTACACATGGTACCGGTGAATCTACAACTAAAAAGACACGTTTTATATAAATTTTACCTTAGTGAAATGTTTACCCTTGACCCTGACGAGAGACAGTCTTTCAAAGTTTCAAAAAAAAAATGGAATTGCGGCTGTAATTTGAAAACTAAAAAATGTGTAACCGTCAAGGTTTACACAAATTTTCTACTAATGCATATGCCACTTATCAACAGCATTAACAGCAGCCGCCTACTCAAATATTTCTTAGTTGCAATATTGTAATGAGAATGGTATTTTTTTTTTGATTAATTTTAAAGCAAAAAAGTTAGAGGTTAAATTTTCAAAATTAACCAAGCTATCTGATACGTATTTATGAATGTTTATTTTTTGTCAAACAAATAAGGTGTAACAAAAAGTAACTTAGGGGATTCTTATTTTATAAAATATTTTTGAGTTTCTTGGAAATGTGTCCCTAAGCTCGTCAATTTCACTAAATGGGATTGGGACGTTTTTTGACACAAAATTCTAATTACCAAAGAACTCGATTATATTTTGTTTCAAAAACTTTTTACAGGCGGATTTTCAAATTGTAGAGAATTATTTAAGAAATAGAATTATTGATTTAAAAAATATAAAAACATCAGGAAATGGAAAATCATTTTTACTCATTTTCAAGATAACTGGGGACCGTTGGAATGTTGACCGATATGGTTACAAACTGACGTATTAATTTTAAGTATATATGCACAATCGAGAGCCACAGGCATTTGCACATTGCAATTTTCATATTTTTTGCTCCACCCTGGCATGCATTTTAATTATGTCTCTGTACATTTATCCAATAAGCAGAATCTAATTGAGCCATAATATTAGTTGACCCTAGTAACGTAAGTTCCAAACAATATGAAGATAGCTTTTGAGTTTTCGTGTATTTTTATCTTCAAACTCAAGTGCTCTAAATCGGTGACCCGTTTTCTCTTGAACGTTTTTTCTATCGTGTAGGAGTTATCTACTTATGAAGGAGCGTTCAAGGTCACAACTCTAGGTGCTGTATGCGAACGCTAAGATATGGTAGTTACATTGGCATGGTATAGAACATCGATAGGCATCGCGAAGTTCCCTATACAGCCCACGGATTGCTGCTTTACGTACAAAACTCGTTCGCGTTAACGTGTATATTATTTGGGTACTTTTTGGAAGCTCTGCTGCATACTAATTGCAGTAAAACTTAGACCGTTTTCTCTTGAACGTCTTTTATATCATGTAGGAGTTATCTACTTATGAAGGAGCGTTCAAGGTCACAACTCTGTATGGTAGTTACATTGGCATGGTATAGAACATCGATAGGCTTCGCGAAGTGCCCTATACAGCCCACGGATGGCTGCTTTACGTACAAAACTCGTTCTCGAAAATTTCCGTCCAAGCTTCACTTATCGCCTCCAAAAAGTAGGCAGGGAAAACAGTATAAAGCATTTTTTTGTTACATCCACAAATCCTTTTATCTTTTAAATAAATGTCTATTTATGAAATTTGTGTGGTAATATTTCCCTCTACTCATACACCAAATTTTTCAATAGAAATATCTGGTAGTGGTCTACCTTTTCCTCTTAATTCGATCTCTTCTTCTTCAAATATCTCTTCACATTAATTAAATTAAAGACCACTTCCATAGTACACAGTTAATAATTGTCAGCGACAGATAAAAACAGAATTACTTACTCGAGAGTTTTTGGGGTCGCTGAACACGAATATTACAACGACAACGATCGCCAAAGTACGTGGGGTCCAAGGTGGACAGCATGAACGTCGTTTCCTAGAGTTTTGTGGGAATTCATAACATAAATCCTAAACTTGTTACTTACTCGGGGGGTTTTTTGGGTCTTTTAACACGAGTATCATGGCGGGAACGGTCTCCGAGGTACCTGGTGCTCAGGGTGGACAGTATGGACCTCGTCTTCTAGAGTTTTATGGGAATTCGTAACATAAAGTCGAAACTCGTTACTTAGTCGGGGGTTTTAATTTAATTAAAGATGACACAGCCTCCTGGTCCATCCAGTGTTATGAAATTAATTTTCTGCAGTTGCAAAAAAGATTGCGGAAATTCATGTGTTGCAGAAAGCATGTATTAATCTGCAATCTTGCGCACAAAAATTGTGCAGGCTGCAATTGCTCTAATGTAGACAATCATTAGAAAAAGGGCCATAATCGGCTGAATCTGAGTGCACAGACGAAGAAAACGAATAAGAGATCCTCAATAACGAAAAATAAAAAATATTATTAATACTTATTCTTATTCTTAATACTCTGTGTACAATTTTTTCATATTTAAAAAATATATATATAAACATAATTACGAATATATTTGGAGTTTTCAGAAATTACATGCATTAGTAGAAAATTTGTGTAAAATTTGACTGTGATACCTTTTTTGGCTTTCAAATTACAGCCCCAATTCCATATTGTTTTGGAAACTTTGAGCGCTCTATCTCGTAAGGGTAGAACATTTTACCAAGGTCATTTTTATACAAAACGCTAAATTTACAGCTAAAAAGAACATTTAGCTGTAAATTCACCGGTACCATTTGTGCTACTTATTTTGAACTAGCTTAAAGCTGCTGCAAATCCTGCCCGCTGCCCGGTATGTGCACCTTTACAATCCATGCAAGAAGAGAGCCAAACCAGCAACAGAAAACACGGCAACTTTCAACGGCCTGGGCCTGGGCCAGTCACTCGACTCTCGAGTGAATGCGCTTGGATTTCAGCTTTGAGTCAGTCAGTAGTGCAGCCAGTTTGTCAGTTCGTTGTAGCATATCGTCGCGTGAGGTTGCGTTTGGGGGCGAGAGAACAGCATCGTCGTGAACTGTCAAACTAAAATGTACCGCGATAAACATTACCAAACGTTGAAAGATGATATAAAATATCAAAGACTGCTCTAATTTCCGAAATATAGTGCTTAAGTGATTCTGCCAGAACGCCCGTACCCGGTCCAGTTTCTAAATTAAACATGACAAAGTGTACATGCAACTTAATTTATTTATAATTACAATTACACGCTTGTTTGATATAGCTGGCGCCTTAAGACGGTTTGTTTGAAATGTTTTAAAAATAAACACAGTAAAAGGGTGCTAAACACATTTACACTGAGTGGCTCTGTGAAAACAAGTGCCTTGCTATAAACCTCAACGTAGAAACAAAACAAATCGAGAGAAGCATCTAAATGAACTTTACGAGCCGCAACAAGATGTTACTGCTTGTCGTCATCTTTTCTGTGATATTTTCAGCTATTTGTGCCATCGAGCAGGAGTCTGTCAGTATCAATAAGCCGGTGATGAGGTCCCCTAAGCCGTGGCACTTTTCCACAGGTAAATTTCTTTAAATACTGCTATTATTTTAACAGATCAAAAACAAGTGCAAGCTAATGAGGCTTGAATTAAAGCACGCTTCCTTTAGCTATTTATGGAATACTAATTATATCCGTTATTAGGTATATTATTGATACGCATTTCTCTGTCTATATTTAGAATTAGAAACATTTCGATCCCGTTAATTGTAGTTTAATTTTGCATTATGTTGCACCATTTATCGCCTCTTTAATACCTACACCTACGCATAATATGTTTAATTTAAATAAAACTATACGGCTTATCTTAATCTTTGTTTTAATTTGGGTTATAAGGCCAAACTTTAGACGCCTCATAAAGGGACATAACTATTGATTATAGTCATGATTCATTTATTTACATACTCGAGACTGCACTGTTATCTTTTATCAGCAATTATCTCGGTGGTCATGCGATGTTTTCTTCTCTCTGAGGAACCGATTCGCAGCCATGCATGTAGGATTTATGAGGCCATGACATGAGGGGCCCCCAGACTTTCAGTATTCTGTTGCCAATACTGACATTGTTATGTTAACGTTAATCAAGGGTGGCCCATAATGTAGTGACACATTTGGAGGTTCAATAACTTTGCCTCTGAAAAACCTATAGGTAAGTTTTTGTTCTTGTTCGATAGAACATCTCAATTAAAAATACAGGGTTTACCGAAGTATGAAAATCAAGTCAAAAAATAACTATGTAAGTTTGTAAGTTACATTCTGTATTATACTTACTACCTACTATTTTTTTGAAACGTAACAATAGAGATTTATAATTGTCAAATAGACAGGAACGTACTGCCGGTTTCGAAAAATGAATCATCGCGCTTTTATTGTTGAAAATTTCTTTAAAAAACAACGAGTCTTGTCTATTGTCGATACTCAGCGTCAGTTTCGCACAAGATTTAATTTGATTCCTCCGTCTAGAGACGTAGAAACACAATTTTAAAATGGGTCAATTTAGAAACACAGCATCATCCTCTGAAGAAGAAATCCGCAGGTAGGCCTGTTTCAGTTAGAACTCTCTTGCAAATGTTGAGTTCGAGTTGTATTTTCAAGTCCAAACCGATCTGCATACAGACAATCTCAAACAATAGCACTCTCAAGAACTAACCTGCAAAAAATATTGCATAAAGATTTACGATAAACTTAAAACAATATAAAGTTCAACTTATGCAGGAGCAGTGGCGGCTCGTGGGTATATTCAGAGGGTGGACAAAAAATAAATAAAAAAATCAGAATCTAACTCCGTATCAAAATTAATTAAACCCATATAAATACCTGGATTTTTCGACGCAGTTTTCTCGTCATGACCTCGCAAGGCTAATTCGAATGCTCTACAAAACTTTATACACAATATGATTAGACGACGCAAAATGTGACAAAATGTGAATGCGCTTCCGGCTTTAAAGGAAAGACGAAACGTGACTCCCGGCCGGCTTAAATCGGCGAATTTCGTTACGCCGCAGAATGTCGAACGTCGTAAAATGATATTTTACTACGACCGTATTTGGACTCAGATTTGTATGTTCCCCGGAAATAAGTCTTCAATAGTTTTTCGAAACCGATAATAAAATTGCAATTAAATATAAAATTATTATACCTAGTGTCATATAAATTCTTCGTGACATGCACAAATGAAAGGTTGGGCACGGGCCCTTGTGTATTTAGAGCTTTTAGAAAACAATGCTGATTTTTCGAAAATTTATTTATGTCTAAATAAAGCCGATGTACAATAAAGAGGCCGACTGTTGTTTTTATACGGCTTCAATTTCCATGGTATACACTTCAACTTCGGAACGTTATGTGAACTTTTTTTCAGCAAGAGTTACGGCGTTTTCCTGAAAACGTGTGGTTTCAGCAGGGCGGCGCCACATGTCATACTGCCCGCGCATCCGTGAATGTCCAGCGGCAAATGTTCCAGGACGCCTGATTTCACGGTTTGGTGATCTCCAGTGGCCTCCGAGGTCGTGTGACTTAACACCCTGTGATTTTTGGTTATGGGGCTATTTAAAATCCAGGGTTTATATCAATAATCCGCAAAATATCGACGAATTAAAAGAAAGTATTTGAACATAAATCCGGAATATAGCTCTATTAATGTTACATAATGCTATATGCGAAATATGGTGTCTAAAGTAGAAGAAGGTTCAAGAAGTAAAGGTCATCTTTTAGATACAATTTTTAAAAATTAAGCTAGTAATTATTATTATGTTGACTTTATTAAATTTATTGAATTACATATTTTGCTTAAAACCGTTTTATACTTTGGTACAATCTATTTTTTTTTTCAAGAAAAAATGATTTTTTCTATCGAACATCACCAAAAACTTAATATAGGTTTTTCAGAGGCAAAGTTACTACAAACTTTAAAATGTTTCACTACATTATGGGCCACCTTGTTCAATTGGAATTGTTCAATTTTTACAATAAACTTTACAAGGTTAATATAATCTCAAAAAACAGGTACTTACGTACTTACAAATAAAAATACTAGGTATGTACTAAACTAAAGTACCATTTTTTCTGGTCTTTTAGTCGCAAATTCATTTATCATTCGTGACAAATCTAAATTAGGAAGGTATCTGAAATGTCACTTTCATTTGAGATGGATACTGATGATATACTTACCATCTATAAACTATAAAGATCGAAAACAGTATGCAAACGATTGTTTTGGCCTGGCGCATTATCCATTGAAATTGAAACGTCCGGATCATCCCTGGCCTCCTATATCCCGATAAGCCGGTCCCATATACTAGCTTTGAGCCGGTCCCACGTAAGGTTACTCGGAGAAAAAAACGAGGAATGAAAGCAGCTCCTTGCAACGGCCGATCGCAGAGAGGTATGCGCCGAGATGAGATAAAGTTACATCGAGCCGTTCGGATGCAGTGAAAGAGAGCAGATAAGGCAAAAAACTACGCTATCTTCGACAAGGTAAAGCACTCAGCCCAGGTAACTAAAATAATGGATGGACTTTAAGAATGAAAGAGCCGTAGATAAAGGTACACAAACACAGAACACAATTTATGACTAAGATAGAATGGTCGCTTGAGAGCCCTGCATGGGTCATTTCAAATAGTTGACCAATACAATAAAATGGATTGCTCTGTCAATCCCTTTTCGCATCTTCAATGATTTCCTAGTTAAAAAATCGGAACATTCTTTGAAACATTCAAATTGTTTGTCACTATATTATTTTTGTTTCAAGGCTCGTTTAAAATCAAGCGTGTTTATACACTGATCAACTGACCACTGGCTGGCACACGAAAAACGTCATTTTCATATTTAGGTTGTTTAATGTTCCATATTTTTTCCTCTTGAATGATTCTACAATTGATATAGCGCAGGTAGCCCCCCAATCCTTCGTCCATGAACCAAAGAAAAAAGAAGCATAATCTATCAGTACAAATCAGTAACAAAATTATCCCTTGAAATAAATATCTTGTAATTAATACAAACATTATTATTAAGATTGTAATTCAAGATTAAGACTTGTAATTTAGTAATCTAGTAGTTAGGTATCTATGGTATCTCTAAAACTGCTATATTTTTATTTTAATTTTTCATTGTTTTGGAAAATATTTTATTTTATTACTTCTATAACGTTTTTTATTACTGATGTTTTTTCGAGTATTCTTTTGAGTGTTCTTTATTCTGTTAGATGACAGGAGGCCAGTCTTTTATTGTTTTAATATTTTTAAAAAAGATATATTAACATGAATTCGTGAAATTGGTATTTATTTATTATCTATGATTGAGGTAACATAATATTTTTCAACCATTTTCTGAAAAGTTTTCCTCGTCCCCTGGGGATACAGACTTTATTAACCCCCACCGAGATGAGTTTTCTAGAGCGCATCTGTGGCGTAGGGCATAGATCATAATATTATACAAGGAAAAGCAAAAATTATAATTTAAGCAACCTAAGCAACAAGCTGCTTTTATTGTAATAATTTTATTTTCTTGATCACCTCAATAGGTTTATTTTTAGAAGATATTCAATTTTGAGTAAAACCCTTACAGTTTTGAATAATTTTTTAGTCTAATCAAACCTTTTTACTTTGCATATCTGTGTGTTGACTAATCAGAACACCTATGAAATTGATATATCTATAACGAAATTAAGGGGAGCTTCGTTAGAGACCCGCCCGAAAAATTTAAAAGATTCATCACATCATTTTCTTTCAAATGACGTTAAGTTCACTTAAAAAAATATAGCTGCAATTTATTAAAATAAATTAATTATTACAATATATTTAATTAAGTAATTGCGGCTAATTTTTGATAATCCGGCAGTAATATATTACATTGTCCTTAATCATTCATTTTAATTAAGTCATTAAAAAACAGATATCTACAGGAATCGGCAATAGAAAAAATTCAGACAGTCTCAGTGAAAAATGTGGTTTTGTAATATGTAATTCCTACCCAAATTTAATGTTTCGAGCGAGGGTCGTCTAATGAAACTAGGGGGTGGTCTAGCAACATTTTCAACCCAAAAAAACACACCCCCTTGGATTTCAGCAACGTGTGAATTTAACCGCGATTGAGGATTTAAAAAAAAAATTCTCAATAACTATTTCTAAAGGTGGTCACGAAACCAAGGGGTGGTCTCACGATGCTCTATTCTCAGAGAAGTATAAAATTCCCTTATCGTTGAAATTCATTTAGCCCCAGTTAAAATATATACCTAATTGCTCTTCTGAACTGAACGGTTGAAATTGAAAGGGTATGGGCAAAATGCTTTTGGAGTTGGTCTAAGGACAATAGCAACCCCTTAAAACTCATCCCTTTAATTTCAGAGACACGTAAACTCGCCTTTGATGATTCTTCTCCCGGAAAATCGTTTTTTCCCAATATTTTTATTTCTGGGAATGGTTAAACGAAACTATTTGGTGGTCTTACATGGTCTTACACTTCAGAGACATATTAGCAGCAAATCTTAGTTTGTTGTTCCGCTAACTTCACGTGGACTTAGCACAACTTAGACCTTAGTTTTACTTAGAACATCTAATTTTTTTATTAATATATGGGCAAAACAGTTTTTTCCTCGCAAATATAGCGGCAAATCTTAGGCGTGCTCGATCTTAGGCGATTTTATTTTCCAGTTGTTGCTAACTTCACATACCTATTTATAAATTATTAGGTATTCCTTACACATTTTTTGTAGAAATAATCCAGGTGACATGTTTTGCGTAATCGTAGTTTTGAGTAAAAGCGCTTTTATCTAAAAGCGGTTATAGGAGAAGATAAATCCCGGTTTAATCTCCTCAATCTATTTCCACGGAATTATGAACCTGTTGTATAATATAAACGTCTTATTTCTAACATTCTACTATGCCGTTAATTCCGGTGAAAAATATGAGAGGTATGCAAGTCGCCGTAGACAAATATACGATCCCATAAAGCCATGTTAGGCTCCCTCCACTCTCCAAATTTCGATGTCCGGTTCTTCTCCCAGCATTAATAATAAACAAGCATATAAAATAGTAATAATGTGACATGTGGATGATGCATTCAATTAATTAGTTGTCGAATCCGGATTCGTGTATTTAAAAATTTATTTATTACACTTGAAACAGTCAACCCGATTCTCACATTCTAAAAATTTCTATAAAAAGACATTTAGGTACGTTATTAATGTTTCATCCACTGAATATTTAGAGATGAGCTCTTCCATTAATTAAAAAACCTGTTATGCAGATACGTATAGAAAGTGATGAACCATTTGGAATATTAATCGGCCGATTTTTTAAAATTGTTTCCCAGGCGCCATTGCTTTTCCAAAAAAATGTTATCAATAAACGATATTGTGCGTATTATTAATTATTATACTCTTCGTTGTGAAAGTCGATGAGTAGGTCTTCCATTTGACCGTGAAAAACTAAAACCCCAATTTTCCTCGAGGGACAAAAATTGTTGTACAAGAAAAAATGCCGGCTCCAATATGGCGGAGATTTTCACCGTTTATGGTCCGAATCGACTCAAAATCTAGAGAATTTTTAGAGAGGTCACGAATGTTTTATCAAAAATATTCAAAATGGCGGCTACAAGATGGTATTTGCCATGGTCCGATACGACTCAAAATATTGTTACGCCACTGGGTTCGTATAATAAGTCGTATAATAAGTAGTTGTTACTTGATCGTGTAAGAACGTTTAAATTAAAACTGACTAATGTAACGATCGGCTGTCCCTTATATACTATTTTCAAGGTTCTGGAAACTTCTGGGAGCTTCTCGATAATTCAGACCATTCTAGGTTGTTGTCAATTATTCCATCCCATTCTAAATTTTATACAGGGCGCCTCGAATAGTTTTACAGGAGGTAGTCCACATAATAATATGTTCTTATACTACAAATATTCTAAATGGGGCCAGGGGCGTATCTCGGTTATTTGAAGCCCTGGAGGGTTGAGACTTCGCCTTTGAGGGGTTATGCCAGATCGTCGGGTGCGGTGTTGCCAGATTGTGCAGATTTTCCCTAGATCTAAGGAATTTACAGGATGTCGTGCACAATCGTTTCCGACGATTCCGTAACAATATGCATCTCGCGGTTTTAGTGGTAGAGAATCACGGATTTTTTTATTAAAATAAATAGATCAGAATGGCTGACGTTTTCGGAGTCGCAGATCACGCATTTTTTTTTCTAATCAAATATTCGAGACGGCGGATTATTTTTTTTCTAATACGTATCTGCAATATATTCGTAAATCCTAAAAAATATGGGTCAACATTTTTTGAAATATTTTTTTCCTTACTCTTTATAACATAACATTTTTGAATTTTTGACCTATCTTTATTTTTACGGTTAGGACTGAATTTTTTAATTTAATTATTTATTTGTGGCGTCATTTTCAACATTCCAGCAAATCACTCGGAATCTGTGTAACTCTGTAAGATCTATTAAACCTAAATTTAGATGCCTAAACTTTAATATTGCAAAAACACATTTTTTGCGTTCTTTCCAATGTCTAGAACTTCACGAAAAATATGGGTAGATTGGGAGGCAATTTAAAAACGAATGAACCTTTGATTATTTTTGCAATTCTGATTACTACGAAACAAGTTATAAGCGAAATTAGAACAAAATGTACCGAAAAAAATTTAGTTGTTTTTACTAAATTTTATTTTTTTTTAGTAATAATGGAAGCACGAATATAAAAAAACTATTTTTCGGAATAATCATTTGCAGAAATTTCCTTATTCCAGGATCTGTGAAAATTATACTATATAATTTCGAATACTAGAATGTAGAGTGGAATAGAATGTTTCACATTTTATAATTCCACTGGTTTTAATGTTTCGGATGAAATTTGTCATGACCGAAAGACCAATTTGTAATCTCTCTGTCGAGAAGGGCCTGTGGTGTCGCCCGGTGACAATTTATTATTGCAAAAGTGACCAATAATGGGACAGGTAGATATCGCGTCAAGGTTGGCCCTAACCCATAGACTATTCTGGCGCCGGCTGGCTATTATATCCAATTAAGTCGGCTGCTTGTGTGCAATTACCCTCCCCCTCCAAGCACGCAATCAAAGTCACTAGAGCATACACGAGGCCATCTTTATGGGTTTCCACCGGAAAATGTTCGATTGTTTAGTAATTCGTTATCTTAAAATTTGAATAAGCCGTAAACTGAAAAAGGTGTAACTTGTAAAAGCTTTTTCCAACTCCTTTTTACCGTGTAAAAATGTTTACCGTGTAAAAATCTGAAGTCCTGGAAATAATCTCGTCTCGATGATGGAGAAATGCCAGAGGCGGCTCTTGGTCTTATAGAAAGTGAAATTATAATTTACCTTTAATTAGTGCCTAAGTTGGTGCCAATTATTTATCAATTGATGCTTGAGATTGGTGTCATTCATTTTGAAATTACATACCTACATATTGATTTAGAATTTAGATAGGTATATCTTTCATTTTATCGCAGTGTACAAGTTTAATCTTGTAAATGTACATATAGGGAGTAATAAATAAATCAACTTTTTTCCTTCCATTTATCTCTACAATCTTTCGTAGGCTTGACAATATTTGAATTCGATTTTTCCATGAACATTAAAACTATGGTTCTTAAAAATGTGGGTCCCACCACTGACGCATCAATTAATTATATATTTTTATTAGTGTCAATGTCATGCCTTTTTTGTATTTTTTTACTTGGATATTTATGTTCTCGGTCGCCCAGTGGACGCTTGGTCTAAATTTGCGATGACATAACCTTTTTCTGCTAATTCTTATTAAGAAATTAAATATTACCCTACCAATAACTTGAAAATAATTTAATTGACATCTCATGTAAAAATCCCTATTTACAAGAGACCCTTTTTTGAAAAAACAGACTGCTTGATAAAAAATCAAATTTTTTTTCGGTCGCAAAATTAACACCTATCAGGTAGTTTTCCAAAAGTAAATATTGCATTAACGATATTTTTATCCAAGGTAGTAACTAATTGTAGTGGGAAAAGATCATTTTCTGCTTTAGAAAGGGCACAAAAAAATCCATTAGTGATGGATTTGAATTAAAACAATTTTGTCATGGCCAACTACCTATTTGTTTTTCGATAGGTATTGTTGCTGCTTGTGATATTGAAATATTCCCGAGTAGCGCTGCCTCAAATAAGAATAGCATACTTTTTTTGCAGGGTATTATCGAAATTTTCGATTTTTAATTTCTGCTGTAGATACTTGATTAAACAATCTGAACTTTTAATTTTCAACTCAGTTTTTAGGACGGTCCTTCCGCACATACAGCCGGGAGTAAGCAGGGTTCAATATTTGAATACCTAACAGTTTTGAAATTTTCTGATGATAGTCTGATATCTGTAAGCAACGACACCAAGCTGATTAAAATCGGTTAATAAACAGAAAATTTATTGGCCAAAGAAAAAAGTGCAATCTTCTGCCCATAGTCCATTCTGCTATGTAAGAAACGATACCATGCTGATTGAAATCGGTTAATAAACAAAAAAGTTAAGGGCAAATGTAAAGTGCAAAATTTTTTGACCCACCCATGTAGTGTAGGTGCGAAATTTTCAGCAAAAAATAAGAGGGGTCTTAACAATAATGTCATAATTATGATACATGTCATAATTACTTTATTTGACATGCCTTCTTGACTGTTTTACCGAATAATACCCGCTCAGTGAATTTATATGAAAAGGTATCTATAATTTTTTTGTGAGCAAACTCAATTTTGCGAAGAAAACTAAGGAGGCAAAAGAGTTGCAGACAGAAGCCATTTTTACAAATCGAATTTTTAAATAATGAAATGTCGACGCGATTAAAAGTTCTGATGAAAAATATTATAGTGATTGCTTTTTATACGCTTTGTAACAATATTTCAGGGTGATAAAAACTGTCACAAATTGTCATATTAAAGCGCGTATAATAAGAATAAAATTATGTTTAAAAAAAGTTTTAAATTTAAAAATCCATCAAGAACGGTAAGCGTAACTTACCGTTCCAAGTTGAAAGCCAATGTTTAGAAAGTCCAATTTTGTCTCAGAGCGGTATAACCATTATAACGTTCGTGATGCTTATACTATTTTTTGTACGATCGCAATAAATGAAAACGAATTTATAAATACGTATTTAATTTTTTTTGTAATGTCAAAAATGACGTTAAATAGAAAATGCGCCCCACGTTTTCTTTACCACACGTCCGAATCTCAGGAAGGTCGAGGTTTGTGTCCTAATTATTTTGTAGATTTTATGATTTAAAATAGAGCCGTTTAAGTTCAAAGTTTTTTTACCTCTTAAAACGAGTCATTTTTGTTTTAAATTTTACTTTGTCAAAAAAATGTTTACAAAAATGTCCACCAAATGTCCATTTTTGCCTTTACCAGAAAACGATTTTTCTTTCAAATACTAGCTTGTTTGAACAATTCGTTGTTGAAATAGCATGCTAGCAAAAAATGCTGCATTCGGACACACAGACAGATGGACGAGCGTATATTTTGAAAGCTGTTTAAAATTTCCTGACCGAACACATTGGTACATTTTCTTTTCTTTGACGAAGTTGCCCGATAAAATGTATTCGAATTCCGCAGCGAAGAGTAGGTATATAGTATATTATACTGGTTGCCCTATTTTAATTAAACAGGTTGGATAAAAATTGTGTGATATTTACGAGAAAAAAATTTCAGCCAAAAGTTTTACAGTTTGAAGGGGGACATTCGATGCCATTGATACTGACCTTGGCTGGAGGGTTCAACTTCACTCAAGGTAAACTTTGTTTTTTAAATGGAACGCCCTATTTTTCACATCGGCAGTTGATTGTAGGTCAAAAAACATGAAACTTTTGTCTTAAATTTTTTTTTGAAAATGCAAATTGGTTTCACTTATTTAACTTCAAAAATGAAAATTTTGAAATTTTGTGATTGCGATCTCGCGATTGGTGATGAGTTTCTGAGTAAAATGGCAGGATACGAAAAGTTATTTTTTTAATTTTTTTTTAATTTCCAGAAAATATTTTTTTAAATTTTCAATTTCCAGAAAATTATTCAAAAATTCGAAGATTTTAAGAAGGATTCTAAGAACTTTTCGTCTCTTGCATTTTTTCTCAGTAGTAAAATTCAAAAAGTTGAAAAAGGAGGCTTTTCCTTTACAAGATCCAATAAAAGACAAGGGCAGTTAATAATGTCCCGGTCGCGTCAGCATTCGGAGCATCCCAAATAGCTCTCTCGTTGACATGTTGATAATAGGAATTTCCCATTGTGGCCGGCAAAGCTGGGTGGAACTTTTTGTATTTATTAATTTATTTGTGATCCTGTTAACCACCCGTTGTTCAAGAACTTAACCACCGCTTAATACGACATGAATATTCAACAATGGGGGGCTTTTTATATCACAATGTAATCTTATGTAAATATTATCCTCTATTTTTTAACGGTGAAAGCGTATTGTTATCAATCATTTCTATTGATACTATTCGGAACCTGAAATGTTTTCGCTCCCGTCTGTTAGCGGATAATATAAAACTCGGATTGTACCTACTGGACGCAGAAAACCGGCTGAAATATTAATATACGGTTTCGGACGTATTTATTTTTCTTTGCATTTTTAGATTTTGTAATCAACAAGTTCGCATGCAGGGAATGATCTGATTCCCAAAATACTTTAGACGCGGAACATGAAACGACCGCTTCAATCGTACCACCAACTGATTTAAATGTGAGACAGGGGCGTAGCTAGACCGGGCCCTCGGGCTAGAGGGGCCCCAACATGCGTAACCAAAATATCCGAAAATGTTATACACGAGTTATTAAAATCAAATAAAAAAATTAAGTTGATACTTAACTTAAAAATCCATGTTTACTTTATCAATAGGTGCTGAAATAAATAAATATTAAGTAACCATTCATCTGAAAAGTATAAAATTATTCTTAAAAATGTGCCGCACAATCTTCTAGACAGACTGGTAGAAATAAGAAATCATTCAAATTCAGAATTCAGAGGCCAGAGTTCCAAGATAGTGGAATATAACACCACTTCAAAAATAAAAGACGAATGATAACGAAGCCCTTTTGGATTAATTATATTAATGATGAAGATGAGAGAATTTCTGATTTTACAAACTAAACAAAGATTTCAAAGTTTCTGTGATCTGAGATATAATATATTCTAGATTTTACTGTTTTCCTTCTCAAATAAAAATGTAATAAAAATAAAGATGTACAGTTGCGGTCAATACAAAATAGGCCAGTCCTGTTGCATAATGTAAACGTGACTTTTACTTTTCCGTC
The DNA here is from genome assembly GCA_964058915.1 of Tetropium fuscum. Taxonomy (NCBI): domain Eukaryota; kingdom Metazoa; phylum Arthropoda; class Insecta; order Coleoptera; family Cerambycidae; genus Tetropium; species Tetropium fuscum. The sequence continues at coordinate 190,054 of CAXKVY010000244.1, read as the reverse complement.
AAATGTGACATTCCTTTATGTCATAAAATGTAAGAGTTTATGTCGTAATAATAACAATATGATAAAGAATAGTGTTGTTTAATAATAATTAAAAATTCTCATTTAATATTTTGTAATCCCGCCATTATGCTCTATAACTCCTCCTAATCTCCTGGGATATATCTATATAATTGGAAACAATATGCTTCAGTTATTCTTCCCAAGCACTATTGCTAACGAAAACATTTCTTGGTCTTTGACTCAAAACCATTCGAAAGGCAAATGTAAAACCAAGAAATGTTGAAAGCCAACCAAAACTAAAGAAACCAAATAATTTTTGTTTTTGCTGTGTAGATTAAACTCAAGAATTTTTCACTCATTCAAATAAGAACAATTTTTGCCTTTAGATAAAATAAAATATACCAAAAAGTAATTCTTACGTGTACAAGCATGTTTCTCAATGTTATTGTATAATAATAAATATAGGAAACTGTAATATAGCGTTGCGACTATAAAATATACACTATGAAAGTATGGGACAAATACCTGGCTAGGCGCCAACAATTATAATTATTCACAATGCATTATCGAGATAACGAATTCTTACATTGACTAATAAAATTTTCTGGCGCCTAATATATTTTAAAATAGAATGCGGTATGAATTATGACGAATATCAATCCTGCAAACTGAAGTATCCCTCGATGCCCACACACTGAAAAACACTTTATGTATAGTCATTGTTTTTTAGTTCGCTCGTTATTCTGCGGTGTATGTCACCTTATTGTTTATGCAGTAATTCCAATACGGCGTTATTATGAATACCAATCAAGCTGCATTTCATTTTATATATGTTGTACGCGTTATACCTTACACAAATTCATATATATGTACATTACTAAAGTGTATAAAGCCCAACCGACAGTCCAATAATACGGCTAAACATAATATAACATGCATATTACATAGTATAATATCGATATAAGACTAGCATAAATAAATCTAAAATACACTTTATTGTATGATTACACTTTTTTTTTACTTTAGGTACTGTCTTATACTCAAAGCTTAAAATAATCTTACAAACTATTTTTCTAAATAACTAAATCGTCAGCACAAAACAGTGACAACCGTAAACCCACTAGCCAAGTCATTAATAAAAATGATGAAGAGTAAGGGTCCTGAAATGGATCCTTGCGGGACTCCATATGAGGATACAAATTAGCAGATATAGAAGTTGGTAACAGTGGAACGTGTTTCAATTACTGAATACTCAGTGCTATTAAATTCTTTCACTCAACGCTAATACAGAATAATCTAAAAGACCGTTGCAAGTTAATGGGGTGACTTTTCAAATTATATAATGAAGCTGAGAGATGAGAGAGGATAGTAATAATTAAACAAAGCTGGAAAGCTCTTGCCTAAAAGCTGATTGTCCGACGACTAGATAAACCAAACAAATCCTGTTGACGGAATTTGCGTTTTATTTAAAGTATATGCCTGATTATAATTCGCAAGCCCCTCCCTCATAATTAGCACGTATAAATATAATAACTATTTATCATAGTGGATTGGCAGGACTTGTTTTCATCGTAAGATATACGGGATATACCTAGGTAATTTATTATGTAACGTTACGAAACGCGTGGCATTAGATTTTGTTTTCTCATGTCTCATGTAGTTTATTATGAAATCCAGGGTCTTAATGATTATTTATATACGAAGCACTTAAACTTTGAATTATTGTGTTTTTTATGTTTGGTTTCAGTAAGTGCAGTAGTTTGGTGACTCGGCAACCTGTTTCTTCTCCGGTATTTTTATTGAGATTTCGACATCGATTAGGTAAATTAAATTCCTATAGAGATACCGTTGACGATATTGTTAATTAACCAACTATAACTTTATTTATTTTGGTGGTATCTTGATCGATGCTTTGTGCTACAACTTTTAGAATGCTTATGAGAAACGAAATGGGATTATTTATATAATATAAATAATAATTTGTTAATAACTGTTCAACAATTTAATAAACAGAACTGCAATTGAACATTGATTTCGTCTATGAGTGATCTGTTTGTGTCGCGATTGATTAGGTATTAGGATTATCAACTTTCGTTTTCGAGGTTTCTCGATTCTATTCTATGTTTGTAATCACAATTCACATAATGGTACTGGATCCTTAGACCACTGGATACAACAAATCTGTCCTTGAAATATCGAATGCAACCTGTGTGCAGCCTAGCCAGGTTCTAGCAAGCCCAAGAGGCAGGAAGGATCCCTCTAACATCCCACACGACACCCCCGGGGGTAATACACACCGGCGAAGAAAGTCCGAGCGCCAGAAGCAAGGGTCTGCCGGTGGGGCCCATGCGGTGGGGAAATGCGCGGCCTACACCTTACCACGCGGTCTCGCGCTCCTACATATTAGGGGTAAAGAGCGATGGTACCGCTCGGCTCCCACCTATCGAGGTCACATCTTTAGCCAAGGACATTGGCGCGCATAACCTCAAAATACAAACGAAATTTCTTTAACACTTACTACAGTCTGATATACTTGGCAACAATGTTCGCTGGTCAGTTGATGGCGTGCAACGAATTCCCTATATTATTAGGTAGTTTATTCTATGTCTGAATACAATACTGTGTATCTTAGGTTTAAGCTCCTATTCCTATAAAAGTACCTAGGTATTGTATAAAAAAGTAAAATACATTATTATTATTATTGTTATTTATTAATTATTATTACATCTATTATAGTAGGATATTCGATGTGTTTTCAGTTTTCATAAATCTATTTGGTTATCTATTACCTAATCTCTAAACTCCCGGTGACAACAGTTTCAATATTTGACTTGTTTCGTTGTCTAGCATTGATATACTGATTGCTGATACTACGAGATTTTGGGAATGATAAACAAGTGATACAAATACCAAGAATTAGAAAATAGACTTTGCATAAAAATAATAAGAGGTATTAAGTATTAATAATATAATACACGGTTTATTGATGTACATGGCGGCATGAACAGTGTGGTTCGCCCTGTATTTCATTACCCGTAATCATTAAGTTCCATATTTTGTCAATACACTGTTTTTAAAAATCTCTTAAGAAACCCATTAAGAACTAGGGGTTTTAACGATGCAAGATATAAAATTCACGCAATAAAATCATTTAATAGTAATTCCAATATCTTAGGTTCCCCAAGGTTTAATAGTAGGGCCACTAGTTCTTTAATAGTTTACCAACTTTCCCATATTTTTTTCCCAATCCTGAAACAGACATGTTACTGACTGCGCAATGAATTATAATTTCTATAGGAGAGTTTTTAAAAATTGCGGCTGCGGATCTGATTGAGGGTTTCTGGTAATCTCATTTTCATAGTCCAATCCAAGTCTGTTAATAACAACCGTGGTCCTAGCCACCGCGCCGATGCCGTGCAATTGCGGTCGTAAAAATAATAACTATCTGAGATGTAATAGCAAAAATAGCTGCTACGCCAGTGGAAAACTATAATTTAAAAATTAACTGCTTTTAAGAAGACGAGACAAACCTCACCCCTTTTCTGCCGGATTTCTAAAAAATTACATACCTATTATAATAAAAATGAAAAAAATGTAATCAAATAGCAGTTGGGGAAGCGCATTATTATTAAGTAATTATATCTTATAGTCCTTAGTCTAATTACTTTTAACGAGTAACCTCCAAGGCAACCGGTCGAAACATGCTCTTAGAGCAGGTAAATAATAGCACATAACGAGAGCGAACGGAATGGGCTCTCGGCCGCGAAATTATAGGGTACAAGCGCTAGGGATTGTATAGAGCAAGAAAGATTTCGTTGAAACCACTACACAGTATTGTAATTTGGTTAGAATTTGAAAAATTCGTTTTTAATTGGCTCTTATGCCATGGGAATCTTTTTTAGATTTTCAAAGCTTTTAATTTGTAATTTGAATTATACTCTCCAGTAGCACCAGAAAATTGTAAATAAAACTAGCACCAGAAAATTGTAAATAAAAATAGGTAAAAAAAAACTTTTAACCTATACGGTTTTATTTTAAATCATCAGTTGTACTAAAAACTACTAAATAATTAGGACACAAACCTGGACCTTCCTGAGATTATGAAGTTTGGTAGGAAATAAAAACGTGGGGCGGATTTAAAATATGTTTTTTATGCGCCCCACGTTTTTATTTCTTAGCAAACACAGAATCTCGGGAAGGTGGTCCAGAGATTTGTGATTTGTATTTTGTAGTTTTTAGTACAACTGACGATTTAAAAAAAACCCGCTGAAGTTAAGTTTTAATATTTTGTAGTTTTTAGTTTTTTTAAGTTCCATTGTCCACCTCCTTCCTGTCTCCATCATCAAACCCTCATCACCTAGTATATTGTATGGGATTCGTTAAAGGAAAACCAAATGAGAGACAAATCAGTTCATAATATCCTATTTATGAACTGATTTTGCTATTTTGGAACCACCATTTTGGTTTTATTAAATTTATTAAAGTCAAAAATTGTATTGAGTGACCTTAAACACCGCAAAGTTTCAAGTTTGAGACAAATCTGTTTATAAATAGGAAAGTCCGCCATTTTGATTTTTTTGTAATAAAAAAAATATCCGGGTCTGAAAGACCGAAGAAGTTCTGATTTCTCCATAAACATTACCGATTTTCCTAATTCTTTTATCTTAACTTATTATTATTTAATTGTTAATAAACATTGGCCTATTGTTAAATAAATAGGTAATGGGAAAAATTAAATGCAGGTCCAAAATCAATTAAATTAATAAGTGTTTCTGAACACTTTGCAAACAAAAATTGGAAAATCGGTATTGTCTATGGGAAATCAGAACTATTTTGCTATCTCGACACGACTATAAAAAAAAATGGAAGCTTCCTAATTTCTGGGGTGAATGGGGATACGAACGGGACCATACGAATTGACCGGCGTCCGGCATTGGTATTCCTTTGAATAAACGCCGGACATTTTATTGTGTGCAGTTTATTTACTCGTCCTAAAAGATAAACCGTCCTCCATTCTTTTATTTCTTTCAAGTTGTTTTTCAAAGTAGCTACTTGACTCAATCTGTCAATAAATAGGAATAAATAACTTTGAACATGTAATCTTTGTGGGAGTTTTCTTGATATCTCGCAAATTGATGTTGCCTATAATGGCCGTGGAACATTTTTAATCGACGAAAATAACGGGTGGTCCTTTCGTGTGGCGAAATTAATCTTGTATAAAATAAGTATGATGCTTATATTTTGTATAGAATATATATATGATAAAGTTGTTTTTAGATATCATTTGCATTTGGATTGGAATGAAAGGTTACAGTTCATCTCTTAAATATAAGAAATAATATAAAAATTACACAGGACACCGTAAGTCTTATTTGTTTTAGACTGTTAGATAAACTTGTGATTTTAATTTTCTAAAGTAATTAGGGTTGTGAAAAAGCAAGTGTGATTTTAAATGTCTTTTACGTAATTGAACAAACCTAATTAATATAAATACGTAATACGGTTGTGCTCGAACCTGTAGATATTCACAGATAGTGCAACACCTCAACAGCTGCAGGGTTGGTGCGTCCGCCATACGCACCAACCCTGCAGCTGTTCTGAAGCGTTTTTTTATTTTTTATACATCCGTGATGTACATTTTGACAAGAAATTTTCAAAAGCTCTTAAATACGCACAATTATAAATAAATATAGTTATTGTTATAAATAAACAATCATAAAAAAGGTAAGACGAATTACGAAAAATAATTGATTTTAACAATGATTTAGAGCAGTACGACTAGACTGGTCATCTATCTATTTAATATGTAAATGACACATTTATTACATATTTACTGAACAGTCAGATGGTTTAACCAGAGGAACTGAAATGAGGATTAGACTTGAGGCTGCCTCTGTAATTAAAAATATTTCTTGCATAATGGATTAAAAAAAAATAGGAAACAAACAAACAGCAAACGCAGATTTGAAAAAAATGTAACTCTAACATAAAACAGTAGTAGAGCTACATGGAAGTTAATAAAAGCACTATAAATAAAAAAAAAATCTGAAATTTTCAATAATAGAAAATTTCAAAACTTTTAACTTTCAAAACAAAAAAATAGAAAATTTCAATAACTTTTTCATGAACCTTGCCAAAAAAATTGAAAATACTTTACTTTATTAATTTGAATTTTGAAAATTTTCTAAAAATATATCACATTCCTCCAACTAAGTACCTCTTTTTTTATGGCACAGTTTGGATATAGGAAAAACAGATCAACAACAAAGGCAATAATTAATTAGCATCTTTGAAAGTGTCCCACTTAAGTAACGCATTTGACTGTGTCAATCAGGATTTTTTATAAGAAAATTGGAATTTTATGAAACAGCTACGGGATTTGGGACTTGAATTATTAAAATCCTACTTAGCAAATAGGCCTCAATATGTAGAACTACCTACAGGTGAATGTTCTACGAAACAATTAGTTATCACTGGTGTTCGACAAGGTTCACTTCTGGAACCTATATATTTTTTTAATTTTTCATTTCCTGGGGTGATTCTCCTGGGCCTCATTTTCTGGGTTGATTCATCTAACTTTGATAGGATATTTACAATGCAGAAGAGAGCTGTAAGAATTTTTGATTTGGCACTGTTCAATGACCATTGCAAGCCAATTTTTAGAAATCCGAGAGCATGAATTTTCTAAAAAAAATCATGCTCGAGTAGATATTTCCGGTAGTAAAACAAGAACGCGGGAGATTCGGTAAGAGAATTTCACACCAAAATAATATAAAAAATTATAGCATGACATTTTCCTTTAGAAATTCCAGTAGGAAACTAAAATTACCAAGTAGGGCCTGTGCCTGTCAACAGGTAAAATATATGTCACTGACTCCATTTTGTCCAGTGCTATTTGTTAGAATGTCTCGTTTCGGGAGAGAAGGTGTGGATATTATAAGACAAGAAGTTCAGAACTTAACACCACATAATACTAAAAGGAATAAGGCAAGTGCATGGAAACAGTTCATAGAATTTTGTAACGAAAGAACATGAAGAAAAAAGATGGAACATATTATAAGGAAAGCGTTGTTAAATTGATGTAGAACAGTGCCGCCAAACAGTTGCAAGAAATGATTCACTAAATTTGTTCACTAAATGTTCACCAAATATTCACTAAATTTCAAATTAAATTTGATCCATTTTCCGAAGTTGATTACAAACGGTGCTTCTAAAAGAAAATTAAGTTCTGCAGCATTATCCAATGAGGATTAAAAATTATAACAGAATTCTTGACATGTGGGACGAAGACACGCCAGAGGGTCTTCAACGCAAGTTTTTCCACGTATCTTTCCGAGAACTGGCCTGGCGAATGGAGGGAAGGATATTCAGCTAGTGTAAAATACTTTGTGGATGAAACAGACAGCAAAGGAGGATTTACTGGCCGCATAGAACATAATTCAGTTTTTTCAAAGACTACCTACCCAAGGAGGATCCAAGAAATTGGCAGATAGCAAATATATGATTACTAATTCCTCCAACCCTGAGGTATGCCCTGTTCGACTTTTTCAAAAATAAATCCAAAAAAGAGGTAATTCTGTCAAAACTGATTATTTTTAATTGCAAACCCAAACTGGAACCATCCACAGTCACTCGGGTGGTACAAAAATTGCCCTGATGAGAAAAATACAATTTCTACGTGGTTAAAATCTGCTGCCACTGAGGTTGGCACTGATACCAAGAAAGTGAAGATCACTAACCATTCGGCGAGGGCAACTGCAGTCCCCAGCAAAAGGAGGGATCAGCGAACAGCAGCTGATAAAGATCACAGGACACAATAACAGCCAGTCAATCAAGCCTTATTTCAAATAGACATTCATCATCATAAAAGCGTTATACGAGCTATGAGACACATTTCCAGTACCAGTCACAGTATCTCATCAGGTTTAGAAAATCAAGCAGGAATTGTTTATAATAACTGTGTGTTTAACATTAATACTAATTATCACAATAATGAAAACAATATTAAGTAATAACCATTAATTATTTATTTATAATATCAGTCTTTGATTTTAATATAGCTCAATAAATACTTTCCATACCTGTTTATATTATGTTCTCTTTTTTCGCTCTTTTTTTTGGTTAGATATTTATGGCATAAATGAAACATCTTACAAATCTTACAACAGTACAAATTTTATTAACCCTATTACATTAACCTTACTTTTTAAAATATTATTTTGACTGTATTTTATGACATACCTACCAATTAATTCATATTATTTAAAACACTAGAAATAGAAAGGAAAACTTTAAAAGATATAATCTGGGTACTTTATGCGACGAAATAGATGACCTGAGGAAGTTTCATCGAAATTTGAGACATTTATCCTACTTGCTTCAAGAACCCCGTGTGTTCAATCATCGCAAGAGATGTTATTCAGAAAAATTAGTTAAGTGTTACTTGAAATTGATGGAGCATATGCTCATATTTCAAAGGCTAAATTTAAGAAAATTGTTTCTATTTATATACATTTAACACCTAGTCCCTATTTAAATATTGTAACGCAAGTTGATTAAAATTTAAATATATTTTTAAGAAATAAAAATCGCCTTTTTATACTTTTATATTTTACCAAGTAAGGAAAGATATAAAAAAAACTTATGAATACCATTTTTGCTTTGTAAGGATAAAGGTATCAATAATTACTTAAAAAGGGCATAGATGGATGTGCATTTGACAGAAAAACTATCGCTGTTATCACACCCAGGGTACCCGGGAGGAAAAAACTTCCTCCCGAAAAACTGAAAGCTTCTTATTGGCTTAAAAATGGCGGTGTGAAATTTTCAATATAAATTGTCTTATAAAACAAACTCCCATATCACCTAAAAGCTAAAAGGCTTGACAACAAACCAAGTAAATGTAGCTCTAAAAAAGATTCTAATTGGTAATTTATTTTGCAGTATAGAGGAATTTTTCGATTTTAATTTTTATGAGAAGTAAAGGTCGTATATTGAACTATTTTTAAAATTTATTTCGCAAGTTAATTTAACGATGAATGTGTGTATGTATATATGTGTGTAATATGTGTATATTTATAGATTTGTATATTATGTGTGAATACATAAATGTATGTATATTTTGTGTATGAATGTATGGGTAGTCATGTTTTGTGTTTTAACAAATTTAAAAAAAAACAAACAAGGAAACAAATATACGAAGGCAAGCTAAATAAAACCGTTTAATAAAAAATGCTGCAATGTTTCTTTTTTTATGACATCCTTACACATTGTTACAATGTATCTTGGGCTTGGGCAATAAATATTATTATTATTATTAGATCAAATATGGCCGAATAAAAACGCATATTAAGTGAGAGAGTCGGAGGCTTGGATTAAAGCGTAAATACCATATTTTTATTAGGGATTCATATCGACTGGTTATACGCACATAGAGATAGAATTCCACATTCCTCAGATTTTCGATGCGTCAGGTGCAGCTCTCGAGGGATAGGATGGAATGAAAATCACTAATCACCGTTTTTAGACGCGGTTTCTATTTTACAAGGAAATGCTGCAATTATTATTATAATTCGATACATTTCTAGAGAACAAACGGGACTGACCGGATTCCAGGGATTGCTGAAGTAAATCGATGACCGTCAAAAATATGTACCTGGCCGAGTATAAAGGAAGATCCGAGATAAGGTTAAATATGTTTGATGTTGACATGTCGTACAGGATGCGTACTCCGTACCGGATGAGTTTTTTTGGTGGCGCCTAAATCCTAAATGATTAGCAAACAGTCTGGAACAAAAACATCAGTAATAGTAATTCATGCATCTGATGTTACAGAATATAAAATTACCCATGCATCTGGTTCTGTAAATACCTAATAAAAATTTTAAAAAAAAACTAAGTACGAATTACATAAACTGCTTTTTCGAGGGCACTAAATTAAGCAAAAATTGTTCTTAGTCAATAGAAAAAATTGCGCCAAAAAATCACCTCAATTTTTTTAAATGGCCTTTTATTTCAATTACAAAAACAATCCGATTTGGAGTACATTTTTCGCTTCTCAAAATTGATTAATAGTTTCACTAAACCGTTGAGTGAAAATCTCTGTCAACAACTAAACAAACTTGTGATATTTTCGGTGGGGTTATTTTACATTAGAACTTCGTACCAATTAGTAAACTTTCAGCGACAGCAAATGCCGCCGTGTTTCATTTTTTTCATCTGGCAGCGGTACAAGTCCGGCGACAAGAAGTGTGTTTATCTTTGGTTAAAGTAGTTAAATGCACTTAGCGATTGGACGTGAAATTATATATAACATATCTAAAAATAAAATAAAGAGCCGAGCAGTAAAAAAAAGACACTCACTTAAGTGAGACCACGAAGACATTCCAGATAAAAACTCATAAAGTAAAAAACTGATATATTTATAATACGCATAAGTCCCCGTCAAAGCCTCCTAGTCGAATGATTAAAGTAAAGCCAGCCGGCTTGATATGCTTTCTAATGGGTTGTCTCTAATCGAATGCATTTTTAGTCCACTCCTCGTATCTTGTGACATTAACGGCATTTGTCTTAGGAATTTTAACGCCACGCATTTCCGTTTACCACTGAAAATAATGATTCAGAAATCGTTATAAATACGGTTTGTGAAATAATGAAATGGCCTAAAAATTAAATTTACGCGTAATTGAGTTTTTCTAATGAGTTATAAATGATCTGCGAATAGTAACAACCCAACCAACAATAAAATTAGTATGTTCTATGATTTTTTAATAATAGTGCAAATTTGTTTTGTTGCAGTTATATTACTGCTGTTCACGGGCAGTTTTGTTCTATTAATACTGATTAAGTGAGTATTTAGCTTCTTGCAGCAATATGCTAAATTTATTTTAAGAATGTTCTGAAAGCAAAAATTTTAAAACATTTTAGATAACTTTTTATGTTCTTTTGTAAACGTTTATACAACAAACTATAGAACTTTAGTTTATAGAACAAAATTGCTTTATAACAACGATCTTTGACACATTTTTATCAGCTTGCAAGCATTTATAAAACTATTCCTTGATTTATATATGGTGTTTATATATGACCATTTATTAAAGTTTTTTAAATATTTTCTACCGAACATATTACTGCATAGAACATATATTATTTGAATACAGCTAAAAAAATATTATTAATTAAATATTATATAGTTGGATGGAACACTACGGTTAACAGAATACTTAAAAACAGCATTTATAGGATACGCCGCCATATTCTTTTTAATTTGGTGGAAATTATTGTGTACCAGAAATGTGTAATTTCTAAACATGTTCATTTAAAAAAAAATTATAACATTTTAACTTAACAAATCTCAACGGCGCGGCGCAGCGTTAGTATAATTTTATTTTAAAAGCTAAACTTTAATATTCGTCATTAAAATCAATGCCACACCGAAATCATCACTTTGGGCTTTTTTAAATATGTCCCTGGTCCCTGCTGTATTGTTACGTTTAAATTGTATATGTTTTATAACAGTTTCTTAACACATACAATTGTTTTCTAATGTTTACAGTCGGGATAAAAATGAATTATAAAGCGGAAGCCATGCTTATACAAGACATAACTCCCTTGTTTGTTTGCTAGCGATTTGGAATAAAATATAAAAATTAATAAATAAATATCGAAATATTTGTAAAGTGACTTTTTCATAACAAATTAACATTATAAAACATAATAATGTGCAGGGAAAATGGTTTAGAATAAAACGAAAAATTTAGTTTTTGAGTTGATTTTTAAAATTTGAAATAATACTCATAGGCCAATAATATTCACAGCCCAACAGTACAGTAGTAATCGCTAAAATCGCAAACTAACGGCTAGTTCTGGTTTTTTAATAAGTTTGCAGCTTCGAAAGACCGGTGCTAACTTCGTAGCACTCGAAAACCCGCGAAATTTTCGCACATTTTTCTTTTTTTTTCACTATATCTTCTAAACTAAGCGTTTGTTCATTTATTTATTTATTCTATTGCGTATTTTAAGGTTTAAATTTGATACAATTTGAGGCCAGAACCAGTTTCTATAGGTACAATATTTACCAAGATTTACCTCCAAAAATTGGCAATTTTTTCCAAAAAAGTGAAATTTTAAGATTTTGTCAACGCTTTGGAAATCGGGGACAATTTTACGGGTAAAGTCATAGAGGAAGATATAGCGATTGTAAACAGCTTCTATGTAGCACATTTTGCAGGGAAAATTTTTCTTCGCAGGTGAAATCCATTTAGCTGATGACAAGGCTTCCTTTAAGTTAAATTTTCACACCGTATCAAAACATATTTCTTACGCCATCGCTATCATTTTCGCACCTATATGTAATTACTTTCGTAATTTACAAAACATCTATGGGATACAATATTACAAACAGAAGCAGTTAATAGCAGTTTTATAATAATATATAGCTCCCTATAAAACTATTTTGTAAGTATCGTATATCGTTATTTTTTTTCATCTGTAAATATTTATAAAACCATTTTATAACATCTGGTGCAACCTTAAACTTAAACTTAAAATAAACTAAAGTTATATAAACCTGTGCCCATTTTGCGTTTATAAGCGCTTTATAAACGTTATGAAAACGTTTATAGAATTAGAAGTAGTCCTGTTTTATAAACGTTGTTTCGACTAGAATAAAACATTGTTAGGTAATTGGGAATCAATTACATTCTTTCGGAAATACATCTTGATATACCGAACACTTTAATAATGTTATTCTTCTTTGTATAATTGGGGCTCATCTTTGTAGTAAAGAGGCGCTGTAGTAGTTTGATGGTGGTGAGCCCCCGTTTTGAAACCTAACAAATAAATGGGCCTATGTTTTTATTCACTAATCTCATACCCCCTCTTTATACATATATCATATACATAAACTCAACAGCCATGTTTGTAACAACCCATTAACTTGGAACTTAAATATAGAACACATCCTACACAAGAGTTTTATTCAATATTTATAATTCAGCATGACTAAATACCGATATAAATAGCGACTTTTTTTCCGCATTTTACTCCCGGTCCCACCACTTGTGCAACAAGTATTCAAATTGAAACGTAGACATTCCACTTGAGCGCGAGTGTCTGAAATATGGTCGCTCATTTTTTTATTCCAGATAAAACTATAATAAAACAGGAATTCACAGACCAATTATTACAAGTGAGTTAGTCACACCGGATACACCATAAAACCTTTAGATAAAGTCACTTAAAGCAACATGAAGAAGTACTTTAAGACAGACTTGCCTGGCGCCGGTATGGTGTCCTTGTCGTACTCGCGGAAGTACGAAGTGTGTCGCGCGCCGACGGCGCTCCATCCTACTCTAAAGCCATGGGCGCCCCATAAGAACGCGGGGGCGCATAAAATATAATAAAAAAATACTTAATAATGATAAAAACGAGAAAAATAATTTAGGATTATTAGCAAGACTTCTAATAGAATGTCCACGCCGTTGAAAAAATTCCACATTACTGATGTGTACATTATAATAACATTAACATCACTTATTGTTTATAGTTAAAACAAACAAACAAACTTAAAAATCGCGTAGACACTTTTAAATATATTCGCCCTCTTGATTCCTTGTTTGCTGCCGGCGAATTTAACTAAAGGATTCGCTGAGAGAATCCCGGGGTCACGAACGTCTGAACTAAGAAGCCGTAGATCCGTTGGTATTTGAGCATGCGCAGTGGCGGAGCTTTGTTTTATATTTTACTGGATGTATTTAATCACATTTATGATTATAATAATTACAATATATTTGATATTATTTCAAGTACACAATACACAAAATGAGTACACTTACGTAAATAGTATACCTATTTTTTATTCTTAATATAATTATGCCAAACCCTATATAACATTAATATACTAATAACATACAAATATCTCATCGTCCTTATCGTCGCTTTAATTATTAATATTCATAATGAACGGCAACATCTTCAGCATAAACTTCACGATCATTATATGCCTTTGATATTTTCATTGTCGTTTTTAGATGCTTTTTGTTTTGTTTTCTTTCAGTCTTAATCCGTTTCTCTCGTATTTGACTTTTATCGACAATAAATGGTCCACCATTCTCATTTTCCTTTCTCACCATTCTCATTAAACAAAATCAAAACTGAGCTGTGCTCTAATTTAAAAATTCATTACGGCGCAAGATAAATTTAATAAAGCCTCGAATAAAGCGCATAATAAAATTTTTGGGGCAAAGCCTCCCTCTTTGACAATAATTGACATAAATACCTTACCTGCTATCTCATACTCCGAAAAAACTACTGACATCGCCATCGGCATTCGACGACGCAACGCGTTGCGCAAATTGCTATCGAACAATAGAAACCGCACGTCGCCTCTCTCTTAACTTAACATGCAAACTTACGTTACAGATTGGGTTAAAAATATTTAAATAAGGACGAGCACGGATAGAGCTCCGGATGATATTCTTTCGCTGATCAGCTGTCATCACTCTGACGCCCCCTGAACATGACATTTTTTTTATTGTTATACCTTTTTTCACTATTTATGCTTTATCTGATATGTTCTACACCTACTTGTTTTTTTATAGAATAAAGATTATTATTCCTGTCTTAAGAAACCATCTTGTTCCGCCTATGACCGCCTCCTGGGAAGCCCCAAATAATAGCGCCCCGATCCACGATCTAAAGTGCAGCTATTCCGAGCAAAGTTATGTCCCAAACGGTCCTGGGCTAGACAGGGTAATTTTTAAATTGCTACCGGCGGCGATGGCGTCTCAAATTTCGACGTGGTTCTTCTATTTTTAATCCAATCAAAACCGCTGATGCTCTCCGGCATCGAGTGGAAACTGAATCAATTAAGTCGGGCTGAAAATTACGGTTTCAAGGAAACACGGAGACGAGATGTCACGAACTATTTAGTTAAATTCAATTATAAATGTGGAACGGCTGTGAACACTTTACTGGAGTGCCGTCAAATCAATGCCTGTCAGACACGTCTTATGGGTTACGAAAATAAGTTTGTTTATCCGATTTATCTTACTTACGCTGTCTGTCTGTCATGCCGTTATTCGTCTTATTACCATGGATTTTGCTAAAAATTATTATTTTTAATTTAGCCGTATAAAATATAAAAAATCACACAAGGATAAGGGCACAAATACCTACCATATATATATATATATATATATATATATATATATATATATATATATATATATATATATATATATATATATATATATATATATATATATATATATATATATATATATATATATATATATATATATATATATTATATATATATATATATATATATATATATATATATATATATATATATATATATATATATATATATATATATATATATTTATATATATATATATTTATATATATATATATATATATATATATATATATATATATATATATATATATATATATATACAGTACGTACATCTCTTAAATATAAGAAATGAAAAAAATCATATCTCAGGACGCCTACACTACAATCTTCGCCTGTTAGATAAACAGAACGCATAAAAGTAATACCTAGATTACGAAACAGGGCAGTATATCAGGTATTCAGGTGCATATATCAGAAAATCGCGACTTAATAAGGGATTCTATTGTAAGTAATTTTCTATCATAGTATAATATTAAAGTGACTAATGTGAATAAGCAAGTGTGATTTTAAATGTATTTTACGTAATTCAACAAACAAGAAATTAGCATAAATACGGTCCTGTGCTCGACCGTGCAGTTGTTCTATGGAGTAGCGGTTTTGAAGTTGACGCGTGTGGCGGGATACATACAAGTTTTTTTTATTTCTTATATACGATATTATAATTAATTAATTGATAAGGTTTTTTTACTTCTTCATATATACACTGATAAAACTGACATATATACACTGAAAAAATTGTTAATATCTTTTTTTACTTGAAAAAAATTGATAACGCATGGGGAAAATTAATAATGTTAAAACAAGTTATTGAACGGACTAAAACTAGTCTATTTTCACTAAAATGTTACTACACAAATTACCAAATACCAACTGTCACTATTCAAATTAACTGAACTCCCCTTAACTACTTCTAGTTATAGCGACATGGAATGCTGAGATTTTTCTCAAGATCATCTAGAGAACTTCTAGATCTAGATCATCTAGATACTTGTGTTCGAGGTCTGGTACTCGATCATTATCGTCCTCGCCGGAACATTCTCGACCCGTCCATTCCAGTCTAGATGCGCCACTAGCGGGCACTAAGGGGAATATTCGTTACATTAAGTTTACTGCGTATTGCCATTGAAGATGGGACATTGATGATTAAGTTAAATGAAACGTTTTTCTTGACCCGAATAGATTTGCTTGCATTTTCATGATACATACGAATAATTGATGCCGGAAGCTATTAAATATTTTTGTTGACATGTATATGTCAATTTCATGGCTCTACCTCGGCACGACTGCGCATTAGAATGTTAAACGCATGAATCAATAACGACAATGGACCCGGTATTGAACCCTGTGGAACGCCCGACAAAATATTACTATTCGCTGAAAATTATAAGAGTTTTGTGTACAGCGACATATTTTACCTTTCTTCAAATTAGCCTATGCACACTTGGATTACCTAAAACCAAAATGGAGAAGCTTTCATGGGTGACTTATAGCCGAGATAATCCTACCTCGATCTTACGATATAAACAAGGATATTATTGGTGTCCTTTCTTGTTTTGCTTCATATACGGATTGGTGCACAATTAATTTGTTTTTTGGAGGATGGGTGTTCCTTTGTATAAATCACAAACATTTAAACCATACATTAATATTTAACTGTTGGATGGATGGAATATTGTACTGTAAATTACCAATTAACACGCATACATCAGTGAATAACTTGAATATCTTTAGAAGCCGTGGTAGAAACCTGAAATACATATTTTTCACTTAGCACCGATATATTAGTAGGTAAAATATTGCCGCGTTTCACATGTTGGCGTTCCTAAACATTTTAAATCTAAATTTTCTCGGGAAGCTAATTAATTTTTATTTAAAGTGAAAAGTAAACACGCAATGAATCGACCCATTCATCGTTAACAGCACTAACAATTACTGTAAAAAATGTTGGAAACACTTTAAACAGGTTCGGTCGCATGGTCGCCATATATGCGCGTTTATTACTAGACAAACAACTGCATGTTTAGACCTTTTAAAAGGAAGCTTTTACCTCTTCATCTAATAAAATAGGAAAATATTATCTTTGGCCGTATAAACATGCGGGCAGTGGCGCAGCACGTGTAAGGTTTAAATTAATAAAATAGTATAAAGGTAAAAGCCAGTTAAAATTCTAAAATGAACTTTATTGATTACTTCTCAGAATGTTCTTCATAAACTTGCTGGCACACTCCCAACCTACGACGGAGTTCATTTCTCACATTATTTAAAATATCGGGTGTTGTTATTCTTCTCATTTCCGTTGTAATTTCGTAAATTACCGACATTATTAGGCGTTTTAAAAACTTTAATTTTTGTATAACCTATATTTAAGTGAACTCGTAGAAAGAAATCGATTGGGGTTAAATCTGGTGATCTAGCTGGCCATTCCAGAATCCATCTTCCAATTATTGTTCTTCAGTCTCCACCGTTTATAAAAAAAACTGCATCTAAATAATCGCACACTGGACGAGCATAATGTACTGTTAGAACCAGATGGCAGATGATGGTATCAATCGAAATATCTGGATCTTCTGGATTTGGTTGTGATTAGCCCGCATCCAGTGGGGGGTCTCGTCTGGACTGTTTAGAGTGAAGGTAGCGGACTAATCAGAATAAAGGATGTTCTGTAGAGATACAACATGTGTATCAAGTAAGTTCATAATTTGCTGTCAAAATTGGTTTCGACGATCTGGATTGGCCTCTGTTAACCCCTGAATTGAAGCTTATAGAGATGAAATTTTTTTTTAAACAATTTTAAAGGGCAGTATTCATCAGTTGTGTCTGCGCATTCGTACATTCATGTACATACCTGCAATGGAACTAACAACGAATTAATATAAATTCCTAATACGGTCCTGTGGAGTCGCTCAACAGAGTAGCGGTTTTGAAGCGTGTGGCAATATTTTTAAGTTTTTTTTTAAATTTCTTATATATCCGAGATGCACTGTAGTTAGTTCAAAATCGCAGAAACTATTAAATATGAAGATATTAAGGATGGGTATATGTGATGCTATTTGTCATAAGAGCGAAATCGGTAGTGGTTGAACATGGGATGCATATACATATGGGATGGGATGGGATGCGTCTGTTATTATGTTTGGCACTTTTTACAGTATGATATTCCTTAACATTCCTTAATATCTTAGGTAGGTATCTCCTAAGATGATAATTTTCACAAAATTTATAAAAGTACTCGGTCAATGTATCAAAAAATAATACTTTGTTTATTGTTATTATTAAATGTAATATGTATGCTCTAATTATTTGTGGAATAAAGACTTTTTACTATTGTTTTTATTTTTTTTTTTTTGTGCTGGTCGGTCCCCCCTGGCCTCCGACTAGTCCAGAGAGTCCCTCCAGCCTCGTTACTCAACGACCACTCCCCACGTCCGCGGGGTAAGTGGTCATTGAGGTCGCAACTCATGTGTCCTGAGTAGACGCAACGAGCCAAGTATGACGGCCTTCTGCATCTTCCCAGCGATGACTTCTGCCGATTGACGGCATGCCGGGATGGTTCTTAATTCTGAGAGCAATGATTGTCGCATACCTCCGAGAGAGCCAATAATAAGAACCACCATTTTAACAGAATAACCCGGGTACAGCCTGCGGAGTTCGGAGAGTAAATCTCGATATTTTGTCCGTTTCTCCTCCTCTTTCAAGACGATGTTCTTTTCAGCCGGAGCCGAAAACTCTATAACAAACATCGTCTTGAGTTGGTGATCGAGGAGGACTATGTCAGGCTTATTGGCTTGTATCCGTTTGACGGTGGGGAATGAATAGTTCCAGTATATCCGGGACCTCTCATTCCCCACAACGGACTCAATATCCCCCGGAGCATAGGGCAACACCGGTGTCTGATCTATACCGCACGAGTGCCGTAGGTGATAATACAGCACTCGTAATGCCGCGTTATGTCGATGGATATAGGCAGAGACCGCATATGCTGGACAAGCTGACAGCAAATGCATAATGGTCTCTGAGGCCTGACGACAAGCTCTGCAGCTAACATCAGGCACTTCTATACCCATCACGCGGCTTCGGTAGACCAGGGTATTCAGTACACCATCTTGGCAAGCTAATATAAAACCTTCAGTCTCTGACTTCAGCCCAGCTGACCTCAAAAAGCTAAAGGTCAGCTTTCGAGATAAGCCTAAGTCTTCTATATTTCTATAGTAGACTCCGTGCAATGGCTTATCCCTGTGCTGTTGAAAACGAAGTGTATTTCCAGCAGCCCGAAGGTGGGCTTTCAACCGAGCAGGGTCCAACTCGGTGACAGAGTTTGGATTATTCCGCTCGGTGTCGAAGTCGAGACCTAGGCTATTAGCTGCTCTTTGTGCTGCCCTATATATAAAAGCTCCTACGCCAGCTCCTTCATGGTCTTTGACCATGAGGAGTAGGGGATCCGAACTCCTGATAATCTTACAGGCCGTGTTCAGAGTTACTCTGTTGTGGAGACACTCCAATCCCAAGAGTCCACGGCCTCCCTGTTGTCGTGGGAGATATAACCGCGGAACGGACGATCTCGGATGCAAACTCCGACAGAGATGCATCATTTTGCGGGTACCTACGTCGAGTTGCTGCAGCTCCTCCTGTGTCCATTTTATTACTCCAAAGGAGTAGAGTAGAATCGGAACGGCAAGCATATTTGTCGCCTACACCTTGTTGGACCCCGACAGCATTGTTTTTATTATTATTATTATTCTTGTGATTATTATTATTATTATTATTATTATTATTAAAAAAAACGTCGTAGATCGAAACGTCAAGTTAATCAACAACAACAACAATAATTTTCTGGATTATATCCATGATCGGTAAATTGTTTGGAGATTGGATTCAGCAGGAACATAAAATTATTGTCACTTATGTGCCATAATTTTAAATGCTGCTGCACAGCAAGGTTTATAGACGACCGGTAGTGATTCAACAGTTTTAACATAGTCGACATGCAACATTCCTTAATTAAAATTCCTATAATAGCCGAACAATAATGTATCTTAAAATACTTCCTAGCAAAAGTCTCATTATCTGGCCCATACTGAAATTTAAATTATTTATTTAGAATGCAAGGTCAGAGATTTTAACAACCGGACCGGCCGACCGCAGCCGCTAAAAATATTACGAAAAAGCAATTTATTATTATTTGTTAAGTAACACAGTGGGATCAGTATTCTTTCTCTTTACTTTGTGTATAACTAGCTGTTACCCGCGACCTCGTCTGCCCGAATTTAACGCGCGTTCTAAGCCCGCGCG
Organism: Tetropium fuscum; assembly: GCA_964058915.1. Classification (NCBI taxonomy): domain Eukaryota; kingdom Metazoa; phylum Arthropoda; class Insecta; order Coleoptera; family Cerambycidae; genus Tetropium; species Tetropium fuscum. Next base: position 169,563 of record CAXKVY010000244.1, on the reverse strand, counting down.
ACAGGCAGCCTTTGTGATATTAAGTCGTGGGAGGGGGAAGCGGTGGTGAACACTGCTACTGTATACTCGAAGTTCGAAGATTATTAGCCGAAGCAATTTACGTTAACAATTTAGCGGAACCCTAATTATTTTTATTTAATTTTTTTTTCTCTTTCTTTTTCTTTACTCGTTATTAAATATCCTTTCAATATTATACGCCAATTAGATTATCACAATTTTTTTATCCCTAACTTATCGGCAGTCAAAGAAACAATCAGCAAAAGTGACAAACAATGTCAGACAAGCCAGTGCGATTACTCCTCTATTCTCGATACGTTGCATTTTGCATTGTTGCGAGAAGAGCGACGATTCTTCTTTAAAAACATACAGTTGTAATTATTGTGTTCCTCCACCAACAATTCTTAACTTATGCAAGCAAGCAATATCTTCAAGTGTTCAGAATGAACATGAATTATTCGAAACCAAGTTGACTTTAATAACTTTAAGGCAACCCTGTATAACGTCTATATTTGTCTTGTGTCGATAGAAGTGATTTTTTTTAAGATCACCCTGTAAATAAAACAAATAAGCGGAAAATTCAGAAATCGTCTCGAGATATGAGGTCATTAGTGTCGAATACATTAGGGTCAAAATTCAGAAAAAAAATGTTTGTTGAAATGGGACCATGCCAACCTTTCAGATATTTTGCACTGTTATTTATCACCCTGTACGAACTTTATGTGAAATACCGAATTTTAGCAAAAGCATGGATTGGTACACAAAGAATTGAACTGGCTGCCACTCTAAAGAGAAACTGAAAATTAAGGCAAATTTGACCATGTATAAGTTGAGCAGTTTAGAAGAAAAAAAATGTTTTTACCTATTTGTTTAATTTCAAACATACGCTTAGGATGAACAAAACTGAATAATCGATTCATATTTCAAAGCGATTAAGAGGTTCCGTGCTAGTGGTAAAAATTTCCTTCTTGAATGCTTTATCTACGGAATTATAAATGTTGTTATTGCCTTTGTCATATTTATGTTAAACACCGGGTCAACAACCTACATTACAATATTTTTACATTATTTGATATCTGCATTGTCCATTACAGCGAATATCACTCGGAATCCGTTAGTCCGCGTGAGTTACTAATCCCCTACACATCCGAAATATAAACAAATAAAATAACGAGCAGCAGTATGCATTTACGACCTTCTAGGAAGCGGGCGTTAAATAAAACAGGAATTAACATGTCTACGACGATACATCTGACGCCGGTTACTGGTGTTTTGTTAGAGAATCTAAGTGAGTTTACTTTTTATTTAAAACGCATCTCGGGTTCCTTGAGAACGTACAATTGCAAGCTAATTTTAAACGTTATAAACACTCCGTAAACAGTGCCTGCCATAGGCGAGTAACTGCGACCGACTAAGATAATTTAATCGATAGTATTTGCAGATAGCCATTTGTAGAACGACCTCGTTCGCTATCCATCTAATATCTAAGAAAATCATATCCCCGAAGCAACAATAAAACGAAACCTAAAAAAGTTCTCTATTTTAATACCTCTGTAGGGCAACGGTTTTTGGAAGGTCTGTGGAAATTCAATAAGTTTTAAGACCTACAACATTGCTAGAAACTTTAAAATTCAATAATAATTTACTGCTACAATTAATGACAAAATTGGTCATTTTTTGATTAATTTTTTCATATTTTTTCCCTTTGTTACCATTTTCGGACCTACGTTTAAGGGGGCTTTTCATTTGGCTTTTTACCCTCAGAGTATCTGACACGGTCCCAAAGAGGCACGCTTAACAAAAATGGACAAAATTGCATCAATTTCCATTGGGTAGACCTGCTGTCCAATTGCAGATAATAGACACCCCCTGTGTAAGTAGCAGCAAATTTAATATTTTTTAATAGGTCCGAATTAACACGAGGTAATTTAATACGGTTTGCAGTTTAAAAAAATACTAAATGCTCTTTAAAAAATTTTTAAACGCATTATAAAATAACAATTTTTTCAAGTCACAATATAAAATATACGATTTGCTAAATTCTGATGGGTATTTTAATGTATTATGCTCTCAATAAAGATGTAAATGCTCAATATTTTTCTTGAGAAATCAACTGATCCTCCTGGGCAGACTTTTGCCATGTGCACGTATTTTGTCGCAAAACTGATCCACCTTGGTGGACCTCATGCCATGTGCAAGTATTTTTATTATTTAGTCAATCGTCATTCGTGACGAAAGTAATTGTTGCAAAATTGGACCTCCTTGGCAGTCCTTATGCCATGTACACTTGTACACATATTTTAAAGTGTGTGATTAAAATTTAGGAAACATTTGAATTATTAAAGTTGATTTAACGATAGAAAATCTAATGTGACAGCAATATTTTCGACATCAACACCAACCCATAAAAATTCATAAACTAAAACGCATCATTTCTCAAGAGCGCCACCAATTTTTAACGGCCATATCGCGAACTCATACACAGCATAACCAGAGAACAGTGTAGTGTTCTCTGGCATAACAGCGTATCAACGGTAACGCATAACCTATATTTTTAAGACTGGGCAACAAGTGTTGGTTCTGCTTTTCTGTGTTGACTTTTGTTTATTCAAATAGTGTGTCTTAAAATATTGGTGTTGTGATTTATTATATTTCTTTTTCACTGTTTTACTTGTGTAAAATTCATTATTACTGCTATGGATCATAACTATTGTGACAGAGACACTAATATTAAAATGCAAGCTGAAGAACATGATTTACCACATGTAAGTGTTTTCGTTTTAACTTTCAGTATAAACCAATTACTACCATCTAGGTAAATTACAACCAAATAAACTCGAACAGGAATCTATTAGTCTATTTATTCATTGCCAACATTTTGCAGAAAAATTAGGTTACTAAAAATAGAATGTCAAATATCGAAATAGATTTTCTATCGTTAAATCAACTATACGTTACATTTATCGAGCCTATATTATTTTTATGGAATATTTATTAATTTAGAAAGCTTGTGAATTTGGTACGGAGTAATCATTTCATTTATCGTGCATCTAGTATTTTTATCGAGAATTTATTATTTTAACAAGCACCTAAATTTTATATCAAGCATTCATCACATTTATCGAGCGTCTATTATTTTTATCGAATTTAGTTTCATGTCATGCTTTTGGATTAATTATCTGGAAAATGTAACATGCATTGGGAATAAAATTTAATGGTAAACGGCGGGTGTCGACATTAGAAGATTTTTAAACAGACCCATCTCAAATAATCATGCTCAACCCCACTTTACCCCCTCCAATTTGATAAGGGGAATGTTTTAGTTTTTATTGTTTTTCTCGAAAACAGTAAGAGATAAAAATGTCGTTTTGGTACCATAGAGCGTAAAATTCCTCATAACCATTTGTTTATGTTTTCAAGGTAATATCAAGGTAAGTTCCGCTCTACGGCGCACAAAATTTGGGGGTTGATTTATTTTCAACAAAATCAGAATTTCATCGCGGATTAACACGAAGATCGCTGTCAAAAAATTATGTAATATTTTTTTTCTGAAATAGTAATGTCTTCTTAGTCTGAAGATGCCCGATTTGATACATTTGGTCGTGCATAATAAAATATATGTTTTTTTGAAGTGCGCCCTACATACTACGATATGGGCATTTTTTAATTATGATTATCTACGGTCAATATTTTTTCTTTATTATTGTTGAGCTAGGCCGCAAATTTCCACACCAGCACCCTTGAAGTAGAGTTGATCGGTGCATTTTTTGCACCTTTGGAACAAGTCTGATGATTATCATAAAACAAATATCTCCGAAAAGGCTTACAAATCTATTTTGAATGAGTTGAATTTACCCAAGTTAACTGTAAACGATATAAAGACAAACAATAAAACAATTCGCACTCGCTACTGTTCGGGAGCTGGCAAAAATAACCAAGTCTCAAAAGGTAATATTCTGTACGTTCCTCGTTTTTTTGGTTTAAACATAGAGACTCTTTTTTTGCAATTCAACAATCGATATGTGTTAATAGTGTCTACCTTTCATCTTTCACATTCACTGCGGATGAATCACTCGCGATGCACATCCAAAGTGTGAATTGATGTAAAATCGACATCAGTTTTTTTAAAATTGTAGATTTTAAAATTCTTTTTCGGTTTTGTGGATAAAAATTTTTACAGGTTCATAAGTCGAGGCGCTTTAGGAATTTTGTCGATAGCGAGATAGTTTTCGAAAATTCCGAAATGCGTATTTATTGTGTTTTCTTTGTTTCAGAGTACGTGCGTTGCTTCTGCAATCTGCCTTCGTGTGTGACCACGGGGTACATGTGCAAGTCTAGCGGGGGCGGGTGCTTCTCAGACCTCCTGGATCAGCCTGCGCCCAGGTCCGCCGTCTACAGAGGACGTCACGGATGTCTGGAACTCCTTTCTGACATGTAAGGCCGTTATTTCTATTTTTAATTCCATTACATTTTGGTAAATTATAATAGCACGCTTGTAAGGAGGAATGCGATTATTTTAACATTTAAAGCGTTTCTATTTTCGTAAGTATGGGGTTCGATTTCGTGTTGCATTTGCTGCAACACGATGGCGGCTTCAATATGGCGGATGTTTGTGCCAAATATCCAAGATGGTGGCTTCAGGATGGCCACTTATTGTTCGTTTTCACTCAAAATCTGTAACTGTTTTTTTGGTATAGCAGAAGAGGAATTTTTGCCGCAGCAAATAGTCAAAATTGCGGATTTTGCCATCAATGCTCCGATTTAACTCAAAATATGTATATCGGGTTTATTCGGGTAGCAGATCAGAATAAATTTGATTATGGCGGCCCCAAAATGGAAATGAATAATAATGTCGTTTGAATGAATGTAATGAATTTCACCGTTTATCGGCACCCTCAGATGCGGTGTTGCCAGATTGTGCCGGTTTTTCCTAGATCAAGGGATTTTTCAGTATATCGTGCACAATCGCTTGTGAAAGTTCCGTAACATTTATATATAAAATAAATTATATTAGCATCATCCTAGATTAAATCTGTACCGCATTACGTCATACGCTGCCGGGCTGTAAGTTACAAGGTAACCTATCTAATTTAACCGATCTTGGTGTCGGATCACGATTTTTTTATCAGACCAATATTCAAGACTCCAAGATCAGAATATTTATTTTTATTCTAAACAACCTATTGATACCATTACAATTGTTTATTCCAAATATAACACAACGTAAATAAAACTTTGCAATGTGCAGCTAACACATTCTTTTTAACACTTTTTTCACATTCCAAATCCCGCAACATGTACTTATCATTTTGAATGTCTACTTTTGAACTAATATCTATTTAAAGTTCATTATTCGCCTGGTATTAAAGATCGTGTAAATTTGTGAGTAGGTATATTCTGTTTTTTCTGCTTAGGAGCGGCTATAAATCAGCAACTCAAAAACAAGAATAGATAATAATTTGTTATTATTTAAATATAAATAACTTACTATGAAGGCTATTAATCATAACTGTTTTACATACCCGCCTTTTTTATAAACAATTCGTCATAACTTTCATAATCGAACCGTTGACAGTTTAAAAATATTTTTTTCTTTGTCTATGGCAGGCATGTAGAAAAATTTAGTATGGACCACGGGCCAAATAAAAAACAATTGATAATAATAGTAAAGTATATTCAAGTCCCATCTGCCAATGAAATAAATAGGCTATTGATTATGTCATATAGAAAGGAACTAAGACGTTCACGGGTTTTTATTGCAAGAATCGTTAAATGGGTAGTTTAAGAATAAAAAAGTGCTATTAAATTAGAGGGTGAAAATTGGAGATAGGGGTGAAAATGCACCATTTTCAATTTTTTCAATATATCTCGCAAACTATAATGAAACTTATTGTAGAGAATTGAATTTCCCATATATAAATATTTAAACATATATTTATGAAAATTTTTTAAAAAAATTTGCCGAGAATGTTGAAAGAAAAAAAAGAAATATCGATATTTATTTTTTTTCGCTTTTTTTTGCCTATGACTTTTTTTTCAGTTCTCTACAAAGAGTTTGATATACCTAAAGTATATCGAAATTTTGCTTCGTTTGCGAGATTTATTAAAAAAACTGAAAAGGGTGCATTTTCACCCTTATCTCCAATTTCCACCCCGTATTGCCCTGTTTTTTAGGACATAATCAATAGCATAAAACAGTAAATACTCAAATGTGGCCGGAGATGCCGCGCCTCCAATAGGAGCATGGCACTGAGCTGATCAAGCATTGTTCATTGTTCAGGTTACGAGCTTGGAATTTGGACGTTGAATATATTAGATGATAATAGTATGTATTTATTTAAAAAAAGAAATGAGACCTATATAGGTACAGATATGTCCGTACCTATACGTTGGTATTACAATAAAATAATGAGAGTAATAAACTAAAATTAATAAACTTCAAAAAAAAAATACCGATAAATTATAAAACAAATAAGCTGCAGCTGGCAAGCTGTATGACAAATATGTCATCAAGTGCTCCAAAATTCTTTATTTTTCATCATCGTGATGGTAAAATTGACTTTATTTTATGACTTTGTAATTAGGATATGTTTAATTTTTTATTGTGTCTTTTTTATTACTTTAATTATTTTTTTCTGTTTTTTTTTGTGCTTGTCAATCTCCCGGCTGGTCCAGAGTCCCGCCAGCTTCGTTACTCAAGTCTGAAGCGGACATGGGGATATATTATAGGAGCGGAGCGGTTATTAATCTCCTGTAAAATTTCAATTTTTTGATATACCAGGTTCTTGCATTGGGACTCTTTTCATTTATTAATTTTTGGCCACCTTTATTTTTTGGCAAGACGATTTTATGTTTGGTATTTTATCGAGATGATTTTAATATTAGTATAACGCTTTCTTTATATCTCTAATATATCGCTAATTTTGTGTGATAAATACGAAGTAAGATTTACTGGATCGAAACTATCCGCAAAAGATTAGAGCATTATCGGTGTTTTTTTATTTATCAAACTAAGACCGAAGACTTAGTAGTATATTGTCATGGATTTCATCGGCGACTTTTGGCACGTATGCCAACTGCATACATGTTTTGGGCAATCCAAGATATTACTAGTAATCTGTATTACATTTTCAGTCTCCAGCTATGGTGCTTAAAAATATAGCTGACGGTATTTATGCAAAATCCCGATGATTTTATATCTATTACTATTAGTCATTCGTGTAAATTATTATCTAATGTGTAAAGAAATATTTATGCAAATTAAAGTACAGGCTCCCAAAAGTCCCAAAACCAGTCCAAAATAAAATCGATGATAGACGGTCCAGTCTTCTATTTTAATATGTCGCTATGCAAGAAACAATTCCTAGAATCTCGGCATTCAATTAGCAGCAAATATCCTAGATAAATTAAGACATTGACCTTTTAAGCGGAGAGACTGGCCTTCGCAGCCCGGCCGACATAAAAATCAGTATCTTTTATTTGTTTAAAAAAGTAGCTATATACTGTATAAACACCATTTATCAGCCGTTGTGATTAGCGGCGACATAAATTGGTTCTGGAATAACAAAGACGGCTACATTTGCATCTATACATATAATATAGATATTTTAAATTATTTATTTATTTGCCGGAGATAAAAGACCTTAAACGCCGCAAAGTTTCAAGTTTGAGATAAATCGATGTATTTGAAGCAATAATACCCTACGCCAATAGGACAAAATCGCTCATTTTCGAATAATTTTCTTCAGAAATATGAATTTTACCGATTTTCTGTATTTAAAATGTGCGTAATGCTAAGCGATTGATTGTCATGTTGGTCCGTCGGATATGGAATAAGGTATGCCGCGGGAAATCGAAAAAAAATTTCATACATATTTTTGCAATAAATCATCAATTATGGAATATATTCTTAGCATTTAATTAGCCTTTAATTACAGTCATGTTATTTTTGCAATTTTCGTTGAAGCACCCATTTATATAAGTTATTTTAAAGTTAGCAGAGCAGCTAATTTCTCGGAACTTAATTAGCCTTCAAAGAGCCTTTAATTCTCCACATATTTTCGATTATGTCTGCTCACTTTGCTGTGCTAACTTTATGGATATACCAAATTTCAAGTGTCTAGCTCATCGACGAGTAGTTGAAAAGGCTGTTGCAATATTTGAAACAAACATTTAAACAAACAAATATACGAAGTCAAGCTATATAAAACCGTTTCAAAAAATCCCGTCTATTAACCGAAAAAAAAAACAAAATTTGTTATCTTTGATAAAATTCCCTTTTTGTAGTGCATTGGTAACACAAACGATCACTAGTGACAACATATTTTTCTGATTTTTCAGGAAAACGTTTTAGAGATTTATAAAATCTTTAAAAGTTTTATATAAAAAAATTACAGTATTGCCGTTCTTCTTTTTTCATTAGTCAAACTATGAGTCATTATAACTGTAACCAAAGCACAATTTTTTTAACGTAACGTAACAATATTTAATTTTAAACGCAGATATATTTCTCTGGGAGATTTGACAGAAATGTTACTAGAATCTAGTGATTTCCCTAGCATTTTATAATAAGTTGCCTAATAACTGCATATTTTGTATGTACTAAGTAGATAAGTATTTTTGACGTTAAATATGGATTTTATGTATAGAATAATTCTCTGAACAAACATATTTACAGTCATAACTGGGGTACCTCGAGAGATACCAGAACATTAGCCAAGCCATAACTCAAATATACTTATATCAAACTAAGTATGGCATGGACTTGTTCCAGCGCAATTAATTCGTAATGGCATATAAGAGAAACTAAGTGTCTACTGGAAAATTGTTACTAACAATAATAAACATGATTTATTGGAACGCTGGGAACGCAGCGACTTCCTCATATGCGAAAGCTCAGCGTTGCCAATGTCTTCCTCTCTGTAGTAAAAACTAGACTGAGAGACATGCTTTGAAAATGTACTTTGGAAAAACTAGATTAAAAATGCCAAAGACCTTGAACCGTAAACCTAAATCTGCATCTAGGGAAACCTTCGACCATTAATATAATAGACAAGTAATGTTACAAATTTAGAGGCACAAGCATCTACTGAAATATTTATTTACATCGTGTTGCAACAATTTTTTTCTCAATGTACACAGATTTACTCTCAGAAATGAAGTTGATTTTATGCTATCCACATTGGTCATTGGATTCTTATGTGCTAAAGCTGGAAAAGTGAGATTAATTCCTGTTTTCACCTGTTCCGAATAGTTGTTTTGTTACTTGTATTTTATTTAGTTTGAGAACTGGCAACGTTGCGTATGTTTTGAAGTAGCTCTGTGGTTATATTTGTGTGGCGTCAAACTGTCGTTATTTGTGACAACTGTTCGAATTTAGTTTGTTAGTGGTTTAATACCCCTCGATAATAATGGTGAAGAGTGCAAGGCTTGCAAAGAGACGTTTGAAAAGAAATCTCAGCATTCATTTCGGCCAAATCGAGGTACGCTTTGTTTATTAATTTGTGTTCCGTCTTTTTCCCACTCATTCTTTTCTAATCTTTGGACTAAACATTCAAGTACATTTGAATATGACATTACTCCTCTATATTTGTTATGCTGGAAGAGGGAAACTAACAATATGTTGACCGCCCTCCGTTGACCTTCACTTTTCTTCACATTTTTTCAAATGCAGTTGCGGTTTTTGCACACCAATATACAAGACACTACTAGTATTTTAGCGGCGGGACGACTTGAAAAGCTTAAACGATAGTGCTAGTTTTGCACAATTCTGTACACACATGATTTTTGCACAGTTGATTAATAGGAGTATAGTTTATCGGACAAATATTCTTTTTCAATTTCTTGCGTCTTCTCAATTGTTATTGTATCAGCCAAAAGTAAGGGTTTAACGCAATTTTTACGCAGACCATATTGATATATTACTTCTATTGATCGACCAGGTAAAAATTAAAATGTGGTGAGAAAAAATTATGCTATTTAGCTATTCTATATGGTGCTGGCGTCAAGGTACTTCTAAGCTGCTTCTCCTTGTTTTATCAGTCAAAAGTACGATTTTTGCACAATATTGTCCAACACATTTTAATCCCACATGATCATTAAAATTCTGATTTGCTCTTTTCTCGTAAAAGATATTACGCTTATTGATGTTAGTCATCGTGTCTTACTAATAAAATTATAATGTGATTTACATAATTGTGCAAAAATCATTCTTTGGAATGATGCCAAAAAAGTGTTCATAAAAGATATGTCTCATATATTGATGCTATGCAAAAATAGTTTTCTCTCAACATTTAACACTTCATTTACGTTTTAAGTTCAGAGGGCGACATTACGATTTTCCATGATTTTCTTCTATCAAAGTTTCTATCAAATATATATCGTAGATATGGCATTTACGTGTACTTTCTTCGTTCTGGCTGTGGTATCCTCCTAAGTATGGGGCATTGGCAACAGTGGGAACGAAACGACACACGCAATTTACTGAACCAGCCCAAAGCATGTATGCAGCACGCCTCATTATTTCCTATTGCCCTTAACGTTTTACGACTCTCAATTTTCTGCAAATTTATACCGGCAACTCGCGATATCCAGTTGAGGCTTCGGTTCTGTTGAATTGAAACATGTCGTATGCCTTATTAAAATTCCCAGCGAATAATCGAATGGTGTAGGTTTTGCGCACTGATTTTAATATCAATCTCGTAGCAATATCCGAACTTTACGACTGGAACGAGGTACCGGCATTTCATTTCGCTTCTAACGGATTTTTAACGCCTACTTTTATTGAGTCTACGGCTCGGTACGCTAATTAAAACTTAGTTTTTATGAGGGTCCCGATGGAACATGCTGTTTCGAGAATGTAAACGAATGCTGCCCCCGTCGCGATGGAAGCATTGCCAACTTTATCGCGGTAAAATCACCAGTGTAATTAATTTTAAATTCGAGGTGCATATTGCATGTATTCGTTGCAATTTTTAAAATAAACCATGAAATAATGCCTATAAGAAGTTATCTATTTTTTAACAACTTTAAGCTACAGAGTGCGTTCACTTTTCGTTATGGCATTGACCTACACCTGCACAGTCCTCAGTCTATATATAACCCTATTGTACTTGCAATCCTTGAATCCTTGCTGGAGGAGATAAGATATTAATGGAGTACGCATTTTTATAGTTTGTAAAAAAAATACTATTGTGAGGTATGTCTCCTAAATTGGTTAGATGTGTATGGTCAATGAACATGAGCGCCATCTCCATAATAAATTGTACACATATGTCGTCTTATTAATATATTATAGCGTACACGTGACAACTTTAACCGCTAGCCTTGTGGGTACCTGCTTGCTGCTTTTCGTTTTCCCACCTGCATAAAAGATCATAAAAGTTAAAACAATATCCAGGCCGTAGAATTAGTATAGGTATCTTTAAAGGCATACATGAACGTGAAGCTCTAGTACTTGGTTAGTAACATCATCTATGCCTTCCGCTCTCTATTGGCGTGGTTTCCGGTCACAATCTCAAATCGTCTTTTATTCCGCACTATACATTATAATCAATGAATCGGCTTCATGACTTCAAAGCAAATAACAGATTCCAAGAAATCCAAAATTGATTTTTGAACATTATATCATTTAACCTTGACATGTAGCTTCATGGTCGACTTATGGAAATTCGATAAAAAATAGACTAGTTATTTTAAATATCTTGGCTACCTGAATGAATATTAATGGAATTGGTAGTGGATCATTTTTTAAGCCTATGAATTTCAAATAGTAGGGAAGGCGTCTATTTTATTATCGGTGGAGTTAAGGTTCTAACCCAGAGACATATTAATACCGAGAGACCCAACGGTTCGTTCATAAAACGCTGGAAGAGCCGATCTATTATTGTTCTAAAAAGTGCAGTGAGTGCAGAGAGGAAATGAAAGACAGCTGCTGCGGCGGCGGCCTTTCGGCAACCCCGCGTCTTGTGCTCAGAGCCCATCCAGTGACGTGTCTATTTATCTTTCGTGAATGAGTTAAGGTAAACATAGTTACATAAGAAAAATACTGAATACCCTGTATTCGAACGTTACAATAAATCAAATGAAAATAGAAAACATTAAGAGCATATCTTAATTTGTGTACATTAAGATAATACTTAGTAACTGTAATAACATTTTGTCATGTGTTTTGTAGAAACTTATTTATAATTTTAATGCAAAAAGTACAGTTATTGGACGTATTTGTTAGTTAGTGGACGGCTTAATATTAGTTATTGGACACATTGTAAATAAATTAAATTCTATAAAAAAAGCCACTTTAATAGGTGTCTGACCACGTAAAAATTTTCCGTGCGTTTTTGTTAAAACAACTCATAGTCTACCTATTTCGTCTTTCTCTTCCTCTTAGTTTGAAATTTTTTCGTCGTCAAATTCACGTTGTTAATTTTCAATGTCGCCGTCGTCATTCTCTGAAATCTCATCATTTTCTGTATTGTAGCATAAGCATATGTGAACATGGTGTTTAGGGCGAACACAACATTTGTTGCAAAATTGCTCACATCTGTCATATAATAAAATAACATCATATATTTAAGAATTTGAATCAGAAATTCAAATTAAAAGTTATTATAAAGTAAAGCTATTACTCGACCTATTATAAATGCAACAATCGTAATAATATGAGTGCTGTATTTAAACTAAGAAATGGAAAAACGTCTAAATATTTAATTAGAAGAATATAAGAAAATACTATAACTAAAATAAAATCACAACATACTTTTGGGATTTACAAAATTCATAAATGTATATCATACTAAAGTCAACATGAACTACTATAAATATAAGTAATAAAATAAAGACATTTTTTTTCAAATTTTATATACTGAACATATTAAAGACAGTTCTATAAGAAAAATCACGTTTTTAAAATTTACAAACTTCATAGATCAAGCTATTATAATTAGTGATTCTATTAATTCCTAACTAATATGAGTTTTGTATTCAAACTTCTTATTATATTTTGCCTATTGTTTTCTATTTTTTGTTTGTTTCTTAATAAATACGTATTTTGAAAAATGTTTTCAATACCAACTTGACCAATTGAATATGGTGGTCATTCATTACTTCATCAACATATAATTACCTCATTATATTCAAAACCCTCATTATATTCGATCCCTTCACACCTGCTACCGCATTTTTAAAACCGTTGTCAAGTATAACCGATTTCCAGGAATTTAAGGAGAAACAAATGATTTTATATCTATCGCCCAGCACATTATGACATTATCATGTAGTATAACAAAGTATTGAGCACACTATATACCTTTTGTCATATAAAACAATTGGACGGTGAATGTGCTGCAGAATGAGAATGTTTCCCGTTCAAATATTACGAATCCGTAATATTGTTACAAACGGTAGTTAAATAGTCACAAACGATGTTACAAACTATAGATGTATAAGTCTCTGACGTAATTAAATATTAGGCAGAAGTTCTCAATATTGACGCTTAACTGTCGCTATCGGTACAAGGGTTTTATATTCTATTTTTCACGATGGCAATATATCCAAATTATAATAACAAATATGACACAAATATATAGAGGCAATTTCTCGTTACTTATTATTTTATTGTACGAGTATTATAGTATTTTTCAAGTATTGATATTTGCTAAGATACAATTAGCAAATGGTTTTGATAAGGAAGAAAATAAAACATTTCTTAATAGTTTTAAGTTTATTTTGATTCTACAGAAAATGTCAGTTCATCTATACAGAATATTATTATGCATTAACAGTATTATTATAAGTACAGTTTTATTAGTAATAGTATGGTACTATTAAAACAACAAAATCTTGTTAAGATTTCAATATAGGTACCTAAATAAGAAGATATCGGATGTTTTACTTACTCCGAAAGGATATAAATATAACCAAAGTTTACGAAATTTATTTAAGTTTGTAACATCGAAATATGAGACAAAAAAACCCTCATTATATCGATACAAGGAGCCGCCGACCCCGTTTTGTGGTAAAGTGGGGTCAACAATAATTCTTGAAATAGAAGTAATACAGTTATTCTTTAATTTAGTGTATTATTTTGATGGGTTTTGTGTTAAAATTAATTAATTATTAGTATTCTATCAAAACATAACGACTTGTTGAATGAAAGCGCCTTTACAGTGACGATTTTAGCTTCCTGTAAGAAAAGTTATACTGCCCCGATCTCCCATTGCGGCAATTGTGGGTATCCTTTGAAAAATTTTTATGTCTCATATTTCGATGTTACAAACAGTACATATTTCGTAAACTTTGATATAACTTAAAGCCTACCTCCGGCTTCTTTCTTCAGTCGATTATTTGTTGTGTGATCCTCTGCCACAAAGTGTTTATCACAAACTCGATATTTTTTATAAACGATACTGGGATCCAAGTGTAAAAGTTGAATGTTAATTATAGGCAGCCACTTCTTACAAAGTTCCCTCAAATTTTGCGGGTTCGGAAACCGATGTCTAGCATGCCGTTTATCTGGCTTATAGTTAGGAACTACACAACCGGTGAGACCCTTTCTAAGGCGTACACACAAACAACAAAAAAATACAGAACTCGTTTAACACTAAATAATTATAAAGGCTTTACAATTTTCAAAAGATAACGAAAGAAAACGTTGAAGGTTAAAGCAAAGTTTACAGAATAAACTTTGTATTCTGTAAACTTTGGTTAAAGCGAGTTCAAATTCACAAACGTCAAAGACGTACAAAGTGCAAACTGCATTACCAACCGACCCAAAATAACAGAGTTGGCATAATCTGCGCCATATTTTATTTTCGAAGCCTAATAACTTATGACGCCATGCATGACAGTTTCGTTACTCATGTTACATTATTTCCTTCTATGTTAATATTATATTTTCTATGGTGACATCAAAGTATTTGTTTAAAGAAGACAGTAAACCAACCTAGCAAATTTTCGGACGGTATTACCAACTGTACTGACCCGCCTGATTCAAATTCTGGCGATGTGGGAACTTATACATAGGCGCGTTGTTAATACTGTCTGCTTTTGTCACTGATGACGTGCAATGGTTATTGTTTTGAAATCCCGATAGTAGCGCATTTTGAGGTATGACCTATACAGTAAAAAATATTTGCGGCTTAAGTTCGCACTCGCGAAAGGCCTGTTGACTTTGTACGGCCCCGGATTCAGGTTTCACATAATTTTTTTCGACATCATTACGTCGAAAGATTGACCGGAATGTCCGAAACCTTTCCGCCAAAAAAATCGACCTGAATTATTTCGGAATATCTCCAGCCCACCTGGGTAGTGAGTGCATGCCATTGTCGGGTGGTAGCGTATTCTTAGAAACTAATTATCCGAAAAACAAAAGAATCCGCTTTCGTTTGGCTGAAAACTCGGCATAAATTTGAAATTCAGACAATCTGGAATCCGGCCTACCAAGCGATGGCAAAACCAAGTCTATCAAATGACACACGCGTCGTTCCTATTAATTATTTAATTATGCCGGTTTTTTTGCCGGTCTGTGGTTAAATGCGGGTTCGAAGGCATTCTCTGGCGGTTCGGCCCGTTCTGGTGAGGTCTTCGGATTGACCGCCAGCCCAGCGGCGCCTCTGAAGAGGTGCAGTTGGGCTCATATTATTTCATAGTTTACTTTAGGTTTGGTTTATAATAAATATAATAATATTTAATATTTTATAATAATTTCATCTTTTTCTAATTTTGACATTTAAAGTGACACTTTTCAAAACCCTTTGACGTTAGGAAACGTCTTACTTTTCACTACCAGTTACGAAAAGTAAAATTTTAAGCAACTGGTTTTGTAAAGTTCATTTCACATTAGGTTATTTAGACAATTATGAAACTAACAATGACAAGCTGTCATGCCGTTACAACCAACCGGATTGTTTTGAAACGTACCTATATAATTCAGTTTTCTTCTCATAAAATATAAACTTAGTCAAAATTAAACAAAATCTTGTATGAAACACATTAGGAAACACTATTTTGTGTAACTCGCATCTTTTTGAAATCTGCTCGTACAAAATAGTACTTTCCCAAAATAAATAGTTATTTTCATCCTCCTCCTACAAAAATATACTTTTCTGTTATAAATATAGGCATATCGAAAGAGAAGGTAAAACATGCTAGGTTAGAAAGTAAAACATGCTGGGTTTAAATTGTGTTTTATATTATAAATCGAGGGAAGAATGAAAAGTTTAATACATTACACGCTGCAAAGGCCCTTTTAGGTGCTCGGAGGTATTCAAGTAAATACAAAATGTAAATTAAATAACTATTACATTCCAAGCTGCGAAAACTTACTTTTAGGTGCTAGGTGTATTTAAATTATTTGAATACCGCCGAACACCTAAAAGGCATTTGCAGCTTGTAATATACCTATTAAACTTTTCATTCTTCCCTCGATTTAATAATACAAAACAATTTAAATCTACCATGTTTTACTTTCTAACCTAATATGTTTTACTTTCGCTTTCGCTATGCCTATTCAAAACAGAAAAATATAATTTCGTAGGGGGGCGAATGAAATAGCTATTATTTAATTTAAAAGTTTTGAATTTAAGATAAACCGAATTTAAAATAAAAATGGTATCTGGTGGGTACCTATACCGATATATATTGTATATTGTTCCTTCCTATATTTTCAAATTCGTTTTACGACAAATAAACTTAAAATTAAAATATAATAGTATATTCATTACAGGAGAATTCGGATATAACGACCAACCGTTTTTAGTGACGAAAATGCAAAGTCAAGTTAGGTTTCATATGCGAGATGTACTATAAAAACATATCCGTTTAGTACGACTCAGGTTTAAGCTATCAACTGAAATTATAGCGACCTATTTTCCACTTCGTTTAGTTTCGCTTCGAGAAATGGTCCGCTTAGAAGGACGCGCAGTGTTGTTTACAATATCTCCACACAAACAATACCTCACCGCCCCGCGCCCGGCTCCCCTCTCCTACGTACGTATGCTGATTAGCGCGCGTAAATCATAGTCAGTGATATGACAAGGCCAATGACTCATTACGTGCACCAAAATGAGTTACGTGAACCGAGAGTGTTTCACAAATGAAGAAAAAGTACTATCATACACCGTTTAGGAGCTGGTGAATCAAATGTAATCGTCCGTTTTGTGCGTCGTCCTGTTAGTACGACTAAGTGTCGCCGGTCCCTTGAGGGTCGTATCCGGATTTTACTGTATTTCAATTAGTGTTAATAAAGAAGTTTTCACATTTAATTGATTTTTTTAAATTCATTAGTGTACGTATAAAGTTACAATTATTATATGAATGTTTCCGAACTTTTATTCTGACGTTTCGGGTTTTCGCTACCTAAGTATGTGTTTATAAAAAACTGTTGCTACCTTATATAGTCAGTAGGGGACGCTAGTGTGTAGTCTTTATTGGCATCGGCATGCAGTTTGACCTCCTCTCACTTTATACTTCAAGATCCTTTGGTACTCTCTCTTTATTAAAACTTAAGTTAACTTACAAGTAATGTTTTTTTGCGATTGGCACTCCATCCTAAACAGACATTAGATGCAATAACTGTCATAAAGCTTAGTTAATGGCTGTCGTTTGTTGATATGGCTTTGTGTAAGAGGCTGATCACATATTTTATAATATGTGACCGTTATTCCAGTCCATAATTACTTATATTTATGTCATAAGAAACATATTAACACAAAATTTTACGAGAAACATAACCTTAGTACCTCATATGTAGGGCATACAATACCGGATTGAATTTCAACCTCGGGAATTTCGGTACATATTCTAAAATAACTTTTCGGGATCCCGGTATATATCGGAAATACCGAGATACAAAAGTTTTGATGTATCACTCTATTGATATTCCATAAATATTTTTTAAATATAAATATGGGTAGTTTATTTTTTAAACCCACTAATCGAAAAAAAAAAGGAGAACACCGGAAGGAACAAAAAATAAACACATAGTTTGTAACAGACATATATGAGAATGAAAAATGCCACATCGTCAAAGGGAGACCCGATGTCTATGATGAGCCGCGCGTGCCGACTTTAATCTCGTCAAAGCGTAGCCTATGGCGATGCGGCATTTTTTCAGTCTCATATATGTCTTTTACAAACAATATGTGATTATATATAATTCATTTTTATTTATGGGAGTCCTAGCCCTGGCTTCCTAATCTAAAACTGACTACTAAAATAATGTAAAATACTATGGCACTGAGGGAGCACTGCACACTGCACACTGCACTGCAACTACTGGAACGAAGACACAAGAACAAGAAGGTATAATATAGTTAATAATACGTCCACGTCATGACACCCCGCCCCGCAAACATTTTCATTGGTCGTAGACGTAAATAAAACCAATACCGAAAATCCCGGTATTGAAGAAATAAATACCGGGATTCAAATGACAAAAAGCCCGGGATACCGAAATTTCGGTATCCCGAGATTGCATGCCCTGCTCATATGATGGTTTATGTTTATATGCTGTAAAATATTCTATTATTTCCAAATAAGTTTAATAGAATTCTTTAAAATAATAATTTATACTAAAAAAAATTTAATATAGATATATTAAAAATATTATATACATACCTACATATATGTAAGTATGTAGTATGTATGTACGTGGATAGGAAAAATAACAATATTCCCTTTTTTATATATTTCTTTAGATGTTTTCTTGTCTTCTAGCATTCTTTTTTTGTTTTCTATTTAGGTAATAGTGTTTTTGCAGTCATGTTTTGGTTTGATAATCATGGAAAATTAAGGAATGTTCAGATCACTTTGAGTGCATGGATCAGAAAAATATATTCTTTGAAAAGAATTTCGTTAGGTATTTGTAAAAAAAATAAGATTGTATATTTTGTCAATAAAAAAAATACTAAAATCGTAATAATTTTTAATGCCATTATAATGAAATATCTACATAATATTCATTGGCCTGATTGACCCAAGATTTGTAAATTGTTTTTTTCAATGGTTGCAGCTGAGATGCGATAAGTTTTGATAACATTTAAATGGACATTGAAGTTTCAGTGGTTTTAAGAAGTGTAATTTAGCTAACAGCTAACTAACTAGAATGTGTAGAAGTTTTATACACAATATTGATAACAATAACATTCTAAACTTGTAGTTAATTAGCTGTTGGGTAAATTACCTTAACTGAGCAATGAAGAACCGACCCTAAGTTGTAGTTCCTGGTATTTAGAATTTTGTATATAGATTTAAGTGGTATCTACGAGAATAATTATTTTATGACAATTTGCCATAAACTTATAGGAACTAGTAGTCTCTTTCTCTTTCCTAGACGACCACCCATTTTTTCTCTTTAAAATTTCAGGAAAATATACATTTACATTATTTACATTATACCTAAAACATTAATTTAGCCAAAAAAATTTCTATAAAAAATTAAAAAAAATATATTTGATTAAAAAATTGGCAAAAAATGACATTTTTTCAGTTTTAAATTTTCTATCCAATGATTCGTGCTTTCGGTCGACTTGGCCGAAGTGGAAGTACCAAATATTAAGGTCGAAAACAGATTCTTCTGTGAAAATGTCTAAAGACAAAACAAACAACCTGACTAAATTTTTTCCCGATCAAATGCAATATACCTACTTCGACTTTCGCAGGGAAGAGTATAATAATGGTCATCTAAAGAAAGGTGTTAGAGTTGAGTGAATAATTCTGAATTTATTCACTCAACGGTGTTAGAAACAACCAATCTTCCGAGTAAAAGCATAAGCAAACAAGTGGTAAGTGGATGAGGCTTATCAGTACGAATACCTGCAATAAAATGTTTGCACCGTTACCACAGAAAATCCCGCAAATCAAAGAAAACCTGATCTGGAACCAAAACAAACTAAAAGCCCATAGGTAATTCAATAAAAATGTTTTACCGTAATACAACTCTATATATAAACACCGAGGCGCTCCCGTTAGTAAATACATCTGTAGGGAAAACTGAATTGATAATAATAATCTTACAGCAATAATCTGAATAGCTACGTAAACGACCTCTCAGTTGTGGATGTGGATAGTAAGTAGGTCTAGATATGTAGTCTAGATGCAATGCTTTATGTTTTCATGCTTCGCCCCTAAGACAGTTACATCGCAGTCGGCGTACGTGAATTTTTGGCGGCGCCTATGCAAATTTGTAACCAGTTATTATCGAAGGTACAGGTGCAAAGCACGCCCGACGGAACCTGCTGCCGCTAACTAGGACATGCCGATTCGTACGCCGATATCCATTCGTATTCCACGGCATTATAAACGCCCCGTTGTCTGCGTCTTGCATAACCTACACGTCTTCAAGAACCTTCGTCATGACGGGTCATTGCATTTTTCACGTAGGTACGTGCAATGCCATAGCAACGATAAACATAAAAGTCATCGTTACTTAGCTAAAACCGTGGAAATAATCACACCACATCGCCAAGTTGCAAGACGGTAATTACTTATTTATCGCCCAGTATATTCCAATAATCGAGTATTAAAGTATACATGCCTTTCACATTTTGCATTGTTAATTATTATTTTGGCGCCGCAAGTTTTCTGAAGCGCCAGAGTTTCTGCGTTCAAATAATTTTTTCTTAATATTATGACCTTTGCATGTGACCCTGGGCTCGAAGGCTTTTTATAAGCTAGGTACATTTATTAGTACCTATAAATAGGTATCTATAAATCACTAGTTATGATAGCACGAATCTTGTTGTTTTCTGAATGTTATTTACTAATATTTTTTTATTAAATATGTTAGTACTTACCTATGGTCTGGTATGGTATCTCTGGTTCTACAATAATCGTAACGTAGACTATAGTAAAGCAAGCGGGCGGTGCGGCGGTTGTGATGATTCACCATTCCATGGCAGAATATGATATACAAAACATGCTGTAGCCTGTAGCACATAATAATTACCACAACTTCAATCCAAACAACTACAAACAGATCAGTTTTACTTAATGACAGGTAACAATAACAATGGCAACGTTAAAATGTCAACATTAGTTTGTTTTGTAGGTATTGTAGGTTGCAGGACTAGGGCAACATTGAGCATAATATCACTAGATGGTTATTTCAATGTTTACAGAATTTCGTAGATTTTGGTTATTTAAAGCACAGATCTACGTTTAAAGGGTCTAAGTACCTATACTACTTGATAATTGTAAATAAATGATAGATACCTATGTACTCTTATATCATAATACAAAACGTTTGACTAATAAGATTTGTTGTTTGTTGTCATCCTGTGACTATTAAATCTTAATGATTAATAATTAAGCAGCCTATATTAAATCATTGAACGGCACGTTCTAATATTAGCTTTAAAAATATACAACCGTTACTGTACCGGTATCGGTAGGTAGAGATTTTTCTGTTATCGACCCGTTCAATTATTAATGAAAAATGGCGTTGTTGATGTAATTACATTAATGCAACTATCGGAACGCGTTTTAACTGTATTTATTAATAAATAATACAACTAAGTCTGTTCTCATTACCACAGATATAACATGTATTTACGTAGATACAGTTCGCTGCTCGTGTTATTTAATTAAATTTTAAAAATTAATAAGCACCGCCTATATCTAACTGTATAGTAGATTTCCAGCAAAAACAATACCTACCTATATGTAGTATGTAGTTCTAGATTGATTGCTTCTTGTAGGAACAGGCCGGTTGGGTTAAATATAGAAAATGCGCAATTAGTAGTTGCATTTTATGGTATATGAATTAATTATTAATAGCTCGTACACTTCCTGTTTGTGATACATATTGAAGTAGAAATATACCTATTCGCGTAAAAGGTTATTATACGTAACTCTTATAAGAATAAAATAAGGATGCAATTTAAAATGCAAAAAATATATGTAGGTACCTAAGTAATTGCCTATAGAACTTATTAACTACAATTGAAGTAAAATGTTAGCACGTCCTGTCGCACATTTAAAGCGACTTCGACAAACAACCGAGCACCATCAGAAGGCAACAGAATTATATTGTCTCCACAATATTGTAATTCATTAATATATATTTGTATCCACCGTTAATAGATAGGTTATAGTTTACAGAAATATATATTCTATAAACTTTGTAGCTATATATATAAATATATATATATATATATATATATATATATATATATATATATATATATATATATATATATATATATATATATATATATATATATATGTATATATATATATATATATATATATATATATATATATATATATATATATATATATATGTATATATATATATATATATATATATATATATATATATATATATATATATATATATATATATATATATATATATATATATATATATATATATATATATATTTTGTGAAAAGTAATCTTGGGTTTGTAGCATTTCATTACATAGAGAAATAAGCAAATAGATGAATAAGAAGGAAGACACACTTACCAGTGCTATATCTGGACATACATACGGAAACGAACCACTTAGAAATTGTACAAGTTCTTTCACCTTTATTGAGGATCTTCAGAGCAGTGTACGATTTATTTCATTGATCATTTATACTTGAATTTAAAATATTAATACTCCAACACTTGCAGTGACGTTTTATGACATTAGTTTTTGCCGGAACTCAAATTCTTAGAATACACAAAACTAGTCTACTAAATATTTATATTTGTTCCATTTGAACATATTATATATAAAAGCATTAGGCATACAGTTATCCAGAAGATGTTAAACTTTAAAATGCATAAAATCTTGTTGAACCTTACTGTTGAAGATTACTTTTCACAAAACAAATATGAATAGCAAAGAATTTCAAAGCTAATATATATATATATATATATATATATATATATATATATATATATAATACGCGCGTAATTCCCGCAAACCCGCCCATGTAAGATAGGCGAACGTTTGCTAGTGTTTTAACTAAGACACAGACGGCGTGTCTTTCCAATAAGTTAAAAAGAGATATACTGTCTACAATGTCTACTAGAGCGGCTTTATCGCTTTTAACTATAAAAATAATTGTTTACGGAATTGCCATAATTAAAGTAGAAAATAAATGTAAAAACGGCCTATCATCTTGGCCTATAATATATTATTGTACCTACCTAATATCATTTAGGTGCATACTAGGTAGGTATTTAATTATTTTCAAGTTTGTGCCAAATTTTTATATCCAACGGCTAAATTAGCATAGCGAAATCATTATTTATCTCGCGATGTATTAATTTCGTCAGTTCGCAGTAATAAAACCATGAATTTAAAGAATGCAGTTCGACAAAATAATAAATTCAGAAAATGCCGACCTAGTTTACCGTGACTTCTACTTCATAAGAGGTTGCGCGTGCATAAAAGATACTAAAAAAACCACTTCCTTGATAGGTAGTCTTGATACTGTCCTTCCACGAAAAATAGTATTTTATCCTTCCACACAATTTATAATACCACATTATAAACTTAATATATTATACCTAACTAACTACCTAGATAACTTTACAATTTCTAAGTTATAAAATGCAATGGTTTAACAATTATAGGTAATAGGTATGTCATAAATTATTGCAATATTTGTACATTTTAAAATTAGGCGTTGGGAAAATAACAATACGTTCCTCAGAAAACGGCGATCGAAGAGTCCGTAAGAAGTTTATGGCGTGATTGGTTTATGCAAACGCTGAACCGAAAATAGCCTCTACAATGCGGTGCCTGTAGATTTGGCGCCCGGCGCCAAATTATGTAAAAGTTTTTTTGAAAAACGTTTCTTGCTGATTTTTAGTAAAGTTGTTCTTCTATTTAATGCCATCATAATTTATGTAAGGGGTCTTATTCACTAACACGGTTCTTATTTTCCTTTTCTCCTTTATGTGACTTGTAATATCTTATACATAAAACACACATAAAATTTTTCACCACTGATCGTCTCATCGCTCAACACGGAACGCGGTGAGAGCAGAGGTATCTCCGGGTGAGAGGAGTGCCATAACCTCAGATTAATAATATTAACAGGAAGATAGGTAACGTCAATACCCATAGTACAGTACTGTTTGTCCAGCGCAAAAAACAGAAATTTATGGGAGGGGGGCGCACTGTTTTCTAGCACTACGGTATATCAATACTGCATGTTTTATCTCCCTTCATCGGTATTTTAACACAACACGCAATAATTAGATATAAACTAAATCTTCGGATGTTGGGATAGAATCGACTAATAACATGTTGTGGGATAATAAAGTGATTTTACTCAAGAGTTCCTCTAAATGGCAAGACTCTGTATTTTTGAGAGAACAAAAGATTAAAGAATTTTACTGTAAAACACGTCAATTTTGAATACAATTACTCTATTTCAAATGGTGTCGGTAAAAACAAGTGAAATCCATGATCATATTTTTTATTGATTGCGCCATTTTAAGTTACACTTTCAATCTGACAGTTGTTTCTGCATTTGACAGTGCATCTACTTTTAAAGTTAATGAACCAATTGGAAACACAACTGTTATATTGTTTAAATATATTAAATATGTTGTTGCTTGTCACCATTTATTTGATTAGTTGACTGTTTTAATTAATTTATGGCATTTTTAGCTCCTATAGAGCTTTGTTTGTGTAATATGTAGTTATGCATACATATGTGTTATAACAGTATGATATTCAACGAGCAATTAATGGTAGTCATTATTAACGCAAGGTAACTTTTACGTCACAAGCCGAAGGCGAGGGGCGCAATCGCCCCGGTTAATAATAATAATAATAACACTTTTTGTACGAGTTGCATACAATATATTTTTTCTACAATCGCCTCAATAGTAGGCTTTTGCGCTTTCAATTCTCAACGCAAAGTACGCCATTTCCGATGATGACATAATTGTCGCTTTAAAGCGGCAATAGTGTCAATTCCCGCTCGCTTCTTTATTATAAATTCCTTAGTCAGTCAAAAATGACACATGAGAAATGTAGCTAACAAAACTTATAAAAATCGGTTCATATATAAACATATGTCAAATACATACAAGAACATACTGTATTAAGCGATTGTAGAAAAAATGTTGTATGTATTACGAGCACAAACTGCCATTGCCGCTTTTGAAAGAATACCGTAAATTTCTTTCACAAGCGGCAATGCAGTACTTTGCGCTCTTAACACACAAATAACTATTTTACGTTCATGCAAAAACCAAAAAATATCATTTAGGTGGCCTTAATGTCATGACATTAGGTGACATGTCATGCTCTTTATGTCAAAACACTGTAGTAGAATGACAGATGCGTGCAATAAAAATTTTATTGCACTAATGCAATAAAGAACCAGTTTTTGCATTAAATATAGTTCAATAAAGTTCTGTTTTTTGCATGGACGTACAAAGTATATTATTGACTTATTATCAAATGGGACAAACATTATTTTGGCTTTTTTAAACAGTAGATGCTTTATTATTAATAGTAGGTACCTAATTAATTGCAATTTGCAGTCACTTGGGAATAGTGTTAATTGAGTGGCAAGGTCTTTTGAAAGTCTTGTGCCATAATCTGTCCTTCCAGAATACCTTCTTTTTTTCTCAAAATTATTAACTATAACAGGAAATAAATAAAAATGTGTTCAATTTTTCTATATAATTAATTGTTCTTGTTTATTTTCAGAGATCAGAAAACGAGGTGTGACACCAAGGGTGGAATTAATGAAAGGACAACCATAAGAAGGAAAGAAAATCCAAGGTCTTTGCTTCTATGTTGCCACCATGATATGTGTAATCATATCGAGAGCCCCCAAACTAAAAACCTTATAAATAACACTCTTCTAGGTAAATAATTACTCTTATTTTTTTTATACAATGACAAATCGAAGTCTACCGTATTATTATTCTCTTTGCATTTGAAAAATAGCAGTACCTACCTTGTCCAAATAAAATATGTAGATTATGTATGTACATAATGTAAACAAAAATAATTTTGTGGTCTTTCCAAATGTGGTTATATGAATAATTAAAATAGTTTGCTCTAGACTTGAAAACATGTACCTACCATTCCTTATATGCAATTAATATGTCTAATAAGTCGTAATTTATATAAGTAAGTATATAGTTGAAATAAGTATATAGTTGAAATAGGATTTACAACATTTTTTTCTCTCAGATTCCAATAATCGAAATTTTTAGTAAACTAAACTTTTTCTACTTAGTAGATGAAAAGGTTATTTTTTCATGGAACAATATCGGCATTTAGTTAATTGTACCATCAGCAAAATGTCCACCATTAAAATATAGATGTCGCCTCAACTTATTACATCATCGATCTAGTTACCTTACATGATATTCTTGATAGCATTTGTCCTAATTATATCTTATTTGGCTAAAAGTTCTTTTGTAGATCTAAAAGTGTGAGTAAGTATTTTGTTTCTTAATCTGTCAAATACCTACTTACAGTCTATGATCCATAAAAGCATTTTCAGCTAAATGTGGCTATAAAATAAGATATAAATAAAAGCTATTTCAAGGTGTTTCGAAATAGGTTTTTTTTGCACTACAGGGACACTGAAGCAGTAACCACTTATTAAAAATGTTTTGGCAAGAAATCAAAGAATAACTTTGATATTAAAAAGTGTTTCAAGACCTCTGAAAGAGCTTGAAATCCTATGATAGATGAGAGACATTTATATGACGTATTATGTACTGTTTCAGGTGATATTAAGGAAGATGACAGCAGATACCAACAACAGCAGCAACAACCCTTTCTGTACTCCAACTCAGATGTATGGTTTAAGGCCGCCACTATCGCTGTACCCATCTGCGGAGCCGTTATACTGTTCGTTCTGATCGCCTTAGCTGTGAAAATCCTGAAAAGTGAACACCAAAACTCTGCAATACACAAGTTAGGGTAAGTTTCTCTGTAAACCAAGTAAACCTTGTATTAACACAAAATTTTTTTAGGCCGGCAATGTACATTCATGCAGTGCCTGAGCAATGTAAAAGTAGCAGTGAGAAATACCACCACGAGCCCTTTGATAGAACTTACGACAAGCTTCTACGGAAAGACTACATCCCGACGCATCACCAAAATAGGTTTTATTCAAACCATAATGAAGACTTCCAGCGTCAAATCCACGTGCCGTTGCTGGTGCAAAATGAACTCAGCCTTAGCGGTACCAACAAAAACGAGGCAAACGCTAAGTTGAACTTAATGAATTGTGATATAGATTCAGGAAAATCCATTATCTTAGAAATCGAAAAGGATCCCGATGTTAATATTGATAGGAACGTAAACAGTACTCCTAAGTATTCGGGAGATATTAGTAAGTTTTGTACAGAAAAGACCTTCATATCGTAGTTTTTTAAGCGGATGTAAATAGACTGAGTTCGATTAGTTTAACGTACTTAAAGAAACCACCAGGGCTCCTTAAACCAGTCTGGCGCGCTATTAAATTTGTTTTATACGCACCAATACATTTTTAGACTTAGGAATGTGTCAATTATACCTACATGCAGCGTATATTTAGGGCTGCAGTTGTATTTAAAAATTAGTGATTTCCTAGTTGCACTGAATAATGTTAAGTGACCATTTTACTTAATATTTACCTGTAAAAATTAATATTACCCTGTAAAAATTTACTGACACGCCAAGAATGTGCCACGCCTTGCGTATAAATAATGTCCTGGACTTACCAATTCAATTGTCTTTAAAAGGTTAAAACTGTTTTATATTTTTGTAAAATTTAACCTTTTTTATGTTGAATTGAAGGCTGTGAAAATATATCCAATATAGCTTCCAATAGGCATGAAATTTGTTTTGAGATAACGAAATTTAAAAATGTATTCAAATATATCTGAGCTTCGTGACTGTTTATAAGGCAGATTATCTAAAACTTATTTGCGACACCTTAACGTTTATGTAATATTCATGAATAGAAATGTGATGTTTTACTAACAATTATTATATTGACAATAAATTAAAGGACTGCTCAAGAGTAATCTAAAACATGTATATATGTATAGTTTTGTACTTATTTTTTATTTAATTTTTTTATGTAAGTTACTTTTAGATGTGTGTACATTACCGCTTATTTATTGTATTATTTCATGTGTATTCAGTTATATTTTTAATGAGAACTGTTGTAGCTTTTATTATATAAAAATATATTTCTCTAAATCAGGCTCTTATTTATAATACATTTACCAAATTTATATTATAATAAGCTAAAGGAAACAAAACAATAAAGAATCTAGGAAAGAATATTATGTTTTTTTTATGATTCCATGGCTTCAAATCTCAAGTGACCAATTTATAGCAAATTATTGTTTGTAAAGTGTTTTCGAGAATGAAAACCTTAGTCAAGTTTCTGGCACGATTCTTTATTTCTGTGAAGGAAAAAAGTGAACCAAAATCCAAACAATCGACACTCACAAATCTTTCAAAAATATTACGCCTCTACAATCCTGTCAACCTGTATAATGAGGCTGAATTATGAGTTTTGAGGTTCCTCGTATTCTGTTGTGCGTTTCAAACTGATACTCCATCAGGTATGATTTTTAGTGACTAATTTGGGCGAATTAGGATTATTGAATGATTAAAGACAGATGCCATCTATCTCAGTAGACAAATTTCATCCCTAGTGTCGCGTCAGTAAATTAAACTACCCGTTTAATCCCCAACCACAAGATTCTTATAGTTAATTAAACCACAACACCGTCTTCATAAAACAGATCAGTAATTTACTTTAAATTAAAACTTGAGCATACAAAAAACATGTCAGTAAAGGTAAAAAATGTTAATTGCCACAGCGTGTTTATATCGACATCGACTCCTACGTTTTTTTCTAATTTTTTTACTTTCCACAAACTGCCTCGATTAATGGGCACGCCATGCTAGCCAACATTGAAAGTTATTAAACAAAAGTTACATACAGTGGTTCAACAAAACAGCATTATATAATATATGTCTCTAACATACTCCCACCTGAGAAACATTTAGCTACATAAAGGTTTCTCACAAATTAAAAGAGACATCGTAATAAAAATACATGTACATAAAACAAATAGGCATTCAAAATTAACAAAATTTCTTTGGTAACCTAGACACACGGCCACTTCGCGTTACCTTCACTCCGATATCGGGTACTCTGCTTTTGAGGTCAAAATTAACCTTACCGCACACTCCCGCACTGTTTTTATCACTCACTTCCTCTGATACTGCTTCTGGAACACTCGTTCTATTAGTGGGAGGTGAAGCTGTCTCTGGTGTAGATGTATTCCCTTCAGACGATTCTATGCACTCCAACGGGTAGATTCGTTGCACAGGTCGCAGTAACTGCCCCGTCGACGTTTTTACTCGCACAACACGAACCTCTCCATCTTTTCCCGGATAGAGATCTACTACTCTCGCGATTGGCCAGTCTAAACGTTTGATGTTCTCACTCCCGACGAGAACTATTTCGCCCAACGAAACTCCTCGTTTTAATTGTTTCTCACTATGCAGCCTAAGTTGCCCCAGGTACTCACTGCGAAATCGACGACGTAAATCTTCTCTTAACTTATGCCGGTAACGCATTTTCCGTGAAAGAGAGGTATTTTCTACTCTATCACAATCGGGCACGTTAATTTCAACTTGATCGCGCAGAAACATAGCTGGGCTCAACGCCACTAGGTCAGTCGGATCATTTGACATATAGGTAAGAGGTCTAGCATTGATGATAGCTTCACAATCACAAATTATAGTCATGAGATCTTCATAGTGAAGCGATGCTTTCCCGAGAACTTTTCGCAAAAGTTGTTTTAGCACTCCAACAAGTCGCTCCCAAAAGCCTCCCCACCATGGTGCAGAAGGTGGATTAAACCGCCATGTTATGCGCTCTACAGCGGCGGTTTCTTTGATGACTTCCCAATCCAAACGATTGAATGCGTTTTCAGTCCCCACAAAGTTTGTACCGTTGTCACTATATATAGTTTTTGGTCTACCACGCCGTGCGATAAAGCGTCGGAAAACTTGTAAAAAACCTGAAGTTGACAACGAAGTAGTCAGTTCGAGATGCACAGCCCTATACACAGCGCATGTGAACAAACACACCCATGCCTTTCCGCCAGATTTTAAATACAATGGTCCCGCAAAGTCTATACCGGTAACTTCGAACACGACGGTATCGCGAACGCGGTCCAGAGGTAACGGTGGCGTCTTTACATCGTAGGGTTTCGTGTTCCATCTCTTGCACACAATGCAAGTAGATAATACCTTTCTTATGGTTCGCCGTCCACCTAACATCCAATACTTCTCGCGAAGTATACTTAAGAGGCCTTGAACTCCCACATGACACGAGCGTTCGTGTGAGTCCATAATTAAGCGATTCACTACCACATGGTTCGCGGGTAATACGATCGGAAAACGGAAATTGTCCGTATCTTCTCTTCTACATATACGAGTGTTCAGACGAATAACTCCCGATTCATCGCAAAACGGTTGAAGGGCACTGATGTCTTTATTGTTTTTGTCGCCAAACCCTTCTTTTTGAATTAATTTGAGGATAAATATCTCCGCTTTCTCCAACTCATCCACAGAAAGTATCCCCCGTTGGTTCTGGGTCTTGTTTTTTATGTTATTTACGAAACGAAATACCCAGGCCATCATCCGTATTATTTTAACGTATCGTGAAAAATATGAAAAATGCCATTCGTCCGTATTATAAGAGAGCAAAGTGGTAACCAACTTCTTTTTCTGCTCCTTATAAATTTCATCTTTATTGCAAACAGGGTTTTCCTTAGTCCATGAATCTTCTGGCTCATAAAGCCACTTGGGGCCCTCCCACCATTTGGATTCGAATAGTTGTTTGGGTGAGCAGCCTCGAGAAGGTAGATCTGCTGGATTTAACGTTCCAGGTACATATCTCCAAGAATCTATCGGTGTTAAAGCCCTAATTTCCGTTACACGATTCCAGACAAACGCACCCCACTCATCTTTCTGACAGATCCAAGAAATGACAGTTGTTGAGTCACTCCAAAAATGGGACTCCGCTTCAATCCCCAGGATTTTCTGCACCGAATCGTACAATCTGGCACCTATCGTAGCTGCCAAAAGCTCCAAACGAGGGATGGACATCTTCTTCAATGGCGCTACTCTGCTTTTGGCTGCCAACAGATGTACTCGTATTTCCTTTTCTCGTTCAATTCGTAGAAACACAGCGGCTGCGTATGCGTGACCACTGGCGTCACAAAATGTGTGCAGGCTGCACGATTGCGATCCACCAGGATCCACAAGTTCAACCCATCTTGGGATCTTGATGTCCATCAAGTATACCAGTTCCCCTGCCCACTCACGAAAACTTGACTGCATTTCCAAATCTACCGTGACATCCCAACCTAGTTGTTTTTCCCACGTCTGTTGCAGCAATAGCTTCGGCTTCAAGGTAGCAGGACAGGTAAAACCGATTGGATCAAATATACGTTGAGCCATCGAAAGCATTACTCGTTTTGTGATTTCTTTATCTTGGTCCTCAGTTGTCTCTCTAACACATTCACTGCTGATCGTAAGGAAGTCCTCTTTCAAGTGCCAAGATAGCCCAAGCACGGACGCAACAGCATTGTCGTCATCTGTGGACTGCGAGTACTCCCACCCTCTCAAGTCAAACTTGGCCGTTGCCATGACAGCACTTGCTCCTTCTATAAACTGCTGTAAACTATTTTCATCAGGAACACTCGTAACGCAGTTGTCTACGTAAAAACTTTTCAGTAACTTCACAATGATGTCTCGAGACCACACTGTATTTACAAAATCGCACTCCTGTAAACTTTTCAAAAGGTGATGTTCAATGGTTGCTCCCAGGAGAAATGGGCTACTGTTGACCCCGAATACTACTCGATTATGTCGGTACACCACTTCTTTCCCGTCCTTATCGATCCATAAAAATTTTAGAAAATCTCGATCAGTTTCAATCACGCTTATTTGTAGAAAAGCTTTGCGAATGTCTGACGTGACCCCAAGTTTATGTTCTCTAAATCTCAGCAATATTGAAGGTATTAACTCTATGAGGTTTGGTCCTTTCTCTAAACAGTGGTTCAGTGATGGTTTGTCCTTCTGCTTAGCCGAAGCATCAAATACCGGTCGGATTTTTGTTGTTGAATTATTCTTAATCACTGGCCTGTGAGGCAAATAATGGCCCTTGTCGTTGGAGTGCTCGGTGTCCCTCTCGATTATTCCTTCACTTAACCACACTTCAAAAACTGAATCGTATGCTTCAATCAGTCCTTCAGTTTTGAGCTTTTTCAGCGTAGTTTCCAACCTCTTCTTGGCGAGGGAATAATTAGTAGGTAGAGGAGGGTGCCCTTCCAACCAAGGTAAAAACACTTCATACCTCCCTTCTTTATTTGTACGCACTGTCTGCGTGAAAAAATCTTTCGCTGCCAATTCCATTTCCTGGCGGGACTTGTGCTCGCTGGGATCAGCAATACCTAATATATCCAATTTCCACAAGTTATCCATCGAAGCATCGCTCGTAAACAAGGAAATGGTAGTGAGAGCAGCAGTGATGTTTGACGATTTATAAGTAGGTGCCTTGCCCATGAGAGTCCAACCTAACTTTGTTTCAACGGCGATTAAGCCACACTTTAGAATCTCTCTTCTCCCCGTGTACAGCTTACCTGCCACGTCTGCACCTATCAAAAGCTCAATGGGTCCAGCTCTGTCATCATTTACCCGAATGCCTAAACTTTGTAGCTCGCATGTCCAGGGGCCTTTAAATATCGTTGGAACATCACAACAGATCATTTCTTGGTCCAAAACATCGAACTTGTACGAAAAATTATCCTTGAAAACATCGACAGTGTAACAAGTATGATTCTGTTCCATCTTCTTACCTCCAAATAAACCATGGATAATCCTCTTCATATGTTTAGGTTTGTGACCTAACCTTTCTGCCGTAGCCTTCAAGATGTACGATCTCTGTGAACCGCTGTCAATCAAAGCTCGTACCTCACAAGTTCCTCGTGTACTTCGCAAGGTCACTCTCAAGGTTTGCAAGAAAACATAGGAACTGCTGTGATCAGCGAGAACCTGTTCATGGACACTATTTCCGCCGTTGTCTGAATTCTGGTTGGAAGATTGAGTGTTAAGTTCCAATTTGTGTGCACGCAAGTTAGGGCACATTAAAATTACATGCGATGCCCTACATATTATACACTTTAGACGTGTTCGGCATCTTCTCGCTTGATGTCCTACCTTTAAACAACGAAAACAAGCCTTTTTCTCTGCTAAAACAGCCTTTATTTGTTCCAATGTGAATTCCCGAGCTTTAAAACACTTTTCACTCGAATGTAGGCCTCCACAGAAGACGCATTTATCAGATTCGCAATTTATTAACCCCGTTGCTGTAGGTACGACAGGTTTATCAAATTTTTGGCGCCTGATCGATGTATTCTTGTCTGATGAGGAGAGACCGAAACTTTCTGTGGCTAGTACAATGCGTTGCTCGTTGTCCACCTCATTTTGTAGAAAACGCATCAGATTTTTGAGACGTCCCTCTATACTTGCTTCACCCACCTTATTTTCAGTCTCTGTGTTACCTGATCTCTGCCAAACTCGTAGCAAGTCCTGTGGTAAGCAGGATTCTATCAGCGGAAATAACATGGCTGAATATTTGTCAGAAGTGACACCTAGCGTTTTCAGCGCTCGAAGTTGAGTCTCGATTTTATCATAAAGTAAAGACACATCCATTTTTTCTTTGGAATTGGCGTTGTTTATGATCACCTTGAGCAACTCACGGACATAAACCTCGATCTGCAAGTCATCTCTGCCAAATCGTGACCTCAGCCCTTCGGTAATATTCTCGTAGTTTTCACTAATGGCGGGAAAACTCTCTACTAAACGTCGTGCTCTGCTGCCGGGAACAGTTGATTGTATCAGGTACTGTATCTTGTCATTGGCATCAATGTCTGGGTCATCGTGCACCTTTTTAAACTGTGCCCAGAATGACAACCAATCTCGAATGTTACCGTCAAATTTCTTGAGTTCAATAATAGGTAACTTGAATTTACGCTTACCTGACGTTACACCTTCAGAAGCGGTTGTACTACCTGCAGATGATATGGATCGAATCTCACTACCAGCCGTATTAGTCGCCTCTATCTGCTGTTGGCAGTTTTCATTTCGTACACACCTCAATTCTGCAAACCTTCTTTTGTATGTATCGGCTGTGGACATTTCTTGCAGCAACTCTTCCTCACTTGCATCAGACGTCAACAGATCCTGGTATATCTCCTCGTCTACCACCAGTAACTTCTCATACTTTTGTTGTAACATCTCATATACCACATTTATTTGCCTGGAATGCTCTACACCAGATTGACCAGATGTGTGCAGACGTTCCAGCTCGTTTGCTTCTTTCGTAAAAGACGTACGGATCACTTTACGATGTTTCTTTCTGCCTTCCATGGTACTATAGGCACAGTAAAGTTTTAGGGATATATTCTCGAAAACAATGTATTATCTTTCAAATACTGTCACGTTAACGAAAAACTGAAGACTCCGCACTATTTAACCCACTACTAAAATGTCAATTATAACAACTCAAGTCCTGTCACGGTCGCCATAATGTCGCGTCAGTAAATTAAACTACCCGTTTAATCCCCAACCACAAGATTCTTATAGTTAATTAAACCACAACACCGTCTTCATAAAACAGATCAGTAATTTACTTTAAATTAAAACTTGAGCATACAAAAAACATGTCAGTAAAGGTAAAAAATGTTAATTGCCACAGCGTGTTTATATCGACATCGACTCCTACGTTTTTTTCTAATTTTTTTACTTTCCACAAACTGCCTCGATTAATGGGCACGCCA
Organism: Tetropium fuscum; assembly: GCA_964058915.1. Lineage (NCBI taxonomy): Eukaryota > Metazoa > Arthropoda > Insecta > Coleoptera > Cerambycidae > Tetropium > Tetropium fuscum. The sequence goes on along the minus strand of CAXKVY010000244.1, from coordinate 134,724 downwards.
TGCTAGCCAACATTGAAAGTTATTAAACAAAAGTTACATACAGTGGTTCAACAAAACAGCATTATATAATATATGTCTCTAACACCTAGGTAGGCAACCGTCAAGACAAAGCCACTTGATTTATGAGGCACAGCCAACTCTTAAGAGCCCTTGAAAGTCGCATGAAACCGCTAAATTCCTTTAAAAATCTAGTTCGCGACACACGTCGGCTTTATTTCGAGCCACATAACAATGTTTATCCATCATTACTTTTATCTTGCCTGCGGATACTCCCGGGTGATTTGTATTACAAATCAAAAACATAGAATGGGCATTCACTAGCTTCTTGAAATCACAACACAAATATGTTTATTTGAAAGCTAACTGATAATATTAACCTCCTGCAACTTTGTTCCGAATACAAATCTGTGTTAAATAAAAAAATAAATATTTATTATAGCAATTTGACATTGAGACGTCATTTGACCTTGAGACTGACTAACGTCACACAGCCTGGGTTTAAGTTGGCAGCATTATTTGACAGAACCCTAAATAGCCCATGTCCACAGCTGTACTTGTTTACGCTTAGTTTTGTGGTTATGTTTTGTGCTTTGTTTACGATTTGTGTTTTGCTTTGTTTCTGTACATTATAGTAAAAACATGTAGCCAGGATTTAGGACTTACTAAATAGGCCAGTCATATAGTACATTAAAATCGCAAACAAACGGCTAGTTCTAATTTTTTAATATGTTGTTAGGACCCAACGATTATAGACTAAACAGGATTGCTTATCCCCATATGCGCAACGTTAGACAAATCTCGTAGGCCCCCACCACGCTTTTGACGTCACCGGATACGTACGGCGTAGGTTCATTGCCCCACCGGTGTATTTCCCGGCGTTTGTGTAGGGTGTCATTTGTACATTAACATCGTGCCTAGAGAAGTGTTATCTGACCAAGATCAATTTGGAATCGACCGTTGGCGCAAAAGAATGCCGGCCGAACTTAACCGCTGACGTCAGATCTTGTCTAACAACACGTGGCCGATAAGCAATCCTGTTAGTCTATAATCCTTGGTTAGGACCACTCATGATACAAAGACATACAAAGGTATGTCAGCTCGCAGGTAATGTGACGTCGCTGTAGTGCAACATTTCCAGTTACTTCGTAACACGGTACCTACCTACCTAGGTATAGCCTTTGATTATAATCAAAGGTATATAGGTATACGCTGAAGGTATAGCCAAAGTTATAGCGCAGTAAAATCAGATGTGTAGGATGTCGTTTTTTTTATTAAGCTATAACTAAATGGGACATTCAACATCATTTAGAGAATAGTTTTGGCCATTCATCATGTGAGTTACAAATTTTTTTAGTAGAGACGAATTTTGCAAATTAATTTTTTCCTTGCCCGCGAAATAATTTGAAAAACACGTTTTTTTAAAACATACATTGCGCACATTAAATCAACGGCTCCGGATATAAACATGAAATTTTGGCTACTTATAGAAAACATTCCAGTGCTTCTGATGGCAAAAATTAAGTTAAAATATGAGACGTTTTTGAAAAAATAGCCTTAAAATCAAAATCGTTACTAGCAAATCTGTACACGGAAAACTTATTAACATTAATTATTAACAATTTATATATATATGAATATATCGAATGAAATGTATACAAAACTATGAAAAAGTTTGAATAAAAAACAGCACGCTAGGACATGGTTTTCGAGAAACCGGATTATCAATTCACTGCGTTTTTGTAGCGAAAGAAGTGCGAACAAAGAACAAAATAATGCATTTGAAACTCTATACCTGAATTTTAAATTACCACATCAGACATATCACATAAATATAGTATATCTACATACCATTCTTTGAATTTATTTTATCCACTCTTTTGCACAGTTAACCAATTGTTTTGACGACTCTTCAATTTTGGGGAAGCGAAAGTATTTGAGGTTACGTCCTTTAGTGTTTCGACTATAATTACAACACCTCGCAACAGCACAAATTGGCATTGTTTAAAAAATTGTAGCACATACAATAATAATACTCACACGTATCACGTATCCACCTCTGTGTATACCTACACAAAACGCAAAATCTTGTCTATTTCAATTTGAAAACAGTAGGTGGGTATTTACTTTCAACTGTGTAAAAATCGCGCCTAAAATCGTGTTGGCGAAAAATACGTCATGTAAGGTGCATCTGCACGACTGACCAATTTTGGTTCGGCAACCTGACATACCATACCATTGTCTTATCATGGCCCATGGGACCATGACCAGTAGTGCATATTCTGTGTATATCCAAGTTTGCAGCTTCGAAACAGTGGCGGCTCGTAGGTATTTTCAGAGGGTGGACACAAAAAAATAAATGAAAAATCCAGAATCTAACGAATAATATGAAATAAAGTAAATTTGGAGTGCGTGAAGAAATTCAAATAACTTGTTATTTGTGTCACTGCACCGTGTTGCAGGCTATATTTATAATCTGTATATCTTTCGCATTAAAGTAAAATGTGTCGTTAATATGAAATAAAGTAAATTTGCAGTGCGTGAAGAAATTAGAATGTAAGTACGTTACCCTTGGACATTTTTTGGATTTTTAAGCATTGTGAGGAACTACCAGACCTACGGTCGCTGTCGTTATGCGCTTAATTTAAAGCTGATGACATTCGCTACAACATCTTCCCCTATGACTTTACCCGTAAAATTTTCCCCAATTATAAAGGAATAAGTGCAAAAAATCTGCCGAATGTTGATTTTAGCATGGTGGACGAGTTTTACATGTCAAATTTAGATTATTTATCAGTAAAAGGTCAAGTGTCAACAAAGTCAATTTCAACGTCCACTGTCAAAAAGCAGGGAACTAACTTTTGAATATATTTATACAAGTACATGCAAGATCAAAGAAATTATTGCTTCAAAAAAATCTTAATACTAAGAAGTACTGGTTCAGTTACTGTTAACATATCTGGACATAAATCAAAAATGGGGCGGAAACCAGTACTGACTGCTAATGACTGTCTGCAAAAATAATTTTAAAACGAAATCCTGCAATAAGACCATTAAAAGCATAAAGGATGAACCCGGCGCGTGCCCTGATATTAAACAGATTTACAGGGTAAATGACTATTTCACAAAATTGAAAGAAGCAACCGGTATTTTTCCGTTCAATCCCGAAGCAATACCAGAAATGGCATTTGGCCCTAGTGAACCTACCCAAGTAAAGGGTCCGCCAATAGGGACGCTCGATCTTTGACAGCTCATGGCGGCCATGTTGTTTGTGGTAGAGTTGGCAAACGTAGTTGTTATTATTCAGTGTATCTTCACAAATCTGAAATCACCATGAACCAATTCAGCCGCGAGCAACATGTGCAAATCGTTAAAACTTATTACGAAAATCATTCATCGGTTCGAGCAACGTTCCGCGCGCTCCGCCAATTTTACGGTGCAATTGATCGTCCTGCTGAGTCGACTATCCGTCGTTTGATTAACAAATTCGAGGCAACCGGTTCGGTGAACAATCAGCCAACACCGACGCGTCGTCGAAACGTCCGATCTGCCCAGAATGTCGCCGCTGTGCGCGATAGTGTGCGTGAAAATCCGCGACAGTCAATTTCACGTCGCGCACAGGAACTCCGCCTTTCGGAAACATCACTTCGCCGAATCTTGTTAGAAGAACCAAAAGAACTGATTCTAAAACCTACCAGAGCATCTCCTAAAGCAGGGCCATCAAATATCCGAAAAAGCCAAACGACTCCAAGTAGCTCTTCTGATGATGACAGCTCAGGAGAAGAAATCATGCCTGATACAGACGATGATTTGTACCCATCGAAAGGACTTCTGAACAAGTCAGTAACGGAATTGTTGGAGAACCGGGAAAAAATTGTCAAATCAACAACAAATGGACCGAAGACCATAAACAGTCGAGCTGTTGTGGCAAAGGAAAACATTTTTGACATACAGGTGAAAGCTATGTCAACACCTAAAGTTACAACAACTGCTAATGCTACGATCACACCTAGAGCATCAAAACTTAAAGCTACGACAAAATCAAAGACTACAACATCTAAAGCTACTACATTTAACTGATTTTGTCAGTAAGTTCCAACTGCCAGTTTTATATGGCGCACAATGCAAAACTCAAGTGTCTTATTGAGGCTACTTGGTTTTTTTTAATAACATTATTATAGGGGTAGGTAGATAAGATACAATAATATATTGGTGACAAATATACACAAGTATTTACATATGTAAAAAATTAGCAGTACAGTGTTAGTACAAGATAATAAATCTATAAAATGACTAATTTATATAATAACTAGTAAATATTAAAAGTAAAAGGTAATAAATATTAAGTAAAAGATAGAAAAAATTGCTTAATTCTATACTTATGGGACGTCTCCGTAAGGAGTTTCATCTCTGGAGGTAAAGCATTAAAGAACTTGATGCCTTAGTATGTAAGTAGTACCGTCTCTAGTTTTATTCAGTCTTAAATATATCTCCTCGAGTTTATTTCGGTCATGGGTTTGATATGAGTGTATTTCATCACGAGTTGTGTGTGCGCTTAAATTATTTTTCGTATACAGTAAACATTGAAGGATATAAGTACATGAAACAGTTAAAATTTTAAATTCAGTGAATTTAGATATACAGTCTTCTCTGATTTTAAGACCAGCAATTACTCTTATTGCCCGTCTTTGCATAGAGAACACACTTGATGTGAAGCTAGCATGTCCCCATACTAGTATAGCGTATGATATCACAGAGTGAATGAGGCTGTGATAAGCTGTAACAAGAGTTATTGTAGAGACTCAATGAGCTAAGTTGCGGAGTAGGTTTATATTTTTGGAAATTTTTTTTACAAAGATAATCCGTATGACTTCCCACGTTATTTTGCAATCTAAATAAACACCTAGAAATTTAACTGAGCGTGGATTTTCAATTTGATCCTATACCTGTGGGCAAAAACCATTGTCTCAGTTTTAGAACTATTAAGATTTAATTGGTTTGAGAGAAACAAATTTTGTACTACCATGGATTCTGTTTTCACCATTGTTTCAAGTACAGTATCCAAGTTAATATTACGTTCCGTAAGATTGGTATCATCAGCAAATAAAATGGTTGAAGTTAAACTATCTAAAGCAAGGGGTAGATCATTGATATATTATTAAGAACAGAACAGGACCTAAAACTGAGCCTTGTGGGACACCAGTATTGACTCTAAGTCTATTTGATTTAACATTATTATAAATAACATATTGTTGCCTACTGCTAAGGTAGGAGGCGATTAGCATGACACTGTCTACTGTGAAGCCATAAAATCTCAATTTGTTTGTAAGTTTTTGATGTGAAACACAATCAAAAGCCTTAGTTAGATGTAGTAATGTAGTAGATAATCTATTCCTAAATCCAATAAGTTTATACTCTCAAAATAATTGCTTATTTGACTAATTCATAGATTTTAGCTAGCGATGGTATGACCGAGATAGGTCTATGATAAGTATAATAATAGGATCATCTATGCCACTTTTTTTTATAAATAGGGACAGCTTTAGACATTTTTAGACAGTCGTTAAATATGTTATTAGTAATTCCTATATTTATTAATTACGTCAGAAGTATCAGTTTTGGATATTTAACAAATTTTAGTATTTTTGAACTTATATCGTACACATCTTTGCATTTTTTATTTTGTAGATTGTTTATAATATAGACAAATTGAGCGAGGTCTAAAAGTTATTCATATAAAAACCTACTTAAATCTGAAGATACTTATTACATGTAGAATAAAAGCATTGCAAGTGTATATTAAAAAATATAGAAAAAGTGTGCTCGTCTGGGATTCGAGACATTTGGGCCAATTCAATTCATAACAATTTATTCTAAAATTTATATACAAATAATTTTCTGGACAGCGTTCACCGGTCAAACATAGCCACAGTAGATTTACAATTGAGGGACATCTGATGGTGGATGCCGTAGTTTTAAGTGATTAAGTATATACTCATATTGACTACTGACTATAATAATTAATTGTATTGACTTGCCATGTCCTTTCTAACCGATATTTTACTTTGGGCAGCTCGCTATTAACATTGGTTAATTATTTATTAATAGGATATGTCACTCTGCCAGGACGTTAACGGCGCGTTTATATCATAGCACTTTAAATCAGCCTGCTTAATTCTTGGCATTTTTAAATTTCTGTAATTTTAAGAAATACTCCTCTTTACTTGGACTTTAGTTATATTATCAATCCAACTTAAAGTGTATTCACAACCAAGAGTCACCAAAATAACAAATACACGAGGCATGCACATGAACAGCAATATTGCCAGGACTCCAGTAACGAATCTAAAATATAGATAATAAACGTAGCTTTATTGGTAATATAATTAACATCAAATTTAACATTCACTCTAATCAGAAGATGCGTCTTTGCCAACTGGTGACTCTTGGTTGTGAATACACCTTAGTTACTATTTAAAAAGGGTATCAGTTGCAATAAAGTAAATGCAAGTGTGTTGGCTACTGATTTTGGAATTTATTGAAAATTGCTGCCTAAAAACGTACATTTTAAAACAATTAAACTAGTAGAAAATATACAGATTGTAAATATCACTTTTATAGTACTTGCACCATACCATTGTATAATTAAAAATTAGAGAACAATTACAGATTAACATATTCCAAATATACCTAATGAACTGTAAAACGATTTAATTTTATACAAATTACAATTAATGTAATTATAATAAAAAACGATTTTATATTTTTACATCTAATTTCAGATCATACATGACAATATTTCACAAGATTACAGGTATTTTCATTGATATAGGCTATTTTGATCACACCAGTTAAAAATTGATAATAAATTATGCACTGACACTGATATGCAAAGGCCAAATAAAACAAATTGTTTTAAAATATTAATATTGTTATTTACATTTGCTATGGGAGGATATAGATATGAAAATCCTTGCCGCTAATATAATATAAATAATAAATTACAGAAAACAAATGTTTACTAAGTATATGATTTTACAGCACAAATTTTTCTCTACTATAAATAATAACTTACACGGCATAGACTGCATAAATATTATCCCCAAACATCTTTTTTACTAACAAAATTTTAACCACAAATCTATTATAGTTCATCTATAGGCAAACAGCCATTTCCCATTTCATTCTCTAATTAAAGCTAGTTAAGGCAAGAATTCAACAACACATCAATATTTATTATGAAAAATATTTGTTTTTAACATGTTAGTTCATTAAGAACATACAATATTTTAAACAAAATTAAATGGTTTCATTTAAAAAATAATCAAATAGGATGTTACCACCTTACCGGTGGGATACTCAAATATTGTATAAAATAATGTTGTCCTCCCCATAACATCTTATCACTGATAAATAATCATTTGCATGGAAAATAATACTCACTACACAAATATGATTGCATTAGTGAATTAATGTCATAACTTTACAACGTGTTTAAACTGCCAATAATCAAACCTATTCCTACATTAGTTTTGACGTTAATTTAATTTTTCTGTTTGTGTCACAATCAAGTACGTTTTGTACTGCATATCCATTAATGGCAAAAACCGCAAAAAGAAAATAAATTTGTATTAAACGCCATCACTTTAAAGTTAGTTACCTACTACATTGGGGTTATTCGAAGTAATAGGGACATGTGTTGCAATTTTTAAACGAACAGGCTGTAAACAAGTAAAATGTCACTCACTTTCGGACATTTTAAAATCCTATTATAAGTATAACTTCATAATTGTTATTTATGCAACTAGTGAGACAACGGATTAAAGAGTTTTTACCATGTTTTAACAATGTTTTTACTCAAAGTAACCTTGGAAATCAGAAAAGTGACAGTTTGAGTTGCCCTAACTTGTTTTTTTGAAAATAAACTTGGATTTAGGTCATATTATATCCTGAGTAGCATAAATAAATTTAAGAATTTACTAAAAGTGACAGAAATAGCATAAGCTTAAGAGGGATGATAAACTTGTCATAGGAGTTTTATTTTCTGAATAGTTAGTAATAGGCGCATGGGCACCACTGGTGCCCTGGACAAATTTACTGATTTCCTGTCATTTCTATAATTTCGTCGTTTAATATAATTTTTATTTAAATAAGTTATCAAATCCAAAAAATTATTTTTGTGTTTTTAGGTATTTTTGTACCAGGAAAGCACGTGACCTTGAAAATTTTCATAATGTTTACCTGCGGCACTATAACGTTTTGAGCTGCCCCCCTCTAGCTTGAAACGCCCTTGAATAGGGGTAGGAATAGACATCCTTGGAGCTCCCTCCATGTATGTACTGTAGTGAGATCTAGGGGTGTCTATTCAAATATTGCATGATATGAAATCGTTATAATTTGGGCAAAATGTTTTAGTGTCGTTTTCAACAAATAACATTTAGTGTACTAACTATAATTGAAATATGCGCGAATTGTGGCACTCATACAGAATTTCAAATAGCAGCTGGAGAACAATTAAAGCAATTAATATGTTTTTTTGTATGTTTTGGCGAGGATAATGATGGTTAACCTATTTACATGAAACTTATTTGTTTCCATATTTTTGTAAAATAAAAGGTCACACGGTATATATTACAAATGACTGACACTAATTGTAAACTATTTACAAAATTAAAGTTCAATCCAGAATTATCGTCTAGTATTTAAAAATAAACTTAACTAACATATTTCCAATTCAGTCAATGTATATAAATTTGAAGTGCGGAACTGTTTTAGATTACATCACATCTATTAGAATGTCAACTAAAGTAAGAAAAAATATTATTTATAAAAGAGACTTATTACTATTTAAATTTACCCTCTCCATTATCGACTGCACGTAGGCTTCGTGGATCTGCTTTGTGAAATCCGAGTTGTTCTTTAATAAATATATGAGAGCCTGAGCTAACTGCTTCTCCGTTAGGAGATCTACTTGGTCTAAGTTATCCGGTGCAGAACTAAGCGCTGAGGTTTCCAGCTTTTCATTTTCTTTGGTTTTGGGTGTTGTGAACATCATCGGTGTCATTAGTGTTAATTGCGCAAATGGAGATGTTCCGAGTAAATCTGTGCTTTCTTCTTTTTCAATTTGAGCTTGAGACTGATTTTGTAGTAAGAATGCTAAAGGTGAACTACCTTGGAGCTGTTGATTAATCGAAGAAACATGAAAATTTAAACCATTTTCAGGGTGTATCTTTATGTCCTCAGTACTTGGTCCAGGAAAAGATATCGGCACGCTCCTCCTGTCTGAGTTCACTGCTACATTTTGCCTAAGGTTTACTTGTTCTTGTGGTGTTATTGATCGCTGCTGCTTTTCTATATGTTCTACACTATGTGCAGGATTCGACATGAGACGCTGCAAAACGTTTTCACCATTACCCCCCGAAACACCAGGCTTTTGGGCCGTCTTTGTGCTAGCTTTAGCAAAAAAGTCCATAACACTTTGAGAAGTAACGTCGGGTACCCTGGGAGTTGAAGAAAATGTTGGGGGTCCATCTTGTTTTGTCGGCGTTTTATTGAAGTCCTCTTGTGCCTTAGATAACATGCTGAATATATCCACACTGTTGTCCTTCCTCTTCGACTTCTCATCACTTTTATCTTTAAGTCCTTCCATTAGGGATTCTATCAGAAATGTTATACGAATACACTCTTCTCGATTAAAAAACCAGATACCAAATATTTTACTCTTCGAATTCCTGTACAATAAAAACGGTACTTGCATCTGATAGTCAAAGTCTTTTACAATGGGCTCTATCAGGTTGTCAGTGTTAAGCCTGTTCATAACCATAATGCTGTGAAATGGTTCCCCATTTCTGCTGTATATAAATAATGCACCTTCCGTTTCAGTCTTTTCCCATTCGTTTGTGGACGTATTAAATATATACAATGCAACGTGTGTAGCACTTGCCAAAATGTCCTTAACATATGGATCTACTCTTTTTATAGACGTAACGCTCATACGCAGCTCTATGGAATCAGCCATGATTTAAAACTGGCAAATACGAATGTACTCTGTCGGTAAAAAAGTAGTTCCTGTTTTTATATATCCCAACCGCATATCATATATTTATGAAAATTAAAATTGCAGCTACTTGTTGTAAGCACATATAAACATAACGTTTAATTTTCGTCCCATTAGATATAAAGCAACATGTGTAGACAACCTAGGTAGATTTAATTTTACATCCCACACGAAGTGTTTGGAAATAATACAGTTTACTTTTATACCTACTGCAACCAGTAAAATAACAAGACAGTTTGTTATCTCCTTTTATTTTTAGAGGGATATTTTTCCGTTATACCTACCAATGATTTATGTGAATAAATCTCTGGTAAATAGTCTCTTGTTATACCGGTTATTTTACTTGATTAAAAATAATGCCTAAAATGTAAACGACGGTAGTATGTAGTATGCAGTGACCATAGAAATAGGAAACAATACAAGGTATAATGTGTTTTCTGTGATTAGGGCATGATCAATGATTTCGTGATATTTTGTTGGCAACACTGGTTTAATAGCTTGTCCTCAGATCAGAGAAATTTTATTAATATCTCTGCCTCAGATGAAAAGTCTGTCAGAGAAGAGGGCTCTGCTCTCTCTTCTGTGGCTCTGTGTTTTATGGGTGTAGTGTTAAAAAAAATGGCTTCTTGTCAAAATCTGCTTTTTTAAATCTTTCAAATACTTTATTTACTGTAGGTGTAATATTAGTGTGGGCTTATTTAATTCTCTAAGGATGTCTCGATCTATTCGAGCGGAAACCCGAAGCCGGGCCAAAGATGATATTAAAAAAGTTATGAATGTTATAGACCGGGTGCGACATTGGTAAGAAACGAACAGCTTGGGTTTAATTTTGTCAATGAACTGGTACTTTTCTGAAAGGTTTCATTAATAGTAGCGAAAAATATTCGTTGGTTTTAGGGAAAAGAAGTGGGTTACAATAGGGGATACAACGATGAAAATATATAAATGGGTCCCAGTAACGAGTAGCGAACCTAAGAAATCCTTAAAGCATAGAGATAATAAGGAAAATTTGTCTAGGAAAAGTGCTATGGACACATCAAATTCTAATTCCAACTTTAGTTTAGCGGAGGATTCTAATACTTGTAAGTGCAATAGAACAAGTTTTTATGTTCGTCTTATACATTTAAATTTAGTAATTTCCACTCTAACACGAGATTTAATTAAATCACTTACAGGCTTTTCCACTGTAAGTGATTCTCAAGGTCCTACAGACTTTTCCTCATCTCATATGACATTCTCCGAAGACTCAAACTCCCAAGGGAGTGAGATGGTAGTGGTAAAGAGACTGAAGTCAGACTGATGGTTAGGTAGTTACCAATGTAAGAATATCTAGGTCATGACATTATTAATTAAATAATTAGTTGCCATGTTGGCGATTGTTTTTATTTAGATATAGGTGTACCGTTAGATATTCATCTTTTTATATGTAACATTTTTGTATATAATTTAATTGTAGGTAGGTAAATGTAATTTACTTGTGAGAGTAGAAGTATAAAAATCGAACGATGTATTTCAATTAAATCCCCCGAAATATTGCTTGAATATTTTTATAAAGTTATTGAGAAAGGATAGGGATAGATAGGTACACATAAATTGCATAAACTGATATGAAAAATTATTTATTTCTAAACAACTTGTATAGGTACATATATTATTGACAAGACATTATGGAAGATTACAAACAGACCGTGACAAATTATATCAATACTTATATGTTCAATAAAACAAAAATTAAATCCATAAATAAAAATAATACACTTGACTTGATGACTATAAATTTAATACATACAGTTGGACGGTCGACTTCATAAAAGAAAACTTATAGAACCAGTCATTAACCAATCTAAAATAATCTGAATCACATAATACTAATCCCATTTTTTTCAGTATAATTAAATTAAAAAGTAACAATTTATTTTCGTCTATTTCTGTAACTGGTATGTTAATAAAAAATTACCTCACAACTTTTTTATACAAAATTACTTATCCTTACAACTCTTCAAAACACAGCACCTTTCAGTTTTTTTAAAAAATTTGCACAAAATCCAAAAATAACGTTAGCAAAATTGGCCATATGCACAAAATATTCTATACTATGGTACGGCAAATCAATTTGAAAATATTTTAACTTGGCTAATAATAAAATAATATATTGTATTTTATTTTTTAATTGGTTATAAAACCAATGAGGTTTATGATAATTTCACCGGGTCCTTTTTTTATAATGGACAACAAAGACGTATAGTATGGAAGCGAAGAATCAACAGGATATAATCTAAAACAAGTGTTACTTTAGAAGCACCAACAGATTTTTTTTCTAAATCAAAAAAAAAAAAAATTTAAAAAACTATTTCACGATATTTTTAAACAAAAGAAACAAGGTTATTACGATTTATGTATAGAAATACATAAATCACTGCCCAATAGAAAAAAATGCAGTATATTGGGGAGTAAAATATAAAAAATACAGGTCATTCTGTTGTAAATACCTTTTTGTCCAACTCACACAATATTGGCGCTTTCTCATGCCTGCGGAGGAAAGCGGGAAGTCGCCTATTTCAAACAACTGTGCGATTTTCAATTTTTGTAAGCATCAGTACGGCTACACAAGGTTTCTGTGTAGCCGTGTGCGAAACTCTATTGTCCGTACTAGTGCTTACAAAAATCGAAAAACGCACATTTGCTTGAAATAGGCGACCTCCCGCTTTCCTCCGTATGCATAACAAAGCTGCATTTTCTGCAATCTGAACAAAAAATAGTGTCTGTGACATTAGCTGGCACGCGGCGCTCACTCGTTGCAATCACCGTCTTTCCGCACTTGTTACACAAATAACTATCAATATGTTTACGTAACATTTACTACTTTAATATCCATGAAAACGGGTAGTAATAATGTTGGTAATTAATGGGTTTTTGGTTACGGTTTCTCATTGAAAATTCATGTCAAAATATTGTATGACGTAATATATCGGTTTATTGCCTCGTCCTAAGTAAACAAACCGAGCCAGGGTCCGGCTTGGTTTTTCTGAGAAGGAGTGTAAGTAGCAGCAACCACACGCACATGTAGGTATAATGTTTATTTCTTTAAAATAAAGCGCCTATTTTACTAATTATTGTTATTATTTCTCAAAATAACTAAAATTTTGTTAAAAAAGTTTGTGAAATGCGAAAACAAAGGGAATCAGACCCTGGCTGCTATTTGGAATTAGTACTGGTGGTATCTTTGGCAGACCTACACTAAACAAATAAGTTTTTATACGATTATGCATTATTTCTGGCGGATACTATACATATGATGCACATATTATGACCTTAGTAGACACATGATATTAGTATGCTGCATCGGACATATGAGCTACAGTTTCTTCAACAAAAAAAAAACAAAATTTTGGTAACGGAAGATGTACTGGAATTAAATAAATATAATTTTAGTAAAATCAGTTGTTTTTATTAAACATGGCATCCCCCCCCCATTACTTTCTTTGTAATTGTAAACAAACATAGCAGCCAATGAATGCGTTAAAAGAAAACAGGGCGAGGTGGTCCTTCATGTTTTAGTGACTTTTTAGGCAACCGGCCTCCATATATCAAAGATCTTTGGAAACTTAATTATTCATCAAATTTAACCGCCAACTCTTTAAGGCACTCCAATAAAACAGTTGAACCTCAAGATGGCCTCTGTAGGACAAATGTTGGCAGATAGTGTGTTTGCAAGTGTAGACAGTAAATCTATAATAAAGATGATATTGACAACATACCTCGAATATCGATATAATGCGAATATTAAAATAAAGGTTTAACAGGGTTCAAACGGAACATGCCTACAACTTCACTATTGAAGGCACATGTTTTCTCCAATCTACGCCTTCTGAAAGAGATATAGTATTTTGTATTAATTTCTACTTGAAATTTTAACTTTGGTTCACTTCAGCATTTATACGTTTTTGTTGTGAAGGTTTGAATATACCTATAGGCCTAATAATCAGCTGATGGTGACATTAGACCATTGCAGTTTATGGTCAAACTGAACCAGTTTCCAGCTGTCTCATATTTTTGTTTTTCAAGTTCCGCATTCATCATGCTATGTAATATACATAACCTTTAATATTTGTGCAGTACTACCAACAGATGCTGTGAAAACATCCTAGCCTAAACTGAGGTTCTGCCAATTATTTAGGCCACTCCAATAAAACAGTTGAACCTCAAGATGGCCTCTGGGCTCACTTTGACAGCTAGAAAAAAAAATGCTGCTGTGCATGACTGGAAGGGTCATTTAATTTAAGACTTCTCACATAGCTTCATTTTTTATTTTAGATTTGATTAAGAATACAATTAATCAACTGTAAATAGATCCCTAACAAAATTATTAAAAAAGTATCATTAGATAAAAAATCCCTAATGAAATTTTCGGAGAACATAAAATGACCTTTGTAATTTCACAAAGGAAGGTCTTAATTTATTGTGAGTGTACCGATGCATTAACATTTCATCGGACTGTAGATTGGGTAAAGCATTTTGTCAATTTGCCAAAACCAGGGATGCAAAGGTTTTGGTTGTCAAATATGCAAGACCTGACGAAACATAAAGCAACCTTTCCCAGTTCGTAGTATAACGGAAAAAGCGTTGCATATGACCAATTTTCGTCACCAAAAATAAATTGTTACAACTTACAAACCAGTCTTAAGGAACCACTATATAAATGATTCAATACAATATAGTTTAAATTGCGTCACTTTTAGAGTAATTCCGTAAAGTATATACAATTTGAGTAAAAAATATAGACTTTTTAAATACAGCATCACTTAGGCCTGAAATAATAACTCTTTTTAGATGGGTACGATCTGACTAGAAGAAAAACAAACAAGGAAGACTGTGCTACTTTTTATCAAAAAGAGGCAACTTTGACCGCACAGCGCCCTCACAGACGACGAGTCTAGAGCAGTTAGGACGTTGTGGCGTCAGAAGCGAGTTGGAGCCTGATGGCCCCGACGAGTTGTGCTTTTCTAAGGACCTGCGTAGAGCTGCTATTCTGGAACTGAGTTGCAGTCCGCCGCGGACTCCTCCAGGGTGTCTTAAAGTTGCGCCTTTCTTCTCGAAATAATCCACGATGGATGAAATATTTGGCTGCAGATCCTGTGTCCAATCTGAGCCCGTCAGACTAGATATATCTTCGCTGCTGTCTGTGTATATGGAAGAAGCCCTTTTGCAAAGTGCCTGAAGCTCAGCCGGTTCTAATTCATCTAATGACCTAAGTGAACTTACAGCTGTTCCGCCATCACCCCATAAGCTACTAGGCGATAAACACTCCCCTACACTAGAATAAAAACCCGACTCGCAAGAGCCTCTCCTGCGCAGGCTCATACTAGGCGTTTCGACTGCACCAAATTCTGATAAATTTGAACTAGACCCGCCTTTGTATAACGGTGGAACGAATAGCGGCGACCGGATCGTAGCGGATTTTCTAGCCGCCGTCGGTGAGCCAGGCAATGATTTTGGCGACTCGGTAGATTCAATGAATGAGGACGGCATTTCGGCGCACGACGAGAAATTGCCAAGGAACTTTTTCACACCATGGAACTGAGTTAACGCAGCGAACGGGTTAGTAGTGCGTGGTTTGTAGTGAGGATCTTGTCGGCACATGATTAGGGCGTGGCGACGGGCCTTATCGCTAGGCGTGGCAAACATAGAAATTGCCAGCATCGAGACGTCCTCGGAGAGGGACCGCCGATGGACAACTGCAACAGAAATACACGTTGAGAAACTGCATTTAATTTAGGTTAAATAAAAAGCATTTTGCATGTATACATGTATCTATTTTAGACAAATATACAAATAGATTTTGAAAAGTAATTTGATCATTGTTGAATTTTTACTTTCATCTACCCAAGAGATTTTTGTCTTTTCAAATTGGCAGTTGTCAAAATAGTAATAAACCGCTGAGTGAAGAGGCGCAAGCCATTGTTAATTATTATATGCTATGACTGCACATCACAAGGGGACGCTGCAGTGATGTTTTAAACATGGCAAGTTTTAAGATTGCACAGTAGTTCAAATGCACCGTAGGTGAAACATCTTAGATTCTTGTGAACCTAAACTATATGTAAGTACATTTAAAAGCTGTGCAGTCATCGTGATATCCTCTTTTATAACCACGTTCTACTAAGATGGATTTTATAGACTGTTTGACAGGTTTTAATTAACGAAACACTCAGTTTTAGATCAATAAGAGAGCATTTATTTAAATGTAGTTGTAAAAGAAGACATAAACATGGCTGCTAAATTTCTGAACAGTAGTTCAAATCTACCGCCAGTGAAATATCTCATTTCGAGAAATAATATGTACATTTAAACCTGTGGCAAAAAGTGACTGCTGGTCACATCGTCTTCTATGAAAATTTCAAGCAGATCTGTCGAGTTCATCTGTTACTTGGAAAGTTGCACCTGTTTCAAGTAAACTTGTTTATAGGATTTTTTTTGCAATAAATAAGCACAACAGAATACGAGTAGATTACTCTCTAGATGAGTGTACCTGCATTGGATAAAATTATCGCTTGCAGTAAATCGTCTCCCACAAGCATGAAACTGACAATTTTATGTTTGCACAGTAGTTTAAATGCACCGTAGGTGAAATATCTTAGATTTTTTAGAACCTAAACAATGTTCATGTACATTTAAAAGCTATGCAGTCGTCTTCGATATCCTTTTACAACCACATTTAGCTAAAAGTGCTTTTATAGACTATTTGACAGGTTTAAATTAACTAAACACTCACAGTCTTAGATTAATAAGAGAGCATTTATTTAAATGGAGTTGTAAAATAATATAAATATAGCTGCTCAAAATTTCTGAACAGTAGTTCAAATGTAACGCTAGTGGAATATGATCGCAAACCTAAAAAATATGTACAATTAAGCTGTGGCAAAATGTGATTTTGCTATATCGTCTTCTAAGAATATTTCAAGCAGATCTGTCGACTTTATCTGTTATTTGGAGATTTGCACCTGTTTCAAGTAAACTTGTTACATACTTTTAGGGACAATATTATTATATTTTTTTTTATTTATTTTATATATTTTTCATCCAAAAGTACTTAATGATATTTATAGGGATAACTTTTTTTTGCAATAAATAAGCACAAAAAAATAGATTACTCTAGATGAGATGAGTGTACCTGCACCTTGTTTCCCAGCAGTGCCTTGGTTTATAGAAAACCACCAAAAATTAAATAGGATTTTCGGCAGAAACATTACAAATGACGAAATTCCGTCAAAATTTAAACTAACCGCCTAAATATTTGTAATTTATATAGATTTGAAAAGTGCAAAGTCTACGACTGAAGCATAATCTATTTAAATTAAATTACGAGTAGATATGAAGTTAATACTAAACGTATTACATAGGATATGATTATAAAGATAAAAACAATTGAACAGTCTAAGCACGCAACAAATTATAAAACCAGATAATCTTTAAAACTGAAGGCCATCGTGATATTATTACACATTACTTTATAAGAATTAAAATATTGTTACGAATATATTTAGCAAAACACCTTAGTGAATTATGCACACAAATTAAACTCGTTTAAGAAATAATTCATTTATTAGCAATTATTACATGCAACGCTTATGCGAGGATACACTCCAGGAGCTTGCTTAAACAAAGGAGTGTTGCAATAAAACAGATCACCAAGAAAAAAATTCTTATAACTCCTCAAATTCTGACAAATGATATACATACTTTTGCGGTGCTGTGGAACGCAAGATTGTATCGAGAGAACTGGAAGTTGTTCCTCGCTTTTAGCTGCACAATTAGCCATCCTAGCTTCCTTATCGGCTGCCATTTTCATATCAGTCAAAATATCACTTAGTGTACGTACATTTTCTGTAAATGTCGGACGGCTCTTAGGCTCGATAGCACAACACCTGCAAAAGACAAATACAATAAATTATACAGATTAATGTCATTTATGCCATATATAGCACAAAACAAGCGTATTCCTTAAAATTATCAATACATTAATGGTCGAATACACCGTATTTTGACATGCAAGCAAATGTGTCAAAATAAGTCGGTCTTAAACATAATCCAGGATTAACACGTGCGGTGCCAGAGCAGCTTTCCAGCGCGACGCCTACCGAATATTGCAGGTTGTGACGTCACAGCTCATTTTGACACCTGCGATATGTTACAGGTGTCGGACTCGACAATCGCGCACTCTTTCTTTGGATACAAAACATTTCCGAAGAAAGAGTAAAAATCTGTATAATCACCATGTTATACCAGACTGTAAAAATGGGAGAACTCTGTAAATCACAGATTTTTGACAAAATTTAAGTTTGAGGTAAAGGACTAATTACAGGAATGTAGTACTTACCTAAAAGCTAAAGTTAAAAATTCAGGTACTACATTCGACCCACACAACTCGGTGAACGCCAGATAATCGAGTCCGAAATTGTCCGTTCTAGGCAGGTAATCGGGATCAGCCTCAACACGAGCTATCAGTTCACACAACACTATACCGTAACTAAAGACGTCGCTCTGCTCATCGTAGTACTGTCCCTTGAGGCACTCCGGCGACATCCAATAGGGTGAACCCACTGTGCATAGCTTACTCTTGTTGTTCGGGTCCGGGATGTTGGTGGAAAGGCCAAAATCCCCCACTATGGCCTGGAGCCTGCCCGTCTCGGGGCGTTTGATAAGAACGTTCTAAAAAAATATTTCCCATCAATGATATTCGTACGGTATAAGGTGAATGTTTTATAAGTTACTAATATTTTATACTATTTTGCATGTTACTCAATATTTCGATATTAGAAAAGGTACTTTGAGCTGTGGTTTAGTGGTACGGGGCGTGTGAGTACATCGTAAGCACAGAAAAGTAGTTTTATATCCAAACCTATTCAGATATGCATTAGTAACGCTTAAAAATTCAACGTGTACCACATTGCAACCACTTTTTTACAGTCTATTTTTACATTGTTTTTTTTATCTTGGTGATAGAGCAAGTTTCAACAAACTATAAATTATATTTAATGCTAAAGTTTGAATATTTATAAAACTATTAAAATCAGTGGTAGGTATGGCAAAATAAATATACGCAAAATATGCATGATGTAAGTCCCTAAGAATTCAGTACCTCAATCACAGAAAGCATTAGGAGCATTAAAATTTCACTGAAGATTCCAAATGTTTGAGATTTGATTCTTAGAAGGAATTCACCGACGTGCAATTTTTAAAGCATTGCAGCTTGTACAGTTTCTAGATTTTGATAAAGGCAAATATTTATATGAATTCAGATATTTACATGGAAGGTGTTATTATTATTATTAATCCAAATGGACTGTCAGGTCCTGATTGGTTACACATATTCGAAAGAAGGTGGTCAAAGAAATTAGTAACATGAAATAATTTTTTTAATATGTTTACCAAACTTTTGACTAATATAAATATTTTTTCATTGTTAAGAATCTTAGGACATTATTGGTAAAAAAATATTCATTTTTCTTGGCCCCACCCTACATATCACTTTTTAGTGTTCGAGGGAGGGATAGATCAGGATCGATAATTTTATACGAAATTATACTTTTCTAGCTTTCGCAGCTTGGAATTGTAAATAACTATAAATACATGTATCGAGTCAGGTAAATAACATATATTATCATATTTGTGTACATTACTTGTAATGTACAAGTATATTTATTTATTTCGACCCAACACAATGTATTAAGGCCACACATTGACCCTGACGTTATATTAATGGCATCATAATAATATGTTAGATACTTATTTTCTTCCATTTCTCAGTGGCTTTTACAGCTTCTGAGCCCATACTGTTCAATTTTTGCTTTAATTCCCCCTATAACTAAGTAAATTATTCGAATTTTAGCCGGTAATTTTCCCATACCTAAACATTGGATTGTTTTCTAAGAAAGTTACATAAATCTGGTACTGTTTTTTCGAAGTTCTACATAATCTTTTTGTTGTCATACTTCGCAACTTTCAGCTCTACTTAATTAACCTCTAGAATGGCAGAAATTTCAAATAAAATGGATTGAAAGATGTCCTAACCTAAAACCACCACTCTGAAGTTAGTTACAGAGTACATTTAAACTAAATTTAACAGTCCTTGTTGAAATAGTGTGATTTTAACAAAATGCATATTTTCATTGCAAAACCAGAGCACAGGCTTTTAAGACAATTTTGGGGCAAAAAACATTATATTGATCGCTATAATAATAGCTAGTGCCTGAAACTAATTTGATTATCAGATCTTATGTAGATTTTTAATTATTTATAGTTAAAAATAAATGCATCTATTTGCTCACTCTACAAAATCGCGACCTTAACCATTAACTATTTTGTGAATGACAAATACTAAGAAGATGAATATATAATATATTATTTGGCGAATAGTTCATGTCAAGTCATAGTGCATGTCAAGAATTTAAATTACGAAATTAACTTATTGGAATGATAATTTACTATTGTGTGCTAATCAAACAATTGATTTAGATAACCAATTTTTCTATTAATGTAATCTACTTTCCTGGTACCTACCTAGCCCAATTTTATATTATTTACTTTTATGACTTCATATCCTTCTCTATGACTATAATAACTTCGGCTTCAATTTTTAAACATGTAATCTATATACAGACGCAAAATTTAAGCGAAAGCACACGAGTACACCTAGTAAGTGAAAATCAATTCGTACTTTGCTAGTTAAATCCCTATGAAACACCCCCTTCGAGTGCAGATATTCCATTCCGGTGGCGATGTCTTTGGCGATGCTGACCCTGGTGACCTGAGGTATGTCGGTGCTTCTGCTCTGTATGAGCTGATCGAGCGAACCGCCATTGATGTATTCGGTGAGGGCGTGAAGCTGCCCCTCGTGTACGCACACACCCATCAGCCGGAGGATGTTCGTGTGGGACAGGCGGTTCATCAGCTGCACTTCCTTTAACATGTTGCGCCGGTTCGAGCGCAGCTGGTTCATCTTCAGGACCATCACCTGGCCAGTGACTCGGTGGGTCACCTGAAATATTTTTACTTTAGAGAAATTTTCTTACATATTATACAATATATTGTAATGGGTTATTTTTCAAGAAGAAATAGATCATATTTTTGTAAGATTTTTGATCGAAAACATTCGTTTTATAAATCTACCTTTAAGAGCACGAAAATTACAGTGACTTTATATGCTACTTGTCCTACTTAATTAAAACTACACTATAAAGTCTATATAGTCACTATAGTTTCTACAGTCGCGACTGTCTTTAAAAGACAGTGGCGACAATAGCATGACCAATTTTTGATTCGTTGTCTAGATCACGTGGTTGACATCAGCCTCAAAATGGCTGCCGGCATTTAGAGGCTTATGCCTCTAAGTGCGCTGGTAATTTAATAATGTAATTATTTGACGTTTATCTGACATAATTTAATTTCTTGTAGTGCGCTTCGTGTAATTTCCAAAATGAACCGGTTTGGTAACAACGATTTAAGTACCTACAATTCGCGAAGAAGTAGCAAATCCAGCTTCAAGTAATAGAAAAAGATGTCATCAATAAAATTAGGACCACATCAATATTGTCGCGGGAATACTTGCCTCTCATTTGACGTAAATATTGTCAGTGTAATATGCGATTGCACAGGCTGAATTGGTGAAAAACGATAAGTTGAATTGTCAATGTAATTAATGTAATTATTTGCATTTCTGTTTAGAATACTAGCCAGTTATAAGTGTACAAATTAGTTCAGTTTCATCTATAGTTTTGTGGAGGAAAGAATGGGTTATCAAAACGAGAAGAGATTTATGCAAACAGACAGATTTTTCTTGTTTATGTGAGGTAGGACTACTATTTGATGTACAGTATAATTTTATAATTCAGTAGGTATATATTACTTTGGGTGGTATGTGGTATGAATAAAAATAAGTACGTGCCAATATTTGAAGTCTCAGCATTTTCTATTTAGTATTTACTGCAAAACTAAGAAGGAAATACATTTTTAAGAGTTCGATGTTGGCAGCTAGCTAGTGAGGATGCGTGTGACCGTTTCCCCGGATCCCTGCTGCTCGCTGCTCGTGATAAGTAGTCAAACAAACACAAGGCGCGACCAGTAAATTGTTGTTATAAAGGTTCAATAATAAATATATCGTAATATTACGAATGAGTTCTACTTCTACAACAATGGTCTACGTGACAATTGTTTTTCGATTCCAGTATTTTTGTGTAAATGTTTTCTTACATATTTCCATAGTTACGAAAAAGAGATCGATTGCCTTTATTAACGCAATTGAAGTAAGCCTCAACATGGCGGCGAGGACGTGGCCTATTGTCATGTCGGCACTGTATCTATAGTCACTGTAGTAGAAACTAGAAACCTGCCTGGGTAGGTATATAACAACGATTATAGACTAAACAGGATTGCTTATCCCCATAAGAGCAACGTTAGACAAATCTCGTAGGCCCCCACCACGCTTTTGACGTCAGCGGATACGTACGGCGTAGGTTCATTGCTCCACCGGTGTATTTCCCGGCGTTTGTGTAGTGTGTCATTTGTACATTAACATCGTGCCTAGAGAAGCCTAGCATCAATTTGGAATCGACCGTTGGCGCAAAAGGATGCCGGCCGAACTTAACCGCTGACGTCAGATCTTGTCTAACAACACGTGGCCGATAAGCAATCCTGTTAGTCTATAATCCTTGGGTATATAATGGGTAAGTATCCCATCTCCTACATATGCCGTGGATATTCAATACTTATTAATATATTCGAATAAGTTTTTATGATCTTATGGCTGTTTTAAAAATATGTACGTTATAATAGGTCTAGTATGTTATAATTTATTGCTGAGTCGAAAAATTATAACGGTTTCTTAATGGTATGTGGCGCCACCTACTTGACAGTTGCCAAAATTGCGAGCAACTGCAAATTTATGTTGTTACATACATATTTCTTGGACTGGAATCTCGGTAACGAGATAATGTTCGTAATCAAACCCGGTTGATTAATGATTAAACCCGGCTCTGAGATATTAGGATTTTAAGAAAACGCTCCCGTCACATAAAATAAATATATAAGTTCACCCAGTATTTGATTTGCTAAAACACATTGTTTCCAAGAACTAAGAAATGATGAGTTTAACAATAAAATCAATATCACCGATATTAATTAAATAACACCCTGATCGCAATATAATATATTCCTAGAAGACTATTTCGGGCTTCCCGGTGACAGCGATTGGAGTCGGCATACCGATTCGTCATATCTTCCCTTTCAAAAAGACTTTCGGCTGACCCAAATAATTCGGGATACATACCATAAGTCTCCTCTCGGAGGAGGCACGCACTTGCGTGTCGTTGGCAAAAACACCAAAAATATTTTACGCAACTCCTGGGACTCGTGAATCGCATTTTGTACCACGGTAGTAAGAAACGAAACATAATTTAGTTCTGTGAAGTATGTTCGACATGTCCATGAATTTTAGCATAAACTTTTAGTGAAGCGAAATCAATCTAGAATTGTGTCGTTTATTTTTTTTGCGCAGAACCAGATGAAACTCTTTAGACTTTGTAGAGTAGGTTATTTGTGACGTGTAATGGGCGATTGCGATATTTTTCTGTGGTTTAGATATTTTTTATTTCGACAAAACTTCAAAAATTGTCTATTTAGAATATTCGTGTTTTTTGAAATTCACATCACCATATCTTCAAATCTAATTGCGGTATCCATTTGATTTTTTTTTAATTCAAGTACACACCCAGGCGCTTACAACAGTGTTTTTGTTTCTGTTGGTTATTGTTTATTATTTTCATGAAATAACAACTAAATTATTACTTCGTTAAGAATGCACTCGTATTTTCGACAATTTTTTTATTTTTACAAATTTTCATATACATACAACGAAGCAGTTGAAGCCAAGATATGGTAGGAGTTTTGAAAAAAAAAATCTTTATGAATACTTTTGTAACGCAGTAACACATGGCATACATTATTTAGCCGGGCGATTACCACTGCATGACAGACAAAAATTTTAGACTTCGATTTTAATCAAAGGTCGGCCTACAATTGCCTCGCTGCATGTATATAAAAATTGCACAAAAATAAAAAAGTTTGTCACACTGAAAATACGAGAGCATTTCTAGCTCTCGTAAGTAATAAATTGATTGATATTTAAAGAAAATAATAAACAATAATTTATAGAAACAAAAACACCATTGGGTGTGTAGGTACTTGAATTTAAAAAAAAATCAAATCATAGCTCAATTAGATTTGAAGATATGAAGATGGAGATTTTAAAACACACGATCATGTAAAATTTTTTACTTTTATAAATCCTATAAGGTCTGATATGGTTCTACGCTTTTTTTTTCTCGAAAACAGAGGCTATATGGTGGATCTCGGTCCCCCATTTCAAAAATTTTCCACTTTTTGGGGTCTCTGGTTGTGACATTTGATGGAAATAAACGTAGCGGGTAAATAATAAAATAAATGAATACTGCTGGGGGTAACAATAAAAACAATGACCTTGTGACTGATGAGACCGTGATGGACGTAAAAATGTGATTGATTTTCTCACGGTCGCCGTATCGGTGAGCGGAAAAAACAACTAAAAATGTTACAATCAATAAGCATTTCCGCATATCGGGACCAGATATGGCATTATTAAGATCTTGATCGGATGTGGCGAATATATAAGAATTAATTGATCGGGCCACGGCGATTACCATGATAGGCTACATCACGGTCTACATGCCATTTGGGGAGTTTTAGAAAACACAATGACTTTCACTGCGGGCCAATTTGATTTGGAAGATTACGTGATTGTTCGAGTACGCGTTCATATAAACATATTTTTAACCGTATTGGCCGACTATATAATTATTAAATTAATATAATCAGTAACAAAAAAATACTACGTGAAACAACAGAAAATTAACACTCGAGTGCCGGCCTGTCTGAAACGGGTGAAATAAAATTAACGCAAATTGTATATTTGCTGGCAATATTATATTTAATAAAAATAAATTGTCTTAGTAATAATAACTGGGCAGTAAGACAGTTCGAATGGGGTCTTACGATCTTCGGTGACACCTACCATGGATAATAAAAGCAAATTAAATTAAGACAGGCAAAGATCCTACTAGTCTGTAATTTTGAAATAACCAGCCTATTTTGAGATACATTAGATGAGAAATAACGCCATTGGGCGTTATTAATATCTAATATCTATAACGCCCTTGGGCATTATAAATTTATAACCATGGAAATAAATCAATTCTAAAATAGAAATTACAAATTAACCTTTATTACCGTCAATAAAAATTAACCGCGTTGCTATGCAATGCGTTTAATTTTCCAATGTTTTAAATCAAATCGTTCTTAACGTACCTAAATAGATGTCAAATTAATAAATCGTAAGTGTCAAAATAAAAATTCGAATTAAATAAATAACTCACTATAGTGCTTTCGTTTGATATGCAAACTAATGGAATGCGGTGCTCAATGGCGCGCGCAATTATCCTAATATAGGAAATAAAATAAAAAACAATAATCTTATCATTCTCGTAGAACAGAAACTGCATGACGGAAAGGGCAAATTAAAGATTGGCTGGAAGAAAGAAACATTGAACACGATGATTCACTACTTAAAGCGGAATTGTTGACACTGGCAAGGCAACAATTTAGCTTATTTTGGGAGCAAATAAAAGGGAAAGTTGCTAGAAAAATTCAACATTTAAGTTAGCTGATGTGAAAACATTTCTCAATGGTGCAATCAAAGAAGTAAATGCGGCCAAAATGTAAAATGGATAAAATGGATAAAATGTATAGACTGGATAAAATGTATAGACCATGTGAAGAAGGTGGAATCAAGAATGTGGGGTATCGATATTATGGTGGATACTCCGGATACTCCCGTTAAACCAGTCATAATAAATGTAAATGAAGACAGTAGTGAAAGTGACTTATTTTCAGATAGTGAATAGTGATATGAATTTCTGATGCGAGTGAAGATTTGTGAAGAGTACTACCAATAAGTGACAGTGAAAAATATCAATGTGAGTGTAACTATATGTGCAAACAATAACATATCCCGCCAATTGGTGAGTTAATTTGTTATAAATTTTACTAACAGTCTTACCTATACTAATAACAAGTAATCTAACCACGTTATATCCTGGCAAGGGGCGCCCTTACCTCCTCGTGGTCCTTACTGGGCAATAGCAATTTAATTTATTTCTTTTATTTTAAATTGTTATTGGCTAAATTGAGCACTGTTGTACACGCAGTATACAAAATTTTTTCAATATATTTTTAATACATTGAAAACTAAATAATTTTTTGGCTTAAAGTTTTGCACATATATGAATATGACATAATAAGACATCTTTTGAAGTCACTTCGCCTTGGTTACGCATGATGACACGCCACTGAGCGGTAAAGCCAGTAAATCGCCGGCTTGTTCATGCAGGTGTCTTCTAAGTGAGCGAGAAGGGAAATGAGATTTATATGAGTTGAAGAGGGATAGCGACCGATATGGTAAGCTGCGGACTGGAGACTATTCCTAATTATATTCACAAGAAATTGTGGCGGTATTAATGTTACACTAAATATCCTTTTGTATTGCATAGTGATGTGATTTACCGCTTCTGTAGTAATTGGTACGGGTTTTCTTTGTAAAATGCCGCATAATTTTTTGCTCTAGTTTGTATATCAAACGAAAACACTATAATAGGACATTAAACACTGAAGGCACCACGGGTGTTACATAGGATAATGACGCGCTCGGCCGACTATATTATTATCCTTATAACACCCTTGGTACGTTACTATTATAGCTAATATATGATGTTGTATATTAATTTGATTTGACAATAATTGTTCGGTTCAAATTGTCCGGATGCCGCGTTTTTTCGTAACACCTTGAGAACGAAATATTCGAACAGCATAAGATTTGACAGAAAAATCGTTTTTGGGTAAAGGACACGACCTTAGTGATTTAACCTGATATTTTTTATGTTTGTTTTCGAGTACTTACTGCCGTGGCAATTTAACGGCATCTGTTGTGAAAAAAATCACGAGAGCGTAGCTCGAGTAAAATTACCTAGAAAGTAAGTGCGAGAAAACAAAAATAAAAAAATATCAAGCTCAAAATCTAAGCGAATGGTATTTGGTAAGACAATTCGTCACTCCCGTTACCAAGGGGCGTAACTAACAAAATTACGAACTTTCGTTAGGCCCACCCACCACTGTAACGTTTAAGTGAATAGAGTATAATTATATTATATGCAGATACCTTGATACTTATATAAATATCCTGCTTTTTGACCTTTTTGACCCTTATAAACTGCCTCACAGAATTGCTCTTTTTTATTATTTTATGATCAAATTACACATTGTAATCTATCTATTCTTATAATAATTATTGTCTTATAAACCGATTTGTGATTACGATATTATATTTGCTTGACAAACGACACATCGTATCTAATCTCTATGACGCTCATCTTAACAATAGTAAGGCCCTCCACAAGAATGCTAATATCAGCTTTATCTGCTATGGTATTTTTTCGCGCTTGCAAATATATTTGGTGTCATATTTATTCTGGGATTTGTCTCGGTATCTGATTTAATTTCTTTGTCAGGTCGTTATCTCAGTTGGCAAATAAAAATTTTACACACATAATAAACATTGAGCTGTGATAAAACGCCTTACAATATTAGTGTCACAATTGAGAGCAACGATTATTTATAATAATATAATAATTGCCCTGTACTATAAGAGCGCTATACACCACGTGACTTTTCATAGCCATTTTTCATCATCACCCCGCACAGCAAACATCGTGTAGGGGCGAGATACCTAAGCGAGGGCATACGAACTCAATTCTAATTCGCGATGGCAACGCCGCCGCCGTACCGCCGTTCTAGCACTAAAAGTAACTACTAATTCGCATGTTGGCCATCAGTGTCATTATTATGTGAATTTAAAATTCAGTCTATTCAAAATCCTTTCCCTCTGGAAGTATTAGCACAAAGTAAATCTAATCATAACAAATGGAATAGGGATTTCTGAAATATATACTTTTTACAATAATAATAATAAACCTATTTAAAACAGGTAAAATACCCAAGTAAAATACCCAATTACAGGAAAGGAAATAAAAAAAATAGATGTATAATAATTGAAGTCAAAGAGAATATGATACTTAAAGACAAAAAACATAAATCTCTAACTAGATACCTACCTACAAATAAACAATTTCATAATTTAATTAATAACGCTAATGGGGACAACAATATGCTTATTAATGGTTATTCCACTTATTTGTTATTGTACATACTCATTATTAACAACGAATTTAGTTATGATTTTCAAACTGTCACACCTGTATCATACAGGCTGGAAATTGAAATAAATAAATTGCAAATGTTACAAATTTGTGACTTGCGCATAACATTGGTACGGCCAACTGGACAACAAAAAAGGAATTTTGGCGATAATTTAATCTTGGAACTAGAAAATAAGGTTTCATTGTAAGTGCCGGATCATCGATATTATTGTTTAATGTTATATCAAAATTAAATAGAAACAGCTTCTTCTTTCGCTGAATGAGATTATCTGTTTCACGTTGAAGATAAAACCACTACTTTTGAAAAACATGTCCGCGGGAAGGCATTGTGGATAAAAGTTTTTGCTTTTTTATAAAATATGAACCACCATGACAAATTTATTTTGTTGTACAGTTATGTATATATATTGTAGTGTTATGTGAAATAAAATGTTTTTTAAATGAACTTTTTAAATTGAAACAAATAAATGATCAATAGTTTTTTAAATAATTTTTATAATAATTTTGTTAAGTAGGATGTTTTCGGCGATGGTCTTTCACTACTTGTAACAAATATTGAGTTTGTTCTTAATTTTTTGTTAAACAATAATTATTAAAATCTTTGATTAGCGCTTAATTATTATTAAATTAATAATAAAGTTATAATTAATCAAATTTTTATTCATAATAAATTATTTTTGTTTTTTCAACTGTTAAATCTGGTTCAATACAGTTTTTGATCTTTAATTATTTTAACTCTCCGAAATGTAGTCTGGAGTATAAATTCAGAGAATTTCAAGAGAAGCGAATGTACGAACAAAAAAGAAACTAAATCATTAGCCAATGGGACCGCAAAAAAAATACCCTAGTAACTAGTAAACATACCTAATTATGCAAGATACGAAACAAGGCAATGTAATTTGCAAGCAGTGTAATTTTTAAATAATACGGACATAATTATCCTTAAATGTCATTATTATTTTGTGAATTAGTAGGTACCCTCCCTGTACAAGAAAAGTTTCACATGGTTATTCGTATTCTCTAAAGCAAACACTTTTATCAAGATTGTAGTCTATTGAACAAGTGCCATTTTGAAGAATTTCTCTTAGCCTTTATCGAAAATTATGATTTAAGGCTCATTCGATTCGGAATGACATCTAGAACCCATTTGAAAAATTTGACGTGTGGTAAAAATTACAAAAGTTATAAATAATTTAGTAAAAAAAGAGAGGTTTTTTTTTGCAAATATCTCAAAACTATTGCAGATATCGGAAATTAAAAAAAAGATCCTTAAAGAGCATAAAACACCCTAAAAAAAGTTCCACCTCGCGGAACTCTACCATCAATATTTATAATTTTAATTTAGAAGTGAAAATAATATAGATTCAGACAATAGCTATTTATGTAACTAGTTGGGAAAAGTACTATTTTGTGTAACAAGCAGATTTCTGCGGAACGAGCGCTAGCGAGTTCCGCAAAAGGGATGTCAGGTTTTACCACTGTAAAACTGTATAACACCATCTAAATAGAGTACCGTAAACCGTGGTTACTTTGCGCCTTCAAGGGTGACTGCTTTGCACCACTGTCAAAAAGGTTAAATTTGATTCTACATGGTAACTATACCTATATAGACAACACCAATGTATCAGCGGTATACTAAAAGTCGCCTATTTGATTATATCTGACGGTGCAATGTTGACGCATCATAACCCAGCAAAGTTGTACATTGAAAATTACTTTATAATTTCTGCATTTTTCGTATTGTTTACTTTCGGATTATCGCAGTTAGTTAGTTACACCTGGGATTCTGGGAATGCTACAAATATGCCATAAATATCAAAATCAATAACTCCTTTTGATACCATAGTAACCCGAGATCCCCGTCTTTATGAGTTTAAGTGAGTTGTTACATTACAGGTTGATGGTTCGAAAACAGACGCAAGGCGTAGTAGCGCTACCTATCATTACCTGAACTTGCGTAGGTTTGCGTAATTAACTTAATTATTATTGATGGCGGTAGTTGATAATTGTGTAATTATTATTATTAACAATAATTACATAATTTGAACTTTAAACATCTATTCAGTTTGCACATCAATTTGTATGTTCTCTAAGTTCTATAAAAATATCCAATGTTTTATTTTATCCGGAATTTACGTCAAAGGGACAAATAGAAAACCAAAAGAAATATTGATATTAATATTAAGTTCGATTTATTTGCCTTATTCAAGTGTCCCTCTCTGCATAAGAGACAAACATTATGAATGTCATCGCCATCGAGTACTTGAAAGGCTGTCCGAAATCATAAACTTGGTAGTCAGTCCCCACAGAAATAGAATAATTATGAAAAATTACCCGAGCTCGAATTCTAAAATAAATCGTGGAACTAGCATAATTTAAGATTAAAACTTATGTGTATAATTGCCGTAAAAAAAGGATCCTATAGAACCAAAATAAACACCGTTTCCACTAGAAGAAAATGAGTAAATGAGCGGAAACGATGACAGTTGTGTTTACATAGGTGATATTTTAATGTTTCCATGTCGAGCGTCCTTTGTTTTCGTCTTTTTATTTACACACTGACTAAAATGCACTGATTAAAATGGAATCCAATTCCAGGCACAATATAAAATATGTAGGTAATATCAGCGAGAATGTTTGGTATTATTAAGAATTAATCAGAATATCAAAAAATTGATAAAATCTTAGTAGAGTACCTAGAATGACGTATTAAAGGATTTTGGCACACATTTTTGGTCACATACGACTACCGTTGATTGAATGAACAGGGAATCAGCCAAAAAA
This sequence comes from Tetropium fuscum, assembly GCA_964058915.1. NCBI lineage: Eukaryota > Metazoa > Arthropoda > Insecta > Coleoptera > Cerambycidae > Tetropium > Tetropium fuscum. Next base: position 103,527 of record CAXKVY010000244.1, on the reverse strand, counting down.
TAATTAAACAATAGAGCTTGCCTAAAATTTTAAAATAAAAACAATACTAAAAAACATAGCTTATCATTGTAATAAAACGTGTACTTGTAATAAAAACAAGATACAGCGATAATATCGAAGCGGCCCGAAACGAGCTGTGACGTCACAACCTACAATGTACGGTAGTCGTTACGCCTGTTTTACGGCTGAATGAACTATGATATCAAGCGGTCGAGTGCTGGGATCTCCATCGTCGCTTCTAAATTGACGATATTAGTTAGGTTAGGATACGTAATAGAACTGGAAGCATCGTAAATAAAACCACACAAATACTTGGGTATGCGGACGATATTACCATAATTGCACGTGACCTTGCCTCCCTGAATCAAATCGCCATAGATCTTCAGCCACAGGTAAATAAAGGAGGCCTTCAAGTGAACAAAGACAAAACGAAATATATGTATGTATTGCTGCAGGAATCCCCCCAAAATGATATTAATGCCTATTTAAAATTAATAAGGAGCAGCATACTAAATAGAAAATCTAAGATCACAATCTATAAAACACTTATCAGACCAGTATAGTAAACTATGGATGTGAAACATGGACACTAACAAACGACGATGAAAATCAATTGAGAATATTTGACAGAAAGATCCCTAGAATAATATACGGCCCAGTGCATGAAAACGGTGTGTGGAGAATAAGAATGAATCACGAAATTGATGCACTGCACTGATAGAAGGAGAGGATATAGTAAGATGCATAACAAGTCAAAGGATAATGTGGTTAGGGCATGTATACAGGATGGAGGGAGAGATAATTATTGTGAAAAGAATCCTTGAATGGAAACCTCAAAACACAAGAGCGAAAGGGCGATCCAAGAAAAGGTGGATAGACGATGTGGAGTAAGACCTAAAAACTCTAAGAATAGGAAACTGGATGAGAATAGCGGTAGATAGCACCAGATGGAGGAACATAGTCGAGCAAGTCAAAACCCACCAAGGGTTATGAGCAAAAGAAGGTTAGGAAAATACGGGCGCGAAATTTGAAATGGGTTCCTAAACACATCAACAAATTTAACTGCCATGTATTTCTTATTGGTGATTCAAAAGTGATTTTCAGACGGGAATTTCTCGGGTTTTGGGCATTTCTTAGAATATAAACCTATTATACCCAAGCCCAAATTGTTTTTTTAGACCTATGAGCATGTATTGCTATGTCTATTTTTAAATATACAAATGATTTTAAATCAAAATGTCTGTTTTCCATGAACGTACGTCGCGTATTAGTTTTAACATTTCTTACGCAAGAGCGCCAGGCCATCAGTAAACGCCAGGTTAAGGGTTATGTTATGAGATTGTCGGTGGGTTGTTTTTTTTACTATTTATTTTTTTATTACTATTTTGGTCAATGTTTATCGATTTTTTTGTGTTAATGATGTAATAATATACCTAATATGGACACTTTTATAAAAGAATAATGGAAAAATGGTCCCAAATGCGGATTTCTCTATATAAATAATAATCCGGTAAGAACCTACCTAGATATATAGATAATTTTATTAAGTACATTTAATTTCGATAGTTTAAGAACTTCGAAGAATTTGTTCTATGCTAACTAAATAATGAAATTGACGTAAGTAGTAAGTATAGTATATAAATAGATGTAAGTAGAACAACATTTTTGAAATCGTGATACATTTATATTTGAGCTTGGGGTATTGTAAGTCACGTGATTTTACCCGAACCAATAGCACCGCAGCGTTCTGTTGCGCAGACAGCTACCGATATACGCTCTCTCTCACACTGCAACCTATCTACAGCACTGCTCACTGACACTCATACGTAACTTTCTCGATCACCTGGCAGGTAGAATGTCCCACCGAAATGACCTGTCTTTTTTAAAATATTTATTTCTAGTCATAAATAATATGCTGTTAAAATTTCAGCGTGATTCAAATGCATTTTTTTGAATTTCTGGCAAGCACCTGGCAAACTTTTAGATCCGACTAAATAATCTGGCTTATTTATTTTTTCACATTTTAATTTCAAAATATAAAAAGTACAGAATGCCTCAAGAATATTTTTTGTAACAAAAATCTCTTATTTAAAAATATAAGGATTTAGCCCCGATACCCTACAGCCAGGTCTGCGGTTCTGTATTTAGGTATAATAGAAGTTAGTATTGAACAAGTTTTCATCGTGCGTCAAATACCTACCCAGAAATGTCTTATTATATAATATATTACTTCCGATTATATAAAAGGACGCTTATATGAATACAATGAGAAATAGTCAACATATTTTTATCTAAAAAAATTTCACAATTTTTCAATGTCGTTATTAAACGATTCACTGATGCTATAACATTGATGTAATTATAAACCATTTATTCCCCAATTTAGTTCGTTTTCGAAGACCTTTCCACTTGAATGAATAGAATAACATTTAATTAAGCGACGATCTTGAAAGGTAAAAAAGGTAATGACTGCCAAACTGGGTTTATGAGAACTTAGATGGAACCAACCCGTTACACGTCATGACTAACCCCAAATAAACACAAAATTACAACAAATATTTTACTACTTTTATAATGTGTCTAAAATATGAATCAGTATATATGTAAAAAGAATGCACCTTTAAGAAATACCTTTTATCGATAATATATTTTTTATTATTAATTGTTTTTTAAAGGTTGGTACGAGAATGTGGTAAATTTTACATGGCGACTATTTGCGTTTCCCTCGGCAGTCGTTTTAATTCATCGTTAGCAAAGTCAAAGTGTGTCGTTTTTAAACTACCATGTAAATATAATAAATATTTTCTTCTAATTTTGACATGTAATCTGACACTTTTCAAAACCCTTTGACGTTAGGAAACGTCTTACTTTTTACAACCAGTTACGAAAAGTAAAATATTACGCAACTGGTTTTGTAAAGTTCTTTTCATAGTACGTTATTTAGACCTGACAAGCCATGAAAGTGATGAGCTGTCACACCGTTACAACCTACTGGACTGTTTTTATGAAATCTTGTATAAAACCCGTTGGGAAACACTATTTTGTGTATCTCGCATCCTTTTGCGGAACTCGCTAACGCTCGTTCCGCAGAAATCTGCTCGTTACACAAAATAGTACTTTTCCCAACTGGTTACATCAATAGCTATGGCGCGGTGCCTTTCCCTATATACAAATATATTCACATTTGCATGTCAACTAAACCATCAATTTGTTTCGAGTTACTCCATGCCGTTTAGGACCATAATAATTTAGGATATTAGTTTGGTCGTTGACTTCAATCAACGCAACGGTTTGGTAGACTACAAAATTACACTGAACACTGAATACGACATTCTATTGCCATCTAATAGCCGGTAAGTAATTACATACCTAGTACTTAGAACTTATTTTTTTTTACAGATTCAACGACCTGTCAACTTGATAGTAATATTAATAATCCTTATAGTAAATAGTCAAGGGCAAAATAATACAAGACATAAATAACAGTACACAGCGAACTGACGAGATTTTTTACTAAAAATAAATACAAAATTTAAAAACAGTTGCCAAATTTCAAGGCTGCCAATATTTCAAAGGTGTGCACACAACTATATTGTCCCAAAAGTATATTTTAACAGACACGGGACAAAAACATTTAATATTTCAAAATGAGACATTCATCGTGAACAAGGTGACACAACATACACTGCAAAATACCAACGCCTTAAAACAGTTTCAAAACTCGATTTAATAATTTAGCTACTACGCTACTAGCCGAATTTGGTATCATAAACCATCCATGTTCACAGAGACATGTATTCACCGAGAAAATCATCCACAATCTTAAAAAAAAGTGCTTATACTAAACGAGACATTTCGAATATAAAGCAAAAATATCTTAATAACGAATAATGCTACCCCATCACGGTCAACTGCGATTGAACCTTGACATTGTCTGATCCGCCGACCCTTGCCTACGCCCATGGCTAGGAACGCTTCTCGTCCTACGCAGCCCAAAATTAGATTGTTGATGGTAAACACTTTTGTTAGCGCATGTAGATGCAATAATCAGTTATTACCTTTCCTTTGATTCATATAAAGCCAAACTTATTAACGTTCCAGACCAGAATTCAAAAATGACCTCATAAATAAAGTAGAATACCGATTCTTATAAGCCGCTACCAGGAAAAATGGATGACCCATGGTTTAGGGAATTTTAAAAGATGTAGGCAAGGGTCAGTTGATTTGTAATCTCGGTGTTACAGATCCCCATTTTTTTCTTTACCAGATTAAGTATTCCAGATGTCGGTCGGCTCCAAAATTACTAATGAATGTTGCCATTTACGGCCTAAATAGATTCAATATGTTTCTCGGGTTTTATGGGAGAGCAGCTATGATTTCAGAGGACTATAATTCAAAATTTCGGGGGGCAGCACTGGAAGCCATGTGATCACATAACATATTTTTTCAAACTGACCACCATTCTGTTAAACGCATAGCTGATATCTGAAAAACGTTGGAACAAGCAGCAATAATACCTTTTTTAGTATACGCTCCCAAAAATCGATCTCACAGGATTGACATTTACCTACCAGATGTCATTATGCATCTAGCCTACTTGGTTGCGTGAATATGATGAGTGAATTGATGATGCTACTCCAATGTGTACAAATCTCCTCGTTTTTATTTTTTTTCTATCCGTTACGGATGAAGCGAACTATGATATTGATACATTATTGTATTTAGAAAATTATGGGGAATCCGAAATGAAAATGAGTAAATATAGTTGCCATTTGAAAAAAAAAGTTGACTAGCAATGCTCATAAACATTACATGAAACAATTTATCCTACTGTAATGTTATAGAAAATTTAGAACCATTTATTTTGATTTTTGTATTTTAAAAATCGGATAATATTCTACAGCTCTGGCCGTTTTTCATGCATCTCTCTGTATATGAATGTTTAAACTTGCACAAAACAATCTAATTTTTCGCGGTAATATCGTGAACGTGTAGAATCACATGCGAACAGTCGAAAACGCAAGTCAGTCCACTCTTTCCCAAACCGACAGTTTAATTGTTTGTTCTTATCTGATTAGGATGTTACACACTGCATTCCACTTCAGTCGTTTTCTATTATTTGAATGAAATTGGACTGTTCGGTCTGCAGATACCTCTCGTAAGAATTACGCGAATATTGTGACATCATATCCTTCAATTCGTTTGTAGTTTCCGATAAAGCATTCTAAATTGTTCGTTTATACGTGCAAAACTGTGGATATGAACAAAAAAACATTTAATACGAATACAAATATTAAATAGCACTTTATTTATGTCATGTCTAATTAATTATTTATTTTTTTATATAATTATGCGACAAATAAATTGCATTGTCTCGAATTCGCTCCCTATGTTTATTTTTATTTGGACCATAGCGTTCATTGAACGACTTTTCAATCAACAACCATAGGTAGATAAGTTAAGCTACGTTTCCATCTGACATTTATTGCATAATATTTATGTCGGAAAGAAAGAATTTCAAGCTCGCGTCAGTATTATGCGTCGCCAGATCTATTATACGAATAGATGTAAACACTTATTATAGTCATTATAACAGTCATGACGATTTTATGGCCGACATTATGAGACATATATATCCGGGTAAAAGTGTCAGGTGTAAACATACCTTTACTCGTAGCACCCTACCCAACTTTATATTTCCCCAAAACAAGTGTTCGCCACCTCGGACCTACGCCCCTGGTATTATTTGTCTAAGAATTCCGGTTACGTTGACATATGCACGGTGCACGGCGTCAATTACCCATACGAAAATACACCGTGTATATTTTTTCTTATTTAAGCCATCAAGTTGTTTTTCGAAGAATTTCATGAACAGCTGTGGCTGGCCAACCGTAGAAGTAGCATGAGGTATGCATCGCAGGCAAGAGAAATTCGAGCCATCAAAAGTATGGCAGTCCACAGAAAAAGTGAACGTGAACATCGCTCGCCTTCACTGCTTGGCAATATAATAATTATTATTGTGGTGCCCGAATTTCTTTTCGTTATCGATGGTGATAATGTTAACACTTCAATGGGTCGTCCTGCGGATGTGACTTTAGATGAAAACGAACGAACATGTGCTTTGGATCTTGTATCAGACAATTTAGGATAAAATAACGCATAACTTTTATTTTAGGTAATAAGCAACTCGATTGAAAATTATTTACTAGGACATTTAGGATAACTATTTTTTAAACGGTTTTATTTAGCTTGACTGCGTATTTATTTGTTTATGTTTGTTTCAAATTTTGCAACAGCTTTTTCAACTACTTGCGGTGACAATACATTTTTTTATTAGAAAAAAATCAAAATGACGGGTCCAAAATAGCAGACTTTCCTAATTTTAAACCGATTTGCCTCAATCTTTATAGAATCAAAATGGCGGATTAATCTGGTTATGAACCGATTTGTCTCAAACTTGAAACTTTGTGGTGTTTAAGGTCACTCAAAACAATTTTTAACTCAAACTTAATAAAATCAAAATGGCGCTATCCTATTTGTGAACCGATTTGTCTCAAACTTGTCACATTGCGGTGTTTAAGGTCACTCAATACAATTTTTGCATCAACTTAAAAAGAACAAAATGGCGGACTATCGAATTTATGAACCGATTTGTCCCGAACTTGGTACTTGGGGTTATTTAAGGTTACTGGGCTCATTTGGTTGCTTTTAACGAGTCCCATACATTATACTCTTAGTGACGAGGGTTTGATGATGTGAGACAGGAGGAGACAGTGGAACTTAAAAAAACTAAATATACTACCAAAAAAATATATGTAAAAAAACTTTTTAACTTAAACGGTTTTATTGTAAATCATCAGTTGTAAGCTATAAAATAATTAGGACGCAAACATGGACCTTCCTGAGATTCTGACGTTTTTATTTCTTACCAAACGTCAGAGATTGTGTTTGCGTATATAAATTGTCTATTTTACTTTCCTTTTAATGCGTTTCGTTTGATGATGGAAAGACTTGGGGTCCCTCCCATGCAGTGGGGGCCCTGGCGCACTGCACCGCCTGGCCCTATGGTAGTTACGCCACTGGTCCCTATATTTTGCTGTCTGACTGTTGGATTCAGTTGTATATTATATTTGCTCGGTTCCTATAAATTTTGAGCTTTGATAAAACAGTTTAGAGACGTTAATTAATATTAGACCTTTGAGAGCGTCCCAGCGCCAGGTGTCCCGGTACCGGAAGTGCTGGCTCCTTTCTATTCTCAAAAACTTAGTTTTGAGAAAACTCTTGCACATTTGGACGCCAGATATTGGACTACTATGTTTTTCCCTGAGATAAATTAAAGGGGATGATATATAGATGAAGCTTACTCTTTAGGGGAACTTTTTTGATATGTATTAAAATTCTTACACACATACTCGTAAGCTAACTATTATAGACATTTCAGCTTATTATAATTTTTTTCTTCTATTCCACATAAATTTTCCTAATTTCCGTGTACTAATTTTATATAAAACGATTTCCACTCTATCAATGATACTAACTAAGAAGAATACTAACTGGGAAGAATGCATGTGTTATTTTCTTATGTAGGTAATACAATACCTTTAATTATGTACGAAATATAATGCGTGTTATAAAAATGTTAAACTAGATAACTTTTATTTTTAGTAGTTTTTATAATCCTATACCTCAAAGGTCACGATAAAAATGATGGTAAAAATGTTAAAATACAATTTATAGATCCAAGTTACCGGTATTCGAGATTACCCAGACACGTTTCTCCCTGGGTTATAAATCAGGTGAGTATAGATAAATATAAGACGTTACAAATAGCCGTTTTTAATTATAAATCATAAATATGTACCAACTTTAGAAAACGTTGGAAATATTGAAAACAATTAATAAAAAAAATTCTATCGCTGTCTATATAATATTTATACAGCGTTTATTATCAAATAATGACAAATAGCAAATATGTAGTCTAAAAATTATAAAATATCTGATCTAGATCAAAATTACTGTTCTGTGTACCTAAAGAGCTTGTTATGTTCTAAGTTCTAACCTTATTAAATTGCGAAACAGGGCGAGTTAATGCTCGGCAAAGAACGGCCAGGTTCGTGTGTGAGTGTGTACGCGCCTTAACAAACACCGTGACCTTGACACGCCTTCTTATAATAAATTATTTTCCGGTCAACAATATTCCTGCATAATATCAAAAGGGAACAATTCCATTTACATTTGATATATTATTAGCATCGACAAAGTTTCTCTAATTTCTCTTATCGCTTCCGATGCCACTATGCCGTATTAATCATGATTAAGGTGAGTATCGGGCGACGCAACGGCTTCAGCAAAGCCAGACTGCGGAGTAATTCGATCTAAAAATGTCGCGGCCAACACACATGCAGGTAAGATGAAGAATGGAGTCGTTACTTTGCGTTTTCTTAGCATCTGCCAGATGTCGTGCAATCACTGAAATGCTGCTATAAATAACAGTTGTATAAATTAATTTAAAAATTTGTAACAGCCGTGGACAACTTTACGGTTTCAAAACGCCTCGCTGATTGGGAAAAAGTAAATCTCTATAATTATCGTTATTAATTATACTTAATTATCTTGTAAAATAGCAACCGTGTATAATTATTATGATACGCCATGTTTAAACAAAAATAATTCAATACAGATACCTATGCAAGAACCTACATTCTCTAACGGCAAAATATTTGTACGTCAAATTTTCACAATTGCACCAATAAAAAATAAAACAGTATTGAGGCTGGCCAGCGTTATAATGTATCAGCAATATCAGCATTTACAATAAAAATTACCAATAAATAGCTCATCGGCATAGCACTTGAATGTCCTCAAGGTATATATCAAACAGGAACAGATAACAAACGTTTGATCATGTACTCTGATGCGCAGCCGTACAGTGATTCAAAAGGAAGAACAGTGGCCTACCAGAGTCTGTAAACTCAACTAACGCAAGTAAAACCGTATAATTTCAAGGCTAAAGTTCTCCATAAGCCATATTATTAGTAGTTGGAAATGTCTATGTAGTCCCGTCCAGAAAGAAACGGATAAATTCAATAAAATAGTTGAGAAAAATATTTCGAGAAACTTATTTTGAAACTGCTACTTAGACATGTAATTTTCAACCCCCCCTCTCATCGACATCTAAGCACTAGCAACCTCAAATGAGGTCTCACAAGGGGTACTTTCCTTGTGAGACCTCGAGGATTTTCTTACACTGAATATAAAAGTAGGTTCACGCGTGGTACTTTACCATTGGAATTTTTAAAGTTGAAGTGCTAACGCGCAGTGGTCGAGGGGAAAAGGGTTGAAATTACATGTCTAAATGGGAATTTAAAAAGAAAAATCGACGTGTCTGACCATTTGCCTATAGAGAATAGAGAACAAACAGTCCCATAATTCCCAATTTTAAATTTATTAACGATCGCGTATAATTAAATATATGCCTTAGATGTTAAGTGCTATAACTTCAGAACTGGTAAGATTACAGAATAAATGTATGAAGCTTTTTTGTAGAGAATTTAATTTGTTTTGTTTTAGGTTACTTGAAAACTTTATCTACAATGCACCCAGACCGAGATATTTTGAAAAATCCATATAATCATTATTTTTATATGGGATTTTCAAATGTGGCGGCCAAATTCGGGATCGATAAACCGTGCAAATTTAGTATAGTGTTAAAGCAGCTAGCCCCCATTTATTTCAACCTAGGCTTATTAAGAACGACGCGACGTACCGACTGGCCTATATTCACAAGAAATGTATGAAATGTATCAACCTATTTTTTATAATAATAAAAAAGTGAAAAAAGTTTTTAACAAGCGCCCCTAGAAACGGCCAAAAACTACCTCCATTTCCGGTATTCCTGCCCGACGGCGCATGTTTTGGCGGGAAGTTTTATGTATTTCCTGAGGATGAGGCGTTTTAGTAATTTTTCTTCAATATCCAACGATTTTTTTGCCGATCTTAGCAAACTGGATATTAATTTGGAGGTATAGGTACCTATTTAAGTAAAGGGAGTGAATGGTGTTCCATTCCGACAGCAGCTGGGAGCTGTTTGGCTAAATTGCCGCCTACAGTTTCACTAAAACAAAGTAATTCGACTTTTTTAGTTTAATGTTTGATTAATGATTTGTTCATTGCACTAAATTAATAATGAAAATCAAAATTTCGCCCACCTGGGTACAACGGAAATAAATAATATTCAGTGGCTTTCAGAGGCACTGATTCTTTGAGGTTTTATAGCTATGATGACCACCAAAACATGTATTTGGTCCCACGGACTCGTTTTTTATATTCCGGTGCGACGACGACGTGACCTGTGCGCATTATTATTATTACTTACACGATTGTTAACCTTCTAACATCGCTAGATTATAAGATTATCACAAGGTTCCAGTCGAGGTTCACAAGGTACAAGTCATTACTGTTTGTTGGTAACTTACAACCTTACAGTCGTGCGAACGACTTGTTCAATGGCAAATAGTCTGGTAATAGCTGCACAATATATCTCCGATTTCAATAAGACTATTAGTGGGTAGCATCGAATTTACTAAATAATTCGTGAAACAATAAAAACATAGTCCCTTAAACACAGGCCCTTAAACAGACCTCCGCGGAACTCCAATCCTGAGATATGATTAATTATTCATTTTGATTTTGTATCAATATGTGATGAGAATGTGTTAAAGGCTATATTGCTGGAATGAGGTCCAATGCTGCAGGTTTAGATGGTATAACATTATAAATGATTCAGTTACGTGTACCGTTTGCCTTGTTACTGCGACCTACACAGATTCTTGGAAAAAAGCTGTTGTCTTGACCAAAGTTAGTGATGCCAAAAGTTATTCTGACCTTAGACCGATTAATCTGCTACCAGTGTCCAAGATCTTTGAATGAATCCTGTTTAATCAAGCCATAGAATACTTAAAAAATAAATTGATACCTGATGTAGTGTCAGGGTTCAGGAAAGACTACAGCACAACCAGTGTACTAACTAAAGATCTTGAATGACATACTGAATACATATGATCATGAAAAAATTACAGCGTTGATACTTTTGGATTTCAGCAAAGCCTCTGATACTGTAAATCATCGCCGGTTGTGGGCTAAGTTGAAATATTATAAATTTGGTGATTCATCTGTACCGTTACAATGTGTATTGGTTAATGGTCAGAAATAAAACTTGGCAGACAACAAAATAGGGGTGCCGCAGGGATCTATCCTTGTACCTCTATTATTTATCATATACACAATGGATATTCACGACACGTAAGGATACGATATGTAAGGATAAGATCGAAACGTTATAGCTTATGGACCCAGTCCTAAACATACCTCCGTAGTAAATGGCAGTTGCTTGATAGTGCTATTTCCTAAAGAGTAGTACCTTTGAAAAATTTAATAGAACTGTAGTTTCCTCCTTTTGGCAAATTAAGCGAGTTTTTTCTACATTCTCTTCCATGATTCAAGAACTATCAAGGCTATGTACACTGCTGGCCAATAGGTTGGAATAATTCAAATTTTTAGGGTAAGTTTCGATACATATATCTTCTGAACGATATGGAATATCAAAATACGGATTTCAGGACGTTTTTGGAAATTTCATCGACAAAAACTGGTCTGAATATCAATTTTCCATTATGCTCAAAAAAGGAATATACGGGGGTGTAAACTAAACCCCTAAAAAAATCAAAATTTCATTCTTACCGAGAATTTAGGAAAACCAAAATCGAGTTAAATTTTTTATACCGGGGTAATCTATGGACCAATTCGAAAAAACAAATTTGGCCGATTTTTGATATCTCGCTTATTTTTGAATATACGGCGTTTTTATTGAAATTAGGACAATTTTTTGGAAATGTATCTCTTACTTTTTAAAAACAAAGTAAGTAATGGATTTTTTTCTTATTTTCAAGTAAGCTTACATGCCTCTAGCTGCCTCAGTAGCTAGAATTGACATTTCTTATACAGGGTGCCTGCGAAAACATTTAATAAGCATGTGTCACGAAAAATCTGTATATTTAAATAAACTGTGTGCAGAACCCTGTATGATTAAAATGAACGATAATTTTAAAATTTTAAAACTGTGAAGGGAAACCTTAGAAAAATATCTCGAAACGGTTTTTTATTTTTCTTGATCGGATGAGTATTATCATAATTTACAGTTTCGTTGTAATTACACGGTAAATCCCTATATAAAACATTTAAAAAACTTGCGGTAGTAACGATTAGCTGGTGGGCTAAGTATTGTAACAATCAAGTCACCACTGGAAACAAAAAATGCTGTGTTTGACATTTGGTAATGCAGCAGAATATCTACATATTGCGTTTATACTGTTCATGTCGATAGTTTCGATTGAAAAATATTGCATTTTCATATAAACAAGTGTATAATGGCACAATTAACAACAAGAGAAAGGAGAAATTGTATTCGCCTATTAAATGAGGGTTTCACGCAACATACTGTTGCTAGGATATACGGCGTTAGCCAAAGTATGGTTCACAAATTGAAAAAGAGATTTGATGAAACAGGAGATGTTAACCTTTTGTACCATGGAGGGCGAATAAAAAAGATTGGTGCTCGAGAAGAACGGATTTTGATAAGAGATGTTCGTAGGAATAGGAATCAAAGTTCGAGAAAAATTAGCGATACATTTAGAAACCAAACAAGAGTTTTAGTCTCAAATCGCACAATAAGAAGAACGATTAATCGCAACAACTTAAGGTAAGTCTACAACAGTGAATCGTGTTGTTATCCTACTTATGACATGAAACAAATTCTATAAATCTGAAAATGTAGAGGCTTGTACCGAAAAAAACTTAAATTTTTTTATCAATTTTCATTTAAAATTAAATTTACATACATGTTAAAAGAATCAAGGATTATTTTTGTTTTTATGCCACTGTGTAATCCTAATACCCTAATACCCAAATGTAATTTTTCTAGAGCCAGACGTCGAGCAAAATGCATACGCTTGCTTCCCCGCCATCGGACAGCTCGGTTGGCGTGGGTTCGTAATCGTTTGCATTGGAGTGAAGAGTGGAAAAATTGCCTTTTCACCGATGAAAGTAGATTTAACCTTATTTATTCTGATGGCAGAATTTTAGTGTGGCGGGAGCCTAACTGTAGATATGCCGAAAAAAATATGGTAGCTCAGGAGGCTTTTGGTGGAGGAGGTATTACTGTTTGGGCCGGAGTGAAATGGAATGGTAAAACAGAATTGTTTATTACCCGCGACACTGTTACAGCTCAACGCTACAGGGACAATATTTTAATTCCAATAGTTATTCCCTATGCGGATAATTATGGAGAAGAATTTGTTTTAATCGACGACAATGCCCGACCTCATCGGGCCCATATTGTTAACCAGATTTTGGAAGCAAACCAGGTGCATAGGATGGATTGGCCTGCAAAATCACCCGATCTAAATCTGATTGAGAATGTTTGGTCTTACTTAAAATTGTTGGTAGTTTCAAGGCCCAATTCACCTGAAACTTTAGAGGATCTGTCTCAAGCCATTGAGGAGGAGTGGGAAAATGTCCCACAAAATTATATCAATAACCTAGTCTTAAGTATGCCAAACAGATGTCGGGAAGTTTATAATAACAGAGGAGGGCCTAGTCGATATTAAACTACCTCTTCTAGCTTGCTAAGATTTATATTAATTATTCTAATAAAATTAAGATAGGAACCTGCAAACCATTTTTCAAACTTCTCAAAGGTCAAATTGAAGAATTTCGATTACTAAATGTAATCCAGTGGTGACTTGATTGTTACAATACTTAGCCCACCAGCTAATCGTTACTACCGCAAGTTTTTTAAATGTTTTATATAGGGATTTACCGTGTAATTACAACGAAACTGTAAATTATGATAATACTCATCCGATCAAGAAAAATAAAAAACCGTTTCGAGATATTTTTCTAAGGTTTCCCTTCACAGTTTTAAAATTTTAAAATTATCGTTCATTTTAATCATACAGGGTTCTGCACACAGTTTATTTAAATATACAGATTTTTCGTGACACATGCTTATTAAATGTTTTCGCAGGCACCCTGTATAAGAAATGTCAATTCTAGCTACTGAGGCAGCTAGAGGCATGTAAGCTTACTTGAAAATAAGAAAAAAATCCATTACTTACTTTGTTTTTAAAAAGTAAGAGATACATTTCCAAAAAATTGTCCTAATTTCAATAAAAACGCCGTATATTCAAAAATAAGCGAGATATCAAAAATCGGCCAAATTTGTTTTTTCGAATTGGTCCATAGATTACCCCGGTATAAAAAATTTTACTCGATTTTGGTTTTCCTAAATTCTCGGTAAGAATGAAATTTTGATTTTTTTAGGGGTTTAGTTTACACCCCCGTATATTCCTTTTTTGAGCATAATGGAAAATTGATATTCAGACCAGTTTTTGTCCATGAAATTTCCAAAAACGTCCTGAAATCCGTATTTTGATATTCCATATCATTCAGAAGATATATGTATCGAAACTTACCCTAAAAATTTTAATTATTCCAACCTATTGGCCAGCAGTGTATTTTATGTTAGTTGTTGGGGACTAAATAACTAAATAATTATTTATTTATTAATTTTCGAACGACTTACTTAACTTGTCTGGCATTTTTAATTTAAGCATGTACATTGTACACTTATTAACAATAGAAATACAAAATGACAGAGAAAAAATATCATTTTTAGGTTGACTATTATATACGTAGGTGTGATTCTAATATAAATATTTCCTTATTTTTTAAAAACACATGTACCCGGATTTTAAATAGAAATATGAAATGCCAGACGGACAAAAACGTAGAACATTTTATATTTTTTCTGTCAATTTTCCTTCGTCTGACTCCAATCCATCTGCCAAATTAAAATTATTTATAAATGTACGTGTAATCTTTAATTTACCGCGCTACCAGATAAATTGAAATCGCTGAAAACTTTCCGAATTTTCCGCGGTAAGTTCAATTTCGAACTGTGATTACCGTCTGGTAATTTTTGAGCGTTATTTTACACTAGAAAACCTTTTATTCTCTCGTTTGCCAGACAGAGAGAAAACGTGGAAAATTGTACTTTCCTCTTGCAATTTAACCCCCAGGGAGATAGGTAATTGATTAAATTTGCTGTAGATGGCATGGCAAAATATAAATATTCAAAAGTCAGCAGATACCATTAAATAGCAGTTTTCACTTGTTCATGGTAGAATGATAACCGAATGCAACTTTTTCTTGCATAAAAAAATTAAAATGAAAAACTGCAATTTCAAAAAACGGATTGATAAATCGGCGAGTAAACTGCATGGTTTTTACAAGCTTTAACATTTAACATAACCGGCCCGACTTCGAACAGTTCCATTTAAAATTTACTCTAAATATGGCACGAGCGGTTGCCACATTATCTACATAAATTTAAATAACGATACTGCCTTACGTCCATACATAGCGTGTACAAGCTAAATGGGACTAATTAAGTGTTTACATTTTTTATTTATTAGTTTAAGTTGCGCAATTATTGACGTAATCTAATGGAATAGCAAATTAGCTGACCCGAGTATAAAGCTAGCGAATTACTCCGTTAAATGATCTCATTTTTTAGTACTCGACACTCGTATTACTGCTAGATCACACGGAAAACGTGAGAAATAGTAAAACTTTGCTTTAAGAAAATGCTATTATTTTAAAATTAATCGATGAATACCTTACCTATGTACCATGAGAGGCAAAAATACTCTCCCTATCCTGTGTATCCCCTTCCTATGTTATACCCTGTAGGTATTATAATATAGAAAAAATCACTAAATTAATCACGAACACGCTGAGAAGCTATGATGAAAAAATATAAATATAACTATAACAATTCTGTAAGGGTTAGAGGGTAGAGCAAAAGGTAAGTGGTATTTTATCAAAGAAAACTTGATAATGACATCGATGGACTATCGATAAATAAAAACATGCCCATGTTTTGCTCCGAGCGGGTGAAATACATCCATAGGTCGTGCGTGTGCCTCGGTGCGGGTGGGATACTCGCGTAGATCGTGGATAGATGGGAACTCTCTAATCTAAGTAAAATAAAATAAAGTGCAAATAATGTTCATAATATTATATCATTAATGTAGTTTCATTATGATTCTCAAATTGTAAGAAAAAACATTTTTAACACACTTATTAGTTTCAGCCGTATGTTTGTTTTTATGCATGCATGTATCTTGTAACAGAATCTTTGAACGAGATTTTCACCCACTTCAAATCGTCAGATTGAACTGATAAGTGTGATAACCTTGATAAGCGTGCAAAGTTTGCACACTTATCAAGGACCGATGACAATATAATAATTTAACAACGTTATCCTAATGTCCTCACCAGGATCATCAAAAGCCAGGATATAAAAAAAATGGCTCACAGTGGCGCATTCGCCACACTATAGAATTTATTGAAAGTTCAAGTATACATTCATTAAATCTCGGGCCACACAGTACAAAAAGTAATCTTTTACATAGCAGAAAGTAGAATTATATAATCAACAAAATTTTTTAGTGAAAAAAATTATAGTTTGAAAAACTAAAAAACACGCTTTAAAGGGAAATCAAAGTAAAAAGTAAAAAACAAACTAAAAAACACGCTTTTATAGCAAACCGAACTAAAAAGTAAAAAATTAATTATAGTTTAAAAAGTCTTAAAAAACACACCTTAAAGCTTTAAAGTGTTTTTTTAGTTTTTTTAAACTATAATTTATTTTTACACATAATTTTAAATAGTGATGTAATATTTTACTGCAGACATTTCCTGATGATGAAACAAATCAAGTTTGAGTGTAGAGTAAGAGTGTACTTTTTACTACTAAATTGACTGCAACTATAAGTCAGGTTTTTTTTTAATAATTATTGTGAAGCTGTTTTTTATGTAAACAAATGAATATTATGAACTTCATTGTAGTTTGACTATTGGCATTTTGACAGTGGGGTGGGCGAACGTATTTTTACTCACTACATTTGCCCATCAGTTCTCATAGAAACAGCTTGCGTACAAAACAGAGGGTTTCGAGTTTGTATCTCATTAAAAAAACTGCGTGTTTCAAGAGCTGGATTGAACAAAATATTAGTGGGGCCCATAAAAATACACTGCAATGAGTGCAATTGCTGCGTCAGGTTATAATTTATTATCTGAAGCAAGCCAACGAAGTGAACCAAGATACAACACTTGCCGCAGAAAATCACAATGGAATTAATCATAACCGCATCAACAACAGAAATTGAGACGGAAAACACCACTGAAGCCACAAAGTTAGTCTATATAGAAGAAACTGAAAATTTATTAGTTTATTACTATACAATAGAAATTAAAATAGGTTTGACAAGGCTTCTACCGCAAAAGCTTTTGCACATTTGGCCAATATATTTTCCTCTTATCCTCTACAGCTACAGTACCTACTAAAGCTTTATTGACAAATCAGTTGAAGCTATTAAAACGACAAGAATATTAATAGAATGATCGCAATCAAGGTGTTAGTGTATATTAAAAAACAAAAGAAGAATATATCCAAGACTGTTTTAAATCGTAGGTGAACACTTTAAGGTTAGCAAATGCAACAAAAATAGTCATAGTCCCGCAGAAGAATTTGTTTAAAAACTCCGGCGGCTATATTGAACTTTAACATTTTTTTAATAAAATGTCATCTGGGGTATCGTTTAAGTACAATTTGAGGTCGCTGATTCCAATGGTGATGTCAAAAATATAAAATTCTAAAGGAATAATGACAAAAATATAATTCTGAAGTTACAAAAGAAGGCTTTTATTAACAAGATACAAAATAAAATCCTACAGTTTCCTCGTCATCGCTACTGGAATCATATCGCTTGATGTAACAAAAAAAAATCGAATTACCAAACATTTTAAGTATTTTAATAAATGTGAGGGCCATATACCTTTTGTTACTACATTTTCCTTTGCATTGTGCATGGGAGATCGTTTTTTCTGAATATAGGCAACGCATGGTATTACAATCGCTTGAACAACCGAATTTTTCTGGCTCTCTCTGGCATTTTGGACCAGATGGGCTTCCATCCATTATCAGTAATTTCCCACCTCCAATCACTTGGCTCTGGTGGACTTTCCAAAAAATCAGCTCCGCTCCAGATTTGATCTGCTTGAAGAGTGTGTTGTCTTCCATTCCAAAGAGATGTGCGTGCATGGTCTAGAGTTTACACCATGTAAAATGCATTTTTTTTTGACGAAAATGTTGCGTCTGAACTTCACCTTCTAGTTCTCGTCGAAGCACCTGAGTTGGTTTTGTTTTGTTATAGAGCTTTCGCAACTGACCCATATGAAATCCAGAACTGATAAGGCTGAGGTCTTTTCTGTTCACCTTATTCCATGTACATTAAAAGATATGCGAACGCTAATTCTTCGCATGCAATTTCTTCGTCCACCTTATGTTCCTTTCTGCTACTATTTTCTTTTCTGGCCGCAGTGCACTATCTTGATAAGCACAATCGATGGTAGCTACCAGAGACATTTTAATCTACCTTCCCGAGCTATAAGATGACCCTGAGTATACAAAACAGCAAGAAACTCTGTATCTCATAAAATTTCAGCATAGGATTTGATGATGTTATAAAAGTCAGGAGTTTCAGGGAGGTGAAAAGCTTCCGCCTTGGTACCTTCTCTGTTACAAATAAAATATTTTTTCTCCTTAGGTTTGATAATCTGAACTTTAGATCTGGTAGTTTTGGAAGATATCAAGTTGTGGTGCCGAGGTAGATGCTTCAGTTATACAAAGTTCGGGAGGTTTTTCTGAGAGGCGTTTAATCATTGAATCAATTTTGTACCCATCTTAATTTAAGGCATAACTTCTTGTGCCATTTTGCTTTATTTTCCTGAAGGGTTATTTGTATTCCTCTGCCATCATCAAGACATTTAATCGGATATTTACTAGGGAAAATATACCTATAGTTCATAAGTCTGTTCAGATTGTCAGCTGTTAAATTCAATTTTTATGTTTTATAGCTATGTTAGCGTTATTTACGGGGTAGACCAAATTGCCTCCAAAAAGAAAACAATAAAACACAAACCAAATATATACTACACGTGTCACGTTCGCTTCCACATTTCACCTATGCCACTTCTGCGGAGGTTTGTACATACATAATATAAAACACAAAAGCGTGCTAGGCAATGCAGGATGGTGCCTTGTTTCTTTTCCAGCGTTTCCGGATTCCAAAAAACTAGGATTCTAGGAATATTGGAAAATAATGGTTGGAGGTATATTTTTTTTAGGTCTGGCAATTACATTGTTCAAAAAGCAAAGAGCTGCTGCCTTAAGAGTCTAATGAGATGACACTCAACTATTTAGACTTTAGACACAGGCATTATGCTCCCAGACATCGTAAAAAAATTGTATCCCAATTATAACGCAATTTTTACATCGTAATAAAAATTTCTACTTTTTTACAAATTGGCCACCATTTTAGATTTACATGTCCGGAAATCGAGGTGCTGCGGCTAAATTTAATAAAATTAATGTGTACAAATCAAATGCAAATTTTCTTGTTTGCTGCATTAGCCGTCAGATTTTTTCGATGTGGTTTAGACTATGTTACGATAGTTGGAGAATACTTCAATCAACGATTAATGTCATTTTATTGCCACTATTCGGTTCACATGAACAGTCAACTCAAAGGCTCGTACAAAAATACAAAATAGACAAATTCTTCTGACGTACTCTAAGTGTTTTCGCACGAGGTACATGCACTCGAACACATCATCATCGTATTATTATTCCCCTGCGATTTGATGTGACCGGCATTACAGCGCAGTGAGTCAGAGAAATGTGACGTAAATAAGACCCATTCATAATTATTTATATTTTGAACATATATAACATCTTCTAAATAGACATTTGTCTGCTATTTTTAAATTTAAGTAAGTACGGATTATATTCGACAATATATAAACTAAAATATAAACCGCTTCAAGGTCGAATCGGTGCAAGGCAGTATCCACGCAAAAAATACATTTATATAATACCTATGACAAACTGAAGAAAGCTGCCAAATTTAGAAATACTATATATATTATACCGTTGATATTATACTCAAATATTATATTGAGAATGTCATTGTTCAAATTGAATGGAGTGAAAATACAGGCATATAAAAATTTTTCTACTGAACCTGTTGACTAAAATATACTAAACTAATATAAATTAACCAAAGGCAATAAATAACATTACACTCGGATACCGGGCATATTCATTTAGTACAATGGCATTAGACGGTCTCCTAGGGGATGCAAAAAAAATACATGCGGATAAGCTGATTTTTTTCAGGGTCGATGGAGGAAAAGAAAAACCGGCAAAGGTGTCGAGTTGTTTTTTTTTAAGAAAAACGCACCGTGGACGTTGAACATTGTAACTAGATTAAATATATCTAACATTATTTTCTTAAATCTAGAGAGGACTGTTCAAGATATGAGTGTCCAGTGATACACTCCACATAACACTAATCATTTGGTTCGTCTGATAGACATATTGTGCTTAGAATTCTAGGCACTTTCATTGTCACTACACAAATTCGAACGGTTTTAGTCTCTCTAGTCGTCGGACAAGTCCGTTGCTCTCGAGTAGTGATATCACTTCGTTTTCGTGATTTTCTAGCCTCTTCGGATGTTCGCCTGCTCTCTTGACATCATCTCTTGCTCTCAACCTCTTGACGTCATCTTCAAACATATGCAGGTCACGATGGATGTCTTCATCTTCATTGCAAATGTTCCAAGGCGCTTTGATGATGTTTCGAGGTACTTTATTCTGGAACGTTTGAATTATTTCGTAGTGCATCCCCAGAGTTGAATGCCATAAGTCCATATGGGCTGAATTTGCTTGTAGAGAAGCAGTTTGTTTGTATTGACAACTCAGAATGACGTCCGAGGAGCCAATACCATTTGTCTGAATTTGAGGTTCAATTAATTGCTCACGTTTCTTCTTCACATGAATCACATGTTTTCCATCGAAGTTTTGCATCTAAAGTCATGCCTAGGTACTTTGCTTCGTTGGCTTGTGGGATTGTTGGCTGGTTGACCATCACTGGAGTATAGTCATATTTCTTGTTGGTTAAGTTGACGTGTATAGATTGCGCCCAATTTAATTCGACACGCCATTTGTTTGTCCAAGTGGTGATATTGTTGACTGTTGTTTGTGGTTGACTGAATGTCTTGGTCAGTAGCTAGCAGTGTCGTCAGCGAATGTTGCCGTGGGCGTAACTACTCCGTCGCTTTGTGGGATGTCGTTGGTGTAGGATCAGGTAGAGAACAGGTCCAAGGACACTTCCCTGAGGTACTCCAGCACAAATCTTCTTGAGGTCAGAATATTCTTCTCCATATTTAACCCTGAAGTGACGGTGACACCTTCGGTCGAATGCTTGGGTCACATCTAGGAATATCGTTACGCATATATTTTTGCTCTCTCAATTACATCGGTACTTCGATGCATTTGATCCATGGTTGGATATTACGGAATCCAAAATGGTGGGACGGAATAAGTGGCTTTTTTTCAATAATTGGTTTGAGTCTCTGCAAAACGAGCTTTTCTAACAGCTTGGATCTTGGATCTAATCGGCAATAAGGAAATTGGTCGGCATGATGTTCTATTTTCGGGAGGTTTGGGAATCATTATTAATTTAGAAATGTTCCACGTTGGCACGTATCGGAGTCGTAGTGCTTCATTGAAGAGATGCGTCAGGTTTCATGGTGCCTTTGTGGGAAAACTCCTTAAATATTTGTGCATTTATTAGATCATAACCTGGAGCTTTCTTTGTACTGAGATTGTTTCTGATAGTGTTGGTGATCTTAGCAGGCTTAATTATCGTGCCATCTCTGTTAGTAATTTGCGGTATATCTTCTAC
Organism: Tetropium fuscum; assembly: GCA_964058915.1. Lineage (NCBI taxonomy): Eukaryota > Metazoa > Arthropoda > Insecta > Coleoptera > Cerambycidae > Tetropium > Tetropium fuscum. Next base: position 81,595 of record CAXKVY010000244.1, on the reverse strand, counting down.
GCCCATAGGCTCATATGGCTGGAATGTATTTGCCAAGTGGTCAGTAAATATTTCTGCCTTTTCCTCATCTCGTCGAGCCCAGTTGCCATCATCTTTTCGAATGTAAGGGTCATGATTCTTTGGTCTATTCAAGATTTAGTTGCCCTCCAGAGGGAGTAGTCGATGCTTTCGTCAACCGATAACTACCTAAGGAAATTTTCAAAATGTTCAATCTTGATGGCTTTAATTTCATTTTTCAGCTGTTCGCATAGCTTATTTAGCACTCGTTCGTCGTCTGGCGAACGACCTTGTTGCCATTTTTTTCTTTTTTTATTAACCAAGTCTCGAATTTCTTTGCTTATGTAGTTTAAACCTGGTGTTTTTGGCTTCAGTGTGGGGGTGTTATTTCACGTAGATTGCTGCAAATCAACCATAATAAGCTTTTCAACTTCATGGTCTAACTGTTCTTTCTCTTTCATAGGTACACTTAGACCAATTCTCTGCTCGAAATCCGTCCCAATCAGTTTTCTGGTTAGTGAGATATGCGCAGTGCTGTTTTGTTAAATCATATCATGTGCTGTTTTTTAAATCATATCTTTACTGGACTAATTTCAATCACATTATTTGAGGAATGTGACCGACAAGTAGTGACGAATTACAATGAAAATGTTAAAACACTTTAGGTCGCTTATTGACTAATCATTTTTACCGCCCAATAAGATGAGATCATACGTCGTACCACGCACCCTTCGCCCAACCTGTAAAATGTATTTGCGCGTTTATAATGTATTTTGGTTTATGGCATAGCATCATAACCCAATTAAACTATTTTTTCTGGAGTTTTATAGAATGGATAGGAATTGTTATTTACCCGTAAAACATGGGAGTCATTGTAAATCAAATCAAATACCTTATATTCGAAACATAACTAGCTATATACGACATATAAATCGAACAAAACTGTTTTTTAGTAATGGGAAATAAATAGAGAAATAAATATTGTACCATATGGTTGACAAAGTCCTTAGGTTGAGACGAAACTGTTGAGATTTTTCCTGTTTCGGCGCGCCTACAAGTACAAAATAATCTGCAAATGTAACCCATTCACGACACTTTTTCTTTACATTTCTGATGAAAAGTAAACGAACTACCAGTAAACTACTGCACATCTTGTTCTTGGTTTAATAGATTTTTTCCCGCACACGTTAAAAGGGAACGATACAATTACCAAAAAATTATAGCGAGTCCGTATTATTGTAATTTATGGAAATCGTACTATATCCGAACTCCAGGATAATAGAGACCGACCGTCTTCGTCTTCCCCAATTAAAACAAAAGCCGGTGTCCGCGTCTTAGCCATTGAAACGCTGCGCGCTGCTACGTCAGCACTCTAGATTTAAAAAAAAAACAACAAACAGCTATTTAGTTACTGTATACTATTTCCATGAACAGTAATAATTTCTTAGTAATAAAAAATAATTAATTATGGAAATAGTTACTCCATTCCAATGTTTTCTTTGGGGTTATATCGTTACGTGTAAGGAGATACCCTCCTAATTATGTGATGACGATCCGGAAGTATTTTACATGCTATTGAAACAAATACAATGTGTCGGCTTCTCTGTCTCGTCCTTTGTCTTCATTGCATTGGTTTAATAGTTGGGAATACACAGGATATGTTTTTTGTTCTATCCGGTATATGTGAGGATGTTACAGACGACCTTTTTTAGTACAGACGACTTTCGTGAGGAATAAATGTAGGTAGGTACTTAAACTGGATGCAGGTGGCAAAGTGCAAAGTTCAGATTCGTGTTCAGCACCCTCAGAAACAGTATATAAACCACTGAAAAATTATTCCCCAGTTCTTTACAAGGTCGTGCAGTATGACTGGGTTAAACCTCCAAGACGTTCAAACGGTTCCTCATCCTCAATATTGACATGACTAGACGATCAATATTTCCCTCAATATCGTCTACCGTCAATATTGACGATATTAGGTATTGATCGTCTAGGGGCCATAATAGTAGCTTTGATTTGAGTGTTATATTCTCAAAGGTAGTACCTAAGCTTTGATTATATAGAAGTGTTATATTCTCACAGATAGTACTTGTATATAATTATTTAATAGGTAACCGATGTAGAATATTTTTTTGACCGATGTGGATGTCTGTTTTTCATATATAAACTGTATCGCGCTCTGTGAGCCCATATTTTGAATTTCTAACCACAATGGGTATCCTTTATAACAATTTGGAATATTGCATTGCTCCCATTCGGTGAGAAGTTTCCGCGCTCACATTTTCATCCTAGATACGTGACTGCGGAGTGCACATGTCGAGGCAGCAGTCTTCTGTCGTCATTGGAGTGAAAAAACAACCGTATATCCGTCCGTGTAGTAATTTTTTTAGCTAAGCGGGTTTACATATAGTCCCGATAGAATTACAAATACATTTCTGACAGATGTAGTTTTATTATATTTAATTTGGCACGCAAACAGAATCATTAACATTACGATGTGTAACTTGGCAAGGGGGTCTAGATGGCGTCAGAATGGGAATGTTGTCACATCACGAATCCGTTTTTTTTTTGGCTAAAGCGTTGAGGATGCTTTTCTGTTAGTTTGGTTGGTATTTTGACTTTTAATTACTCACCATAGCGTGGGCGTTAATATCCGCTGAATGTCGTCCAAATCTAATTTGGAGTAAAATAGGAAAATAGAGTGACAAAACAATAACAAATCTTTATAAAAAATCGGATAACGGTAATTAAAGTATAATATACTTGGCAACATTGCTGGAACTCGAGCTCTCCGAGTGGTTACTTTATGAGTTATGAGTGTAACGTCATACGTCATCCCAACATTTGAGATCCTAACACCTATTTGATTAAGAAAATTATGGAAATAAATCAGATTTAAAAGACTTTCATCGGCGGTAGTAGGAGGGTAATTAACAGAAAATTATAATTATAAAATAGATACTTATGTTCTACGCTAAACAGCTTTCAATGCAATACCTAGTGTTGTGCTATTTACTCAATGTCTCGAAATTTATGACAAGGCACTTAAACCATTTATTCTGGACGACTGATCTTTCGAGTTTTGTTAATATACGATATAGGAAATTTCGGTATTATTTAATAGACTATTATTACTCTTAATTACATATCATCAATTACTTTTCTAATTTACATAACTCAAAGGTCGGCAACCTTCTAAATAATTATTGTTTACATTCATATATCCATTAGACTTCCATGTCGTGGTGCACGTGCCAGAGCAAGAAGTAGCTTCCTCGTCACCACCTACCTTACCTTAACCCATTCATTCTTTTAGCTTCAAATTACAGTTAGGTACTTTAGGTAGGTAAGTTAGGTATCGGGACTTCATAGTTGTAGATAGTCCGTTTTTCTTGTGTTACGATTAAAAGTTAATTCTTTACTGGAATTAAACGTTTTCCAGTTGAGTGATCGGTTTGGTCACCGAGCAGCGATTATAATTAGGTACCTACCTAAGAATTTGGCCGCTGGTTTCGTTCTGTTGTTTTTTTTTATCTGAGAGCATTCGTGTCTCGCGTCTGTACAATCAAGTTCCTGAAAAGCGTGCAGTTTACGTTAATTTTATTTATTTCATTGTTTACAGGCCTTTTAATGTTTTAATAGCGCCTAACCTAGGGGGTTTTATCAATTTAGAACGTTGTTTATAAATATTTATAATCAAAAAGTTTAGTTTAGTTAAGAGCGTTTGGTTTAGTAGTAGTTTAGTTTAGTTTGGTTTAGTTTAGTTTGGTTAAGCGTTTAGTTAAAATCATTGGGTATTTTTACCATACTAGGTACATTTAAAACGTACCTTAGTAATATTCGATACAGATATTATAAGTACCACAACGCTCTTCAGTATGAAAAAAAAATGCTTCACTGATCGTTGGGTTGCCGCTCTGTCCGGGAGGCAAACGTCAAGATTTAGAGTACTTTAAAAAGTCCAAGACGTTTTGTCACGCCACAGGACAGTACTTCGCTCCAGATATGCGCAATGAGATGGTGGTTGAAACATACTGGCCCTCCTTGGGGGCACCTTATGTCATGTACACGTATTTTGATTATCTGGTCCGTAGCGCAAAAGTAATTGTGGTATAGGGCCAGGCCATTCAGGCAATTGTGGCAAGATTTAACCGCTCACGTGTAGAAACCTCAATGGGAGGTTCGTGGTGGTCGTAAAAAATCGCTGGGTTGCCGCATCCAAGTGCTGTACTGTCGGGAGACAAATTTTTTGCATAGAAATGTCATTGGGCTGAGAAAACTTAAACTTATATTTCAGTACTTCTTGTACTCCAAGAAAGATATTCATGTTTATGTGAAAGTTCATGGTTAGATTATTTTAATAAAATACCACGTATTAGCACTGTTCAATTATAACAATACATAATACCTAGGTATCTCTCGAGGTATCTACAATGAAAAATAATTAACTTTTTATATCTAGACTACCTGTTACCCGCGACTTCGTCCGCGCGAATTTGAACAAAAAATGTTTGTTCAGTTCGCAGAATTTACGAAAAGTTAAGAATTATGTATTCCTCGTAAAGAAATACCCACGCTAAATTTAATCTCATTCTTCTCCTTTGCAAATCGTTTGATTTAATTTTTTTGTTTTTATTTTTTCGTTTTTTTATTTTATTTTATTCTTTTCGTTTTATAATATTTTTTTGTTTTATTGTTTTAAATTTATTTCTTTGCTTTTTGTTTTCTTTAGCTCCGTATTAACCTCATTGAAAAATCTCTTTATATACCTAATGTTTCGTGTACGATTTTCTTGGGCTAAAACAATAACGCTAGTGCCATCCCTCGAACATGCCACGTATAATAGCTGCCCATGGGGGCTAAGCACCCTTACTTAAATCTGTGCCAGCTTTGCTAACCTTTGTCCTTGTGACTTGTTGTTTGTAATAGTAAAGCTGATATTGATAGGGGTCTTTTACATTAAAGCAGTCCTTTGATGAAAGGGAAAATTCGACGGTATTATGGGAATTCGTGGTACCTTCGTGGAATAAATACCTTTTTCAAATTTTGACATTTAACGCGACACCTTTGACGTTTTAAAAACCCTTTGACGTTAGGAAACGTTTTACTTTTCACAACCAGTTACGAAACGTAAAATTTTACGCAACTGGTTTTGTAAAGTTCATTTCATAGTACTTAGGTTTATTTAGGACTGACAAGCTATGAAAGTGACAAGCTGTCACACCGTTACAACCTACGGGATTGTTTTTTAACGAAATTGGTCAAAATTAGACAAAATCTTGTATTTTGAATTTGTCTAACTCGCATACTTTTGCGAAACTCGCTAGCGCCCGCAGAAATCTGCTCGTTACGCGAAATAGTACTTTTCCCACCTGGTTACATAAATAGCTATTTCTCACCTTTTCCGCATCCGGATATTATACACGATCGAAGTTTATTAGTCGAAGCAAGTAAAAATACTCGGGAGATTTACGTTAATATTTAATTATTTATTAGTGTTTATCTTGGATTATATTGGATGTATACTTCCGTATTTGAATCGGATTTTGTTCACATTTCATGATTTTATTTTTTTTGCGCAGAACCTTAATTCTTTTGTAAAATGAAAATAGCCTTAGTTACTCCTTATCCTAACACCAGCTACTGCCACTACTGCCAGTGAAAGTCATCAAAATCTCGAAGATTAGCCGGAACGAACAGACAAAAATTTTAAAAATTGGTTTTTTGTTTATGCATTTAGTAAAAAGCTCTTATTTTGACATTACAGACACTTCAATGTTATTTATTTGTATAGAGTAGATTTATATAGTGTATAGAGATAAATTCCTGTGCATGTACAATAATTAATTGGAAACATTTGTGAGGTTATCGTATCTCCAGGCGTCAAACTTAAAATTAGTTGTGTGTTGTGTGTCGAATACGCATATATATGCGAATGGATATTCCGATATCGAAATGGTACTTCGAGTCTAGTCAACAAGTGCCATTTTGGTGAATTTCTCTTAGTCTGTACCGAAAATTATGATTTAGGGCTCGGCTAATTGGATTCGGAATGACATCTAGAAACCTTTTGATAAATTTGAAGGGGGGCGGTAAAATTCTAAGTTATAAATAATTTAGTAAAAAAAAGCGTATTTCGTTTTTTGCAAATATCTCAAAAACTATTGCAGATATCGGAAATCGAAAAAAACTTTAAAGAGCAGGAAGTAACAAACTAGAAAATCATAATCTTTGAATGGAGGTATGTGGTATGTGAATTTTTGTTTTCTTAACATTCATATTTAATGGGTTTAAATACGTTTTATTGTTAAAGCGTCGTTTTTATTCTTAAAGTCCTATAGGTACCTAGAATATCGGTATTTCGGTCAGCGCGCGCGGAAGTCACGTCACCCGTTTTTAGCCCTATCTTCACTGCTAAATTAAAATTATAAATATTGGTGGTAGAGTTCCGGAACGTGGGACTTTTGTAAGGAAATTTCCTTCTCTAAGGATCTTTTTTTCGATTTCCGATATCTTCAATAGTTTGTTTTTGGGATATTTGCAAAAAACAACCCCCCCCCCTTTTTACTAAATTGTTTACCTATAACTTTTGTAATTTTTACCTGTCCCACTTCAAATTTTTTTAAAAGTTTCTAGAAGTCGTTCCGAATCGAATGAACCCTAAATCATAATTTTCGGTACGGGAGAAATTCACCAAAATGGCACACCATTAATAATATTTTTTGAAAATAAAATGTAAAATCTAGAGGAATCGTATGGTGTGAGTGGATTTCAAATTACAATTATATGTTTTAGTTTTTGAGGTTGGTTATAAATTGGTTATAAAATGTATCTATTACCAGGTCTTCGTTCAGTTTTCATTTCTGTGAGATATTTTAATCATACAATAAACTAAGTAGGTAAATACATGAATGCCCAACTTAACAACATGTAACAAAGTGTTGGCTGATGTGTGCTTGGAGTGCTTTTTATCTAACACAAAGGAGACTGTCCATCCAGTGAGATATTTTTATATTTCTTATATTTGAGAGATGAACTGTACCTTAGTCAAAATGAACTTGAAAAGTTTACGTACAGTTAATGTGTCCCACTGGAATAAGTTGGTGGTCTAAAAAAATGTTTTAATAATTTGGTTTCGGTTTCACATATCGATGATAGGACCTCTATCGATGATAGGACAGACCAAAAGACATGTAGGTAGGTACTTAGATGGTTTTTAACGAGTTTCTTAAGTAGGTAGGTGTAGGTATTTCACATATTTTGGAATGTTTCGCATTCTGTATTCCACCAGCTAAGCTTGCAGTAAAAATAAACCAGGATTTCTGGCCAGATCGCCGCCAAGTTATTTACAGATTTTTGTTTACCTCACGTTAATTTATTGTTGTATTTTTTTTCATAAATGGCAACGTTAGTCACCAAAAACACCCTGGTCTTCTCATATAAGGCGTATTCGAGGTTAATGTTAATACAGTGTTTATGTGACCTAGATCGCCGTTTTTGCGAAGTATTTTTATTGGACTCACCTTGAAAACTTCGGAGAAGAAGCCCTCGCCGATTTTCTCTTGGTGGAAGTCATCCAGTCGGTGCAACGCAGCCACTGCATGCTTCAGAGCCTGACAAGAGGACCCGGTTTTAAGTCTGTCACTGCGAGTCCTCGGGGGCTCCGATAGTTCGTTATTCGGGCAAAATAACTTCTCGTAATCGCTGTCCTTAGGGTCACATGGAGTGTCATATATACACGAAATTTTAGTAGCGGATTCATTTTTATTTACTGGGTACATCATAATACTAAATAGACAATTACGTATTGTTAACCAATTTCGTACATATTTGTGTACAATTTAGATGTACTTGACGAGTCTTTTTGTTACACATAATTTAAAATTGATCAAGGAAACATCAAAATTATTTTTTTTGTTACTAGCGATTTGCCACTTGACATATCGCGTCAGATGATAAACAAACGGCTCTCCGATCACTTTAAATTTATTACCATACACACTTTTGTCAAGAAAAGAATATAACGGCGCAGGTAGATGTGGTATTTATAATTAAATTTATAAATTCTTTACACTGCAGACAAAATAATATAGGTTCACTAAACACTCGTTCACCAATCCGTCATTACCTATTCAATCACTCACTTAAAACTAGTTAAAAACTCGTATCCCTTGCAGTGGGAAATTAGACCCAGAACCCTAATTTTTTCACTGCACACCTTTTTGATCTCGAATCTCATAGGTAAATAAAAAGTTTATGACACTGCAAAGCTTTCTCCCGAACGGCACCGTCAGCTGCCATATTTTGAAAGCACCAGTCTCAGACATACGTACCCTGAATACTCAACCCGCATAGTCGTATACCACTAAATAAGTACAAAGTAAATCGGCATGTGATTTATGAGGTCATACTATCTAGCTGACCGATGCGCGCGCTCATCGCGAAAACGCGCTGCATTTGAACGATCTGTGAATTAGCACCCAAAATATGCACTTTCTTTAATAATTAAGCATAACCACCATACGATTTCCACAATATAATTTGTTGCAAAATATTCTCATCCTTATAATGTTATTATATAACGTTATGCTACACAGTAGACTATTACAAGAGACAAAACAAAATATATCTTGAAAAAGTGAAAATTTCCCAGTAGGAAATTTATTTCACATACTTTCTTTTCTTCTCCAAACTAACACAATTGGTTCCACAGTTTATTTTAATTACCATAATGAAAGTAGTACATTTTAGCTTGATAATTAACACATGTCAATTATGTATATTATTATCCCAAAATAACAATTTTTGTGTTTTGAATAGAATTTTTGTATGCTGTTATCTAATTCATTATACCACAAGAATATTAAGTCACGGCATTTTATTTACATTCTACTTAATAATGATATAACAACTTATTTCTTTAAATATTTTAAATATTTCCTAGAATCGTATGTATCTTCTAGATCATCTTGTATTTTAAGCTTCTTCTTTGGCTTTCGTTGTTCTATCATGGATTTTCTTTCGGCTTCGCTTAGAGTCCAAATATTAATCGGTAGCTAAAAAGTATAACCGATAATAATATAATATACCTACACTTATGGCTATATTAGTTATATAAGAAAATATAATGCCTGAAAATCATAGGAAGTGAAAGAACCATTTCAATAAAATAAATGTACATTGTAGGAACTAATAATTATCTTATTAATTAGTGTAATGTAAAATTTACTTAATCGTAATTAAGTAAATTTTACATTACATAATTTTGTGCCACACTTAGCATATCCAAAGATGGGTAGAGGGTATAGGTACTTTCTTATTGTTATATTTTACTGGGTTATAGACTTTTATTGCAAAAACATATCTGTGGCATAATAAGTACGCTCGCTAGTCAAATAGGCCTCTCATTTCCCTATTTGTAGCATGATTATTTTAATTACCTATTTACATAACCAATATAAACATAATTTATATGATAGATATTATTATACATATTGTAGGTATGTACCATGCAATCATGCAATAAATTTGTATATTATGTAAATTAAATATGCATTTGATATGTACTCCAATTGAATTATTTTTAGTAAGTTCTAAATTCCAAAGTCAATATTTTTAATTTCTTACGCAAGTAGGTAAATATGCATAATTTCACGGTATAGCTTTCGATTAGGTCTTGGACTTGAGCCAAAATATAGTGCATACATTCAGGAAGTAAAGATAATCTGCTTAAATGTGTGTGTTACATCCAATTGACTTATTTCTCGGATTCTTATACCCTTTGCTGATAAACGAACAATTTTTAATGATAGCCATTATTAACGCAGGGTGAATTACATCACGAGCTGAAGGCGAGTGGCGCAAATTGCCTGAGTTAATTATGGCAATTAATAGCAAGTTGATAAATTATTATATATACATACCTGTAATCAAAAGAAAATTTAGATATGAAAACAACGTTTATATTTATACTATATAAATATATAGAGTCTACTGAATATAATATAATATACTCGATAATATAGCCTATTCAGTAAACTCAAAGAGTAGGTATAACCTTGTTTACACTAGTAAAATTTACCTTTATTATTTGTCGGGGTTCAGGATACCTTATAGTTATCGTTGAACCATCAGGATTAACAAGAAGAGTAGGATAAGTTCTAGTATATGTAAGCCTGTGGGGTTTTGTAATAGAGGCAGACAATGAATTTAATTTACGGATTTGTTGAAGACCTTTCAAGGTAGACATATTCTCGATGCCTAATGAAGAAATGCTATAATTAATTATCAGTATATTTACCGTGCTACTTACTTCTTCAATTCATGAAGAAGTACAAATCAAACTACTATTTCTAGGTTAGATAATAAATCATAATATCAGAAACCATAAAACCAAAGATAGCACAGATTATAGATCATAGAGATGGTTAAGCTCAATATTAATAATTTGGCTGATAAATTGTACCCAATATTTTAAAATGTGTATTGAACAGGAAAAAGGCATGCGAAAATGAAACAAAATTTATCATGGAAAATAGTTGTATTATCGCTCTCACTACCTTACTATCGCCTGTCGTTAATTTTAATTTTTACCAGAGATTTATTCAAATATAATTATTATATATATATATATATATATATATATATATATATATATATATATATATATATATATATATATATATATATATATATATATATATATATATATATATATATATATATATATATATATATATATATATATATATATATATTACTATCTAGTCAGTAGCCGACCCTATGACAAAATTCCTCTAAAGTAACCTTCTACAAATATTATTGGGAGGCCAACTGTTCCTCCATGGCAGACCTTGTTATGCCATGTGCACGTATTTTTATTATCTGATCAATCGCCGACACTGTGACAAAAGTAATTATAACAAAACTGGTACTTCTTGGCAGATCTTATGCCACTACACGTATCTTTCAGTATGTGCTTCAACAAAAAAAATTGCAGAGTCTGTGGGATTTTAACTCTTTACTACCGCTTTAACAAATGTCTGAGGAACTAAATGTTTGAATTATATGTAAAAGAATGCGCATAGCTGGTTGTACTCTACATACTTGATACTGGCCTATGCATCGTCAACTCTGTATTTTGAAGCATAGCTGAAACTCATACATTTTAATATACAAAGAGCATCCACAAATGACGCGCAATTTGACGAATTAGGTCGAATTTCACTAAAATATGAATAGTTGAATCATCTCAAAATCGCTCCGTCGCGTCGTCTGTAAAAATCGTTCACCGTATCTAATTTTTAGTACACCACATACTCTGTGCTGTTGTAGTATTTTAATTTTGTAAGTTCTCAATACTGTGACTCAGCTGTAAGTGTTTTGCAGTTTCAGCATTCCAGCACATTCACTACGGAGTGCGGACAGTGAATATTTAAATTTAAACAATATATATAGAACTATGCGACTGCGATAAAGACACAGAATAAGGAGCTTCCTGTGTGACAGTGCTACCACAGAGTATACCACCTGGTCACAGCATAGCATGATATAGTACTCTGTGGTTATACTTTCTTATTTCATTCAAAATCTAAATAACATAACATAACATAATAACATAACCTAACTGGTCCGATTTCGGATTTTCCAGTTTTCGCTGCCGACTGGCGAGCCAATTGACACTATTGACAATTTATCTACGTTGTTTTTTTGATTTCCTAACAAAAGAGAAGAATCAATTATATTATTTTTTATCTTGGTAAATAATAAGCATGGCCACATTTAATGTAGGCCAAGAAGGGCCAGTGAATGCACTGGCACTAAATAGAGATAATACACAAGTAGCTATAGGTGGCCGAAATGGTATGTATTGTACATTTTATATAATATTACTTCTCATTAACTGACGAGTTATCTTTGTAGTCTTCAAAGTGTACGTTATAGAAGATGATAAATTTAGAGAAGTTTGCAATTTACGAGCCTCAAAGCATCTGAATCTGAGTTTTTCTTGCAATGATGTATCATGGAGTTCTACAGATGGTACAAAACACATCTGTTTACTTGTCACATGCTAACCACAATTTAATTCTAGACCACTATTTGGCAACTGCAGCGACCAATGGCCATGTCTGTGTGTGGAACCTTACAAAGTTGGGGAAAGCCATGCAAGAACAAGATTACCAAGACCATAAACGTACAGTCAATAAAGTTAACTTTCATGCATCCGAACCAAATAAACTTATATCGGGATCCCAGGATGGTACAATGCGTTACTTTGATCTCAAAGTCAAAAGTGCAGTGTCAATTTTTTATAGGTACTTAATTCTTGTATCATTATCTCGATCATTATGCAATATGAATTTTATGTCATGGTTTTTAGCAATACAGAGAGCGTCAGGGATGTACAGTTTAGTCCACACAATCCGTATACTTTTTCTGCTGTGTCGGATAACGGTAGCGTACAATTGTGGGATATTAGGAAACCGGATAAGTGCCAGCAACAGTACACCGCACATAGCGGTCCAGTTTTTGCCTGTGATTGGCATCCGGAGGCTACGTGGCTTGCCACGGCTAGCAGGGATAAAACAATCAAAGTAAAATAGCTAATATTTTATTTTGTTAATGCTGACCTAACGTTATATTTTTAGGTTTGGGACTTGACAAGTAAACCTACTCTGGAATACACGATCCACACAATAGCCTCAATAGGGCATGTAAAATGGAGACCGCAACGTAAATATCACATTGCGAGTTGTGCTTTGGTTATAGACTGTAGTATAAATATTTGGGATGTGCGTAGACCGTATATACCATTCGCATCGTTTAATGAACACAGGGATATTGCCAGTGGTGTTGCTTGGAGAGGAGAGCCACATGTGTTTCTCAGCAGTGGAAGGGTAAGCATTTGTTATCTACCTACATAAACTATGAAAACAGATATAGTGATTCCGTGTCTGTAGATTGCGTATAAGATAAGGAGGTATTTCATGAAATTATTTAAGTATTTGTAGATTGTTACCAATAGAATGACTTAAAAATATTATAACCTAGTTTTATACCTACAATATTTCCTATTACAGTAACCCAATTATACATTTTTGCTTGATGCTCAAAATATGCCTAAACTAAATTTTCTTTAGGATTGCACGTTGTATCAACACTCTTTCAATGATGCCTCTAGGCCAGCTAGCAAAGCTAATCCGCAGAGTGTATCTATAAATAGAATGGGTGAAGTTTTATATGGCAAGAAAATAGCACCCGTCATTAATAGCAATAACAACAATAATAATAGTATAGCTAAAGCTACAGCTGGTATTATTAGGTAAGAAGGTTTGTTTCGTATAGTTATCTCTCATGGGCGCTGTTCCAAAATTTTCCATGTTGGAGCAAAATTTTTTTGATGAGGTGACTACTATCACTGAATTTTAAAGAACACTTCGCTGCAGATACTTATAAAAAAGTAGGTACAGTTACGGCTACCCAAATGTGAACGAAGTTTGGTTGTCATAGAAATTTCAGCTGTGTTCAGCTTATCGTTGTAAAGCAGACTTTATTTAGTGGAAGGTATATTCATATACATTACTTTAGTATTTTCTATTACAATGATGAGTGGAAAAACAAAACATATAGTATGAAAAGGTTGACACTAATATTACTACTTCTGTATTCCTCTGTATCTACACAGTATAATTCTTAAAACATCCAAATAATAAATAACCATCGATTGTTGTTTGTTATTAACGGTTAACAATAAAATATGGAATTACACTACGGAACATGATAAAAATAAGTAATATGCAAGTGGTCCAAAACTCCCTTGTCCATATGTAACGGCGCCCATGTTATCTTTTATTTGATTGAACCAAAATCAATTTGATATGAGACCATGTTTGTTATGTAATATTTTTGCTATCTCTTTGGCTTACAGAAAAATATCAACGACACAGTCAATCGATCAGTTTCATCAAGCATCTAGCGTACTGATTCAATATTCTCACAAGAATTCTATCCAAAAACAAGAATCAGATAACTTTCTGGCTCTGGCCAAAAATTACGTTCTTCATGGCAGAAGTGTCTCAGAGCTCTGCGAGCATAACTCAGCTGTAGCGCGAGAATTTGGAAAATCGCATGTACGTTGTCTCTTACACATACGTCCTTCTTGGAAAAATTCCTTCTTATTCTTATTTTTAGATATCAGTTATATGGAAAATAATCAAAACAATGTATGGTGAGGAGTTCATGCAAAATTCCATCAATGCAGCTAGCAATCGAGAGAATGACGCTTCTCACAATAACTTGCCTATCAATAATATCGTACCATCCGTTATAGGGCTTGAAAATGCTAATAGAGATATTGAGTCAGATCAAAAATCCAAGGGTAAGGATGCAATACGTAAAATATCTGATAATTTTAATGTTGATAACAAAAATAATTCTTCTGATTTGAACTCGATTTGTAGGTGGGGAGACTCCAGCTGCGCAGTTCAGTGGGGGCGATGATGAAACAGAAAATGAGGATCAGGTAGACAGTGCTGTGGTTTATAATAACGGTTTTCCCACTTATCTGAACTATAGAACCGGGTTACCCAAAGGTGACTTTTCTTTCGGTGAAAATGAGTTAGATATGGAAATCGATAGCTTGAATTCAGGTAAGATACTTTTTTACAATGAATATTTGTAATGTTCAGGCACACTTCTGCCGTAAAAAGTCCCCGTATTATGTCGCTGATTTAATTTTTTAGCACATAAATGATTCGTTGTGTATTTTTTTTTTTTAGGGACATCTTAAATAACACATAAATGTAAAAAATTTCTAATGGCCAAAATGTTACTTGCCGCCATTTTCCTTCAGACGGCAGTACTGTCAGTCAGCAAAGATTTTATATTTTGGTTTCAAAGCCTACTCTTTATAGTATTTTTACACGATGTCCGAACATTAACGTTAGTAGTCAACAAGTGCCATTTTGGTGAATTTTTATTATTATTTTATTTTTAATTTTAATTAATTTTATTTTTATTAATTAGCCATTACCGAAAATTATAATTTAAGGCTCATTCGATTCTGTATGGCATCTAGAAACTTTTTTAAAAAATGAAGGGGAGCCGGCAAAAGTTATAAACAATTTAGTAAAAAAGGGGGGAGGGGGTTCGTTTTCTGCAAATGTCTTAACCTTTTCAGATATCGGAAATCGAAAAAAAGATCCTTAAAGAGCAGGAAATGTCCTAAAAGAGTCCTACCTCCCAGAACTCTACCACCAATATTAATAATTTTAATTTAGAGGTGAAAATTAGTATAAAAACTGATGATGTAACTTCCGGCGCCCAGACCGATTCGGACACTTTAACAATAAAAGCTATTTAAACCCATTAAATATTAAAGGCTTTACAAAAGATCCCCGTTGGAAAAATTCAAAAATTTTTATTTGCCACTTTGTTATTAACAATCGAAAAAATTGAAAGAAAGTGACAAACATAGATATACAAAAATACTTAAAATTATATAAAAAATAGAGAACATTTTTTTCACATAACACGATACATATTTTTATTATTTTTTGTAGCATTGAAAACACTCAAAGTAGTTTCTACAAACACCAAAAAACACTTTTACTTCACTCGACGCGCGTTTCACCAACCAAGTTGGCATAATCTGGATACGATTAAAACTATCCCTATCCAGTTTTTTAGCATTGAAAGAAAATTATAACAAGAAAATTAATTTGTTTATAACAAATTGTTTATTAAGTAGATAAATATAATATAAACAATTTTTTAAATTTTTTTGGAATATGGAAGAGCAATTGAAATATGGATTTAAAAAAAAATGTTCCTTAACATTAATATTTAGTAACAAAAAATCTTTTTCATAGAAATCATTGTATTTATTGATGATTAGAATCCAAAAACAAACCTTAGATTATCTTATAAACAAAGCATTTGTTTATAAGACAATTATTTAAACAATAGGTAAATTCAGAAATTATATAAATATATGCATAATAATGAAAACATAAAATAATCTAAGTAAAAGTTAGTTTATAGATTCTCGGAACTGATCTATTGATATAACTGAACATTTATATGTTAGGGCTTGTAATTATGCACTAATAGCAAATTTCCAAGCTTTTTATTTATTTTATAGATTATCGAAGCGGCTTCCGAAGTTTCAACCACATAACCTCTCAATCTCATGACTGGACGCTACCAAATGAAGCTTTCTCTATCCGACATGAAATTGTAGACCGTTCCCCACCACCGGAACAATTTCCCAACAGCCACTCGCCCGACATCAACGAGGAACCGCACACCTTTCAAATTGACGATCAACCATCTACCATCATTACCGTATCTCAGCCACTAATGAAGATGATTTGGAACCCTAGTAATATAGTCATAGAAGCGCTGAGGCACCATGCCTTACTGGGTGACGTACAGACAGCGGCTTGTATTCTAATTGTACTAGGAGACTGCAGGAAATATTTGAAGGAACTGGACGAATCTCTACAGGAGCACTGGCTTTTAGGGTACATCCAATTGCTCAGTAGGTTTCGTCTATGGAATGTAGCCACGCAGGTTATTAAACTGTCGTGGTTACCCGCCGTTTACCAGCTGAATCAGCAAAGTACCAGAATTAACTCGAACTGCAGTAAATGTACAAAACCGCTGCAGAGAGTTGGATGGTTGTGCGACCGATGTCATTCCTCCGAGTCCGCTTTATGCAGTGTCTGTCACCAGGTCGTCAAAGGCTTGTACGTTTGGTGCCAGGGGTGTTCTCACGGGGGCCACTTATCGCATATCAGACAATGGACATCCGAACATAAAACGTGCGCTACCGGTTGCGGTCACATGTGCGAATACAGGTGAAAATAACAAAACAAAAAGATGAATTCTAGGAGTGATTATGTAATATGTTCTATTTCTGAAGTAGTGTAGGGATCGCTCTGGTGAAAAATGGTAACCGAGGCATCGTAGCAGTATTTATTTCTGTCCGTGCTTGTTTCCAGTTCGACTGGTCACTAGTTAGAAGTACTTATGTTTACTTCGCTTATGTACTGCCTGGACGGCAGTAATTGAACTAATCGGAGGAGTTTCCGAAGGGAAAAGACCAAAGAGACTCGGTTTCATCATTATTTATTTGTAAATTATTTAGTTTTTTAGTTAGAAACGGAATGATAGTTTCGGAGCAATTTTTTTTGAGAGAGCTATAATTTTGCATAAAAAATTTAAAGGGATTTAAATACTCTCCTGGGCAAAAATGAAACGGACAAGTAGAATCTAATTCAAATTAAATCTTGAGTTATTAAGTTTTACATCGATTTAGTGGTATAAACCACGGCCCCATCAAAGTCGTCTGATGATTATTTTGCACGATCAAGCTTTTTTTGTTCGCTTACCGTGTTTGTTTCTATGACAGTAGGCTTACAGTGTATTTGGTGGCGGCAGAGGCTAACAGAACGGTAGGTAAATATAATTGTCAGAATTGACATTATTAACATCGCACTGATTTAGAAGAGATTTTCCAGAATTCAGTTTAAAATTTAATTGAATTTCGTTGATTCATTGGACTCTGGGCACTTTTGAAGATGAATTTAGAAGGTAACACATTTACGCTTTTAGTAAAACAACATTTAGTTCACATACATCAAGGATATAAAGCATGGTTTACACAATCACTCATCATAAAAGATCACTGACAGTCACGGACATTAAGCCCAGTTCACACCTAACAAAAGATTAAAATATATTATTGGAATTTAAAGAAAGACTTTTGAATTTATTTATTGATATTAAAGTTAAATGTGCAATTTGTACAATTACTTACAGAAATTGGAGTAAATGTTTTTTTCAATTTCTGTTTCTATTATATTTCCATTTAAAGTAGAATTCAAAATTTTTGACAAAAAAACAAAACCGACTTCAAGAAAATCTATGCACTAAAAAATAAAACATAATTACGTTATTCTACTACTATAACTACTTAGTATACATCGATTTATTGGGCCAATACTATACAATTTTATTGTTATTTTTGGAGTTTGTGCCAGTCGTTATATGTTTGTAAACCTTGGCTGGCACTGACTCCAAAAATAACAAAAATTGTATATTGGCCTAATAAATTGATTGTATTCTAAGTAGTGATAGTAGTAGAATAACATAATTATTTTTTACTTTTTAGTGCATTTTTTTAGAATAGATTTTATTGGTCGTTTTTGTTTTTTTTTTAAATATTTTATTACTTGCTTTTCAATGAATATTGCGTCCTGTATGTAACTTTCAAATACGAATATGGGTACCGCTTCGGGCGGTAAGGGGTTACGGAGATGTGGAACGTCGTATGTTGCCTCTAATATATAATAATATGTAATATAATATAATAACCCGTCACAGTTCATAAACTACTAGGATACGCGCAAGGATTGTATAGAGGAATAGGATTGCCGAAAGAGCGAATATCTTCGCCGAACGTAGTGGGGGGGCTGTGACGTCACCGCGGACCATAATATACGAATTTATATGGGATTTATAAGGTAATGGATCGTCTTTCGGGTGTTAATTTTATCTCCAAATTAATACTTGCCTAATACTTTAATGAAAGACCATATAGGTTAAATAAATATTTAGTTTAGCGTTTAACCTATAAAAATCATAATGATAAATTGGTCATAATGATAAACTGAAATATATCCTTTAATCTTTAGCGCCTACTAGTAAGATAGCTTAATACATGTGCCTAAACATGAGCCTAAAACATTTGTGAAAATTGACAGCAAAATAATTTCAATTTGAATATTCGAAGGTAGGTATTTAATTTTGCATCAATATATCTTCTCTCTGTATGGTCGAAGATCGTAATATCATTATACATTATAAAGATACAACTTTAATATCTACATTTATCCAGCAAATCATGGCAGATGATGAAAGTAAGAAGCAAACTTATTGTTCAAACTTTACTCCAGGAAAAATAACATATTTTAAATTGCAGAATAAAAACACGAAATTGAAAATATAAAGATTGATGGGATTACATCTGAGGAGTAAAATAAGACGTGAGTAGAAATCGTAACAGATACGAGGTCTCCAAATATGGTAAAAACGTCAAAAGGTCACTAAAAACGGTTTAAAAAGCATAAAAATTTGAGGCAAAAAATTGCCGATGAAAGGAAATCTAGATACATGACCAGTGGTAACCCTGCTCCTGTAGAGAGATTTTTCTGGAATTGACGATTTTCGAATTAATTTCATAATTAATACCAAAATTTATGTACCTATATGTGGTCTATCAAATCCAAATGATGTTATGTTGGCCCAAAGACCCATAGGAGTATGCATTGTCCTGTATATATATATATATATATATATATATATATATATATATATATATATATATATATATATATATATATATATATATATATATATATATATATATATATATATATGTAAAATATGTGTTTAGTTATTAAATTCCCTCATTTTAAATCTTGCTTTAATTCTGCTATTATTGTTAAAGATTCTTGATAATATCCACCATCAAAAATCATGAGCGCTACCGGGCCATCTTGCCACAATATCTCTAATTTTTAAATCACTGTCCCCCTATGGCTTGGACATTTATTGAAAAAAACGTGCTATAGGAAAAGCCTAAAAGCGCATAAAATACCTAATAATGCCTAAAATGTTTGTAAAATAATGAAACATAACCTAATTGTGACTAGACTTAACATTAAACTCCGTCTTAAGCCCTCGAAATTGTCGACTTTAATAAAAGTCGGTCTTAACACATTAATACACGGTGCAACGTAAATGTATCAAAATAAGTCTGTCTTAAATTTAATCCAGGATTAAGACTACGGTGCACTCGGCCATAAGTTACCGGAGTAAGTTAACATCCAATAATTGTATACAACAATATGTAGAAATGTATATAATCTCTGTGGTGTATATACAAATTTGTCTGCAATTTAAGTTTTATCTAGGGATAACTATTTCTATATATGGTTTTATCTAGGGTGGTAGCATGAAACCATAGAGAAAGGATACAGGGAATCTATTTTCTGTGCATGAAACCACAGGAATTAGGGTTGGTACGGAAAGAACTGAATCGGTTCTTGAGAACGCGTATTGACTAACCGTTCAGTGAACCGGTTCTCGAATACGAACTATACCTGTTATTGCAATTCTAATGTTCAGAACCAGAACTTCAGACCAGACAGTTCAGACGCAGTTGACTGTTCAGACGTTCAGCACGGTTCGGACTAGTTCCAGTAATTTCATGTACTTCTTACTTCTTGTATTAAGTTTTGCGATGCGAGTTGAATATATTTTACATAAAATAAAAATTAAACATAAACTAACTAGTATGTTAACTATAGGGTGTCTGCCAAGTATATGTCTTGAGATTTGTTATCGATTACTTATACGAGAGGACCTGTTTACATAAATTACATTTAGCTAATTGCTTATTTGGGTCCGCAATCGTAAAAAAAATCCACATGGCGCTAGTTCTTTTATTCATTATGATTAATTTACCGCCGATTCGTATTTTCAATAAAAAAAGTCCGTTATATACATGATACATGCGTAGTTGCCACAGTAGAATGAACAACTGAACTGGAACTTTGTAGTCGTTGTTTCGACATCAACACGTTAGTATCGTGGTCTGAACGTTCTGAGCGGTAACAGGTATTGAGAACGGTTCTGAAAAAAGAACGGAACCGTTCTCACCGGTTCATCAATTTCACCTGTTCAGTACCATCTCTAACAGGAATGTGACACCAGTTCACATTCCTGTTCACAAAAATTCCACACCAGTTGACCAGTTCACAAACATTCCGCGATATTTTTGAGATCATTTTTTCGGTGCTCTGTCATTTGCCGCTAATTTAACGGTGGACATATTTGACAGCGTGTTTTAAGTTTGACAATTTGAAATTTGACATTATTGACGGATGTTTCTTGTTTAGATGTGTTAATTTTCCTTTAGGTGTAGAAGAAATTTATTGTATGTATGCAAAAGCACTTGAATAAGGGCATAACTTTTATGAGATTTGTATATTTCTAGATATTTTTAGAGATACGTTTTATGGAAAAAGTAGAAGAAATGAGTGAAATGACGCACTCTTATGCATTGTCGGATCAGTATATGGTCCATGTAGAAGATATGGAAGGTAGAAAAATATTAATTACCCACCGACTTTAATCTAACGACATGGATTGCTTTCAGATGAGCACGAGCAGCTAACTGCCGAAAACACCGATGATTCAAATCATGATGGAGACAAACTTAGTGCACAGTTACGTGAACAAGACAGATTTTTGCCTATTGCTAATGTTGCAAAAATCATGAAAAAAGCTATCCCTGATACGGGAAAGGTAAATAACAAAGTACGCATTGCTTCTACCTACCTGCTTGTATATTTCTAAATTAGCCGTTATTCACGTAAAGACGTTTTAGATTGCTAAAGATGCCAGAGAGTGTGTACAGGAATGTGTTTCTGAGTTTATTAGTTTCATAACCAGCGAAGCCAGTGATCGTTGTCACATGGAAAAGAGGAAAACAATCAATGGTGAAGATATACTATTTGCTATGAGTACCTTGGGATTTGACAACTATGTGGAACCACTAAAGTTGTACCTGCAAAAGTATAGAGAGGTAAGTAACTTATAATGTGAATTATAGAAATTAAAACTGAAATTATATACCTTATTTATACATACCTATAAAATAAACACACTAATTGTCTTTAGGCTGCAAAGAGTGATAAAAATCTGACAGGCGGTGAACTGCTGTATGAAGAGATTCAGGAAGAACCATATAGTAAGTTGCTCAGATATAATGGTGTAGCCAGTCGCAAATGAAAAGAGTAATGGTGATATTTTTTAGACACATCTGCTAGTAATATACTAACAACCGCTGAAAATGGGACTACAGAAACTGTGATATATACATATCAGGACAATAATTCTATTCATCAGTTTCAGTTAGGATAATGTTTATACTTTTGTTATTAATTTACCTATATTACTTAATTTTATTGTTTGTACTATATAAGTTGTAATTTGTTATACTGTTGTAAGTATGATTGAAATATAATATACATGAGTAATGTAATTTTCCTAAGAATTGGAAGAATAAATATTGTATTATGTAATTGCTATTTTCTAATTTGAGCTATTTTTGTGTTGTACCGCTACAAAATTTAAGGAATAAATAATTTTGCAGTCTTAAATATTATTAAATAAGCTAGAAACAAGTTAGTTTTTGAACATATGTTTGTTTCAAATCTTGCAACAACTCTTTCAACTACTGCCCGATGAGCTAGACTTGAAATTTGGTAGGTGTATAGTGTTCCGGTGACAATACAATTTAATATTATTTAATATATTATAAAAAAAATATAAATGGCGGACTTTCCTATTTATAAACTATCCTATTTCTGAACCGATTTGTCTCAAGCTTTTGAAACATTGCGGTGTTTAAGGTCATTCAATACAATTTTTGACTCAAACTTAAAAAAAATCAAAATGGTAGACTATTATATTTATGAATCGAATTGTCTCAAACTTGATACTTTGCTGTGTTTAAGGTCATTCATGGGGATGCCAACACTCCGGTTTTGACCCGGAGTCTTCTGGTTTCACAATCTATTCTCCGGATTATGTATAAATATCTCTGGGTAGAAGTCCAAACAATATCAGGGAAGATTTCAGAAACTCTATAAGACGTGGCAGCATCACAACTCGTCACGTGCATGCACTTGTCTGATTCAGCACAAGCAGCCATCGTAGTCCAAGTATGATACTAATTTATATAATGGCTATATTAATTGTACTATGCGATGTGCCTTTTTTCTACCATTAAAAAATGAAAAATGATATGAAATGATTATGACCTCGATTGACTGAGGAAATTTTTATCTGGTATTAATAAAAGGGCAGCCAAAGTAGGTCATATCTGCTGCATTCACTCAGGAAAGACTGGTCTAACTGGTGAAGGAAAGTGGCATTTACTCAGGAAAGACTGGTTGTTTAAAAACGGGCAATATTTGTGGCAACATCGCTGAATTACTTATATTCGTGTTCTAGGTAACTTCTAATCTCATTTTATTTTGATTTAGCTCTTTCACATTTTGCAGTTTTCATCACAAACTTATCTATTTTTTTTCTGATTGCAAATAATTGTTTTTGAGTTTTGGTTAGAAAACGGGTTAAAATAGAGTATCTACCTAACCAAACTTGAAACCATAAGTGATTTTTTCCTAGACGATTTAAGATGTTTTAAATATGGCCAGAATATGTAGCCTATAAGCTCCGGTCACCTACTCTTTTCTTTGATGACTACTTAAATTTATTAAAAGCACATTATTCAGTATCAGGATCAACTGCTGTATCTTGTTCTTGGTTGCCCCGACCTAAACAGAGTATGCATATGATAGGAATAAGTGCAGAACATCTATTCGATCGAAAGGTATAAAGCACAATACCATTGTTTTTCCATTAGTATCATCAAGTTTGCTGTGCGGTATCTGTTTAGTTAGTTAATGAAAAATCTTACATAACAAAAATGTCCATATAAATAGTAATCCGGTGTCTATACCCTGGTTCCGAAATAGTGTGGAGTGAATCATACATAATATCACACCACCATCACAATTGAACGGTCTGCCTATTTGCAATGGATCACAGAGTTTTTAGTGTGCGAATTTGTGTACACTATAGAAATGGTGGGCAGAACTCATTAGTAACCGGGTCTACTGCTCTCATTGGTGAGTTTTAGGCGGTTCTAAATTAAATTAAATTTCATTGGTCAAAGGTAAAGATGCCGAATTTCCTTGGATATATTGACGCATGCGCTGTTTCATGCCTGTATGTTTTGGCGCGACAGTGGCGCTTCATTGTGTCTTATGTACGGTTGATTCGCGATATAAAATTAATTATAATATTGTGTTATACGCGAGTGTTTAGTGTTTTCATGCGATGGAAGCGACGAATGCGAGTAGTAGGGGTTCTAAAACCAATAATTCCAATCGTAAGCGACTGAATTTGACAGGAGGAGAAGTGAAAATGATGAAAAATGTATACGAAGGAATATTGGAACGGTATTCTGGAATCACTAAAACTGAGGCAGTTTATATATGCGCTTTGATTATATGACAAAAGTCTGTGTGAATAGTGTGTTTTGTACAATTACAGATGAGGAACCCATTGCAAAAAAAATTATACGCCTATGAAATTTCATTCCCTTCGCACCTCATCTCCCTGAGCCGTCCATATGCTGGTGCTGATTCACTCCACACTATTTCGGCACCAGGGTATAGGTAGGTAGCATGTAGGTAGGTTTACTAGCAATAATATTTAAATTTAAGGTACTTCGATTTTACCTTCATAAACACACCCGGGTAGGTAGACAACTCAATCTCACACCCATTGTGTTAAAAGTAGAAAACTATATGACAGGTATTTAATACTAAATGAATTTTAACACCTCACTAGCAAGGTACTAGGTAACAAAAAAACACAGGAGCACACTTAAATAAACGAGACTGCAAGCAAGAAATAAAATGTTAAACGACGATACTATATAACTAACCTTACTATCATCATACAGGTTGTCTCTGCTAACATAATTAATAAAGCTATTTTCTCTGCTCTCTGGATGATCTTCGGGTTATCCGCTACACCCAAGCCGTTGCCAACCAACCTGTAACTAGCTCCATTTATAATTTATACCTAGTGTTTTCGTTTTTTTGCAACGTACATATCATAAGGGAAGTCTCTTAAGAAAACTCTTTTCTGAATGTCTTTCTACACGCATTAGTACTTTATTACTTGAATAACATACTTTAACAATGTTTAACTGAACAAAAAATATGATATCGTTATAAATATTAAACATAAATGCCAAAAAACGACCAGAAAGTTCTGAGTACGTTCCTTTCTGCCTATCCAATGATCAAGTCAATAAAGTATCATCCAACTCCTCTTCTTTGCCCTCTGGCTGTGACAGGATTTTCTTAAGAACCTTACTCACAACGTCTGATAGTGATTCTCTGGCACCCACATCTAAAATTCCCAAACACCTCTGAAAATAAGCAACATTTTTATATTAATAAAGCCCTACTAGTCTATATTAATAAGTAATGACTATAAAGTAATAATAACCTGGAACATTGCATCTCCATCTTTTAGCCTCAGTACTGCGATAAGCGCAATTTCCGAATTCGCTTTACATTTTACATTCCTTTCCTTTGTACCATTTACCAATGTGGGCAGCAGCAATTTTAACCATTCCGCTGTCATTTTTTCTTGAGGTACGGTTTTCGCTAAATGGAATGAAACCCTCGCTAACAGTTGCTTTACGTCATTGCTGTTGTTGTTCATTGTCTAAAACACAAAATAATTTTACCTCAAACACTAAAAGACATTCTACACTTGCAACTTACCCTTACAAATGGTACTAATAAATTATTAGGAATCGCTTCATCGTTTAGCAGTAAATATTGCAACAGATACCCACACGACCTTATTGCAATTTGTGTTACGCCTACAAACTGTGCCGGTAACGACAACTGACTTAAAAGTGTCTGTATTAGTGTATTTCTATACTGTTCATCCCATAAGCTTTCAGGTGTTTCTTTCAGAGCTACCGATAACGCTGAGGCCCGGCCTTCTCTTAAAGTGTTATTCAGAGAGCCATCGTCACCTTAAAAAAGAACATTTTCTTATACCAGCTAGCAAAGTAGTTCTATAAATTTGGATTAATAGGACTTTTATATTCTGTTAATGTTTTATAGTGGTATCTTTTGTTTAAAAAAAATAAAATTAAACGATTTCAATGTCCTCTAGATAGAACACCATGCAACAGAAAAATTGTATAACGAAACAGTATGCGCTGCTAAAGAATAATTATATAAGAGTTCCTTATTTGTTCTATACCAGAATTCAAGGCAGCATTTTAGAACTGCTATAGAATTATGAGTTTGCTTTGTAAATGTGTTATAAAAATTCTTTAAGACCTGTGAGAACGTTTATTCAACAATTCTATAAGTGTTTCCTGCAGACCTTACAGAGCAGCTTAAAGAACTAAAAAGTTCTATAGAACGGGCCCAGTTTTATGGTATAAGTGTTATAAGAACGTTTCGGAAATGTTCTTGGAACAAACATTGCTCTATAAAAAATGCTCTGGAAACGTTCTTACGATTTTTATGGAACATGAAATTGTTAGATGGGGCACATAGTCATCGATAAATACTTACATAATAAATTCTCCGCAAGGGTTGTATCCAACTGTTCCGGAGACAAATATTTGCAAATAGCTCCTAAACATCCCGCCGCACATTTCCTAACTGTATCATCTGCCTGCCCCAGCAAACTTACTAACGTCGCATGTATTTGTTTCCTCACTGGTTCAGACATTTTGTCGCCTGCTGGAGTTATAATACCTCGTAAAGCGTGCAGCGTAGTCTCCCTGCAATAAAATCAGATAACAACATCCCCTAGTTTGAAATAAACAATTAGTTAATTACCGTATCGATATATCTTCGGTATTTTTAATTGTATTATGAAGTTCGGTAAACAGCGGATCAGCTCGTTGATGAATCACAATGAGGTGACTAAGAGCCGCTGCAGATTTTAACCTTACAGTACGGCTAGGATCGTTCAAAGCTTTGACAAAAGTGGTTTGGAGTTGCGGCAAAAATTGCTTCAGCATTATTCCGACCTAAAACACATATCCAATAACAAACAAGTTATTTGATATTTTATACTAAAGTTTACCTTTGCTAGTAATGTTGCCAGGGCCTCCAACACAGCAGTCTTAACGTTAGCGCTGAATCTATCACCTAATATCCTAATGAGCGGACCTGTAATGGCGACAACGCTCGGTTGTAACGCCTGAGGGCTAGTGACTTTAATTATCTCGCCTAGTCCCTGTGCGGCAGCCTCTTTCTCATCACCATCGCCGTTAAGTATAGCTTCTCGGAAAATTGGTAAAATTGGCGCGATACCTTTTGGAATACAAAAACCTGGCAGCAAGTCGGAGGTTCCCTTCATGTCCGACATGGCGTAACGCACTGATTGACGTACATCCGACACATAGGTGGCTTGCTGCTTTGGCTCTAAAGTCTGAAAAATTAAACTCAATAACTATATGAAAACAATAGTTTAGAACGTTACCTTCGTGACGGCATTCAGCGCTTCCCAGGACATCTGCAAGACGTCTCGATCCGTGTCCGTACACAGATGGATCAAGCCCCTAAGTAATTGAGGAACGTGCGCGGTGTACTGCGCTTGAGAATTCGCGCAAAAACCGCACAGTAAAGTTGCCGCTGCACGTCTTTGATCGGCATTTTCATTTTTCGTGTTGTCTAACATTGTATCAATGATGGTTCTAATTCCAACGTCATCCACAACTGATAACACCACAGCTTGGCAATACTCTAATTGCTGCAAAAAGTTTTGTAAATAGTACGGAATAGTTATTTTTTTGGTTGCGCTGGGAAAGCAAAACTTTCCAAGGCGTCACAAAAAGGCACAATGAAAGAGATTTGATGCATTGTACATTATGGATAATTAACGGCGGTTAATTTCTTGTTAAAACTTTTCAGACTACCCTCGTAAATGCTAAAGTATCTTAAATTTAGCCATACTTTTAGCGTGTCAATATATCGCATTTACTACGGACCTAGGTCGGGAACAATAACTAAAACCGTTTCAGTCACTACCCTGAATGTCTAGGATCATTTCTATTTAACTTTAATATAAGAGTAAAACACAAAGTAAAACACAATATGTACCTCGCAACCTCCATTTTGGCTGAAAAACACCACACTCGGCTAAAAAACGGTGAACTAAAAATGTCACACGTTAAAGGGCTGACTCACAGAGCAGCAACACCTACCGGAGCCCACCCTTTAGCCGTTTTTTCGTCATTTCGCTTTTCTATAAAATCCCCCCTTGTTTTCATAGCTCTTAAGATAAGAGTTAATTTAATGGTTGAATCATTATCAATGTTTCCGTACACCCGTTTTTTTGTTTTGTGACTGTATTTACCTGGGCTTCTTCTGGAGTACCCCTGGAAGTAGCCAGAGCTGTCTGAAGAGCTGGTAGAATCCTCGGAAGATATTTATTCAATGCTTCACCAGCTACTGATGCCAGACTAGATAAAGCCTTAGTATTAGCTGGCGGCGCTGTTAATTGTGGCACTAAATATGGCAAAACCACTCTCGATTTTATTGCCATCACTTGACGTAATCCGTCCAAAGTCCACTCAACAACATTCGGATCTTTATCATTCTAAAAATTGAAATTTTAGCATAGAACAAACGTAAATATCGACTTGTATTCAATTAACATGTATTTTGTTAAAACTCGATTTAAAACTTACCAGTTGGTTCAGCAATGTCGGCAGAATATCGTCTAATGCCCTAGAACCTACAGTTGAATGCAAACTATCAAATGTCTTCGCCGCAGCTTGCCTAACCTCAGGCAAAGGATCGCAAAGGGCTTTTCTAACCGTTGGCACCAAAGAATTAACGAAAGTCAGCACCATGTCCTTGGAAGTGGACGCCATAATTTCGGATAACCCGATACAAACTCCCTGCCTTTGGTCAGGTTGGTCAGACTGTAGTCCTCTCTCTAATATGGGGATGATTTCTGGCAAGACACGTTCACCCAGCTTCCTAACTAAATCTCCTAAAGTCCTAGCCGCTACTTGTCGTTTATCGTAGCTGTCGCTCGCCAGACAACCCAACAGTAAGCTGAACAGGGTTGGTAAAATCTCTCTCAACGTCCTCGGAGTGTTGGTGACTACCACCTTCCAAACGTGCAAAGCCGCTTGCCGTACCATCAGGGCAACGTCGGAGCGCCCCATGTATAGACCGGCTAATACACGGTTACGTCTTTCGGCACCTAGGGACCTGATGATAGCCATGTGCGATTGTTCGGTACCAAAGTTGTCGTCTTCGCTAGCCGTTTCCGTGCTCATTTTACCCGTTACGCCAGAAATTCTGTACAAGAGGTCACCGAGCAGTTGAACTGAACTAAAAATATTGAAAATTTGGTAAGAAAACAATGAATTGAAGCCCTGGCCAGACGAAATATCGTCCAGAAAAGCTACACTTCCGGTCAATCACAGAAAATATTATACATGCGCTTACCTATATCTAATTCTCCAGTTCTCATCGAACAAACCCTTCTCTAACTCCGGCAGCAGCAGCAATATGGCCGAATCCGCATACAAAGTCACAATTCTCTGTCCTGCTTTAAGCGCAGTATCCCTGACATATTCGTTCTCGTCAGCCAAGGCCTTCAAAATCGGATTGATGATCTGGCCGATGTACGGTGTAAACTCGTTAGTGAAAACCACGGGCATGTAAATAAACATCATAATATAACCGTCTTTAACGTGTGGCGCTATGTCAGTGCGTTCTGCTGTGCTGATAATTTCCGGCATGAGTTTGTGCAGTTTTTCAACGCCTAGACCACCAACCACTTCAGAGAGACCTTGCGCGGCTCCCGATCGATCAACGGAGCTGGTTTCCGAAGTCAGTGTTTGCATAAGCCAAGGAAGTAAATCCTCAAAGCTAGATTCGCCCATTCCTCGAACCATAGCACCTAAGGCTCTGGCGCTAACGGACCTAACCTCAGGCACAGGATCCAATAAGGACATTTTCAAGCCTGGTATGATCGTCGGTAGGTACGGCATTAGATCCTTCTGGTCAGTGAGCGAGTACATATTCCCGATAATCTGCGCTGCCATTTTACGTGTTTCAGTTGAACGATCCATAAATGCGCGTTGAACTACAGGCATTATTAACGCTAAGGAGGGAGCATCAATGAAGTGAACAAATTGCGTGTCTAAAAGTGTTTGTAAGCATACAGACGTCTTATTAGAGGGGTCCTGCAGTGCTTTCAGAAGCACCGGAACAATAGCTGAAAGTAGGAAATAAACGATATTAAAGTATATTTTTGAAAAAATACAATTTACCTTGAATTTCGGGGTTTCTTATAACTGAACCGATAACTTTTAACGCAGCAGCCCCCGCTTCCTGTACTTTCATGTGGGAGTCACTCAAAACCTCAATCAACTTAGGCACTATGCTAGGAAGACAAGACGATAGTTGTTTCGGTGCACAATACGCCATGGCACCCAGTAACTCCACAGAACCTTAAAGCATGCAAAATAAACAATCAAATCCGATTAACTTAGCATAGTTCGTAAATGTTCAGCTTCTTACCGGTCTTGGTTCGCCAAGAGTCTTCTTCCAAAGCATCCAGAAGGGACGGCAATACCAGCTTAACCCCATGACCCGACAACTTACTCATAACGACTTTGGCTGTATCATCAGCTGCGGTACGGACATACTGACTAGTGTCGCCAAAACATTGCAGCAAGTGCGGCAGAACATGTACTATATACGGCTCAAACAATTTTCCCAACATTTGGAAGAGCATTTCAAAAGCAAATAGAGCTCCTAAAATAAATTACAAAAAGATTTACACCAAATTTAACCAGAAGAAATTTTTACCTTCTCGGTGTTTGTAGTTTTTTTTATCCTGGATAGCTTCTGTTAATTTAGTCATTATGTCATGTTGTTTTAGAGCTAGAAAACCCATCCCTTTGACTAAACCGGCTAAGCCATATGCCGCACCCTTACGTTCACCAAATTTATCGCCCTTCAGTAACTGGTGTAGTAGTTTATTCACATAACCAGGTGCATCATCCTTCACTGAAGGAATTAGTGGAGGCAAACAATTAGCTACAGCTTCTTGCACCTAAAATCGCACCTTTAAGGCATGCTTTACTTAAAATTTGTATACAAATTTACCGTCTGTGATGGAGTAGACAAGGCTTGAATCAACCTTAAAACAATCGGTTTAATTCTAGGATCATCTTTATCCAAGTGGCGAGCTAGGGAACCCATTAGGATTACAACAGCTTGTTTAACAGCATCATAATGAGCGGACTTCGATGATTTTCCCATGAAATCGTCAAATACGGGCCATAGGGTACCAACAGTTTCCTAAAAAAAATATATACTATAATATATAGCTGAACTTACCTGGCGTATCTAGGGGCCACATACCAAAAAGGCAGATATCTTATTTTCCAAAATAATTAAATTATTTTCTTTTAAAGAAATGAATATTCAGGATATAAAAAAAGATATAAATGTGGCATTGCAAATTTTTAAAGATTAAAAAAATAAATATTATGTAAAAGTTGAAAACCTTTATTTTTAGAAGTTTAATATTTTTGAAAAATGTTTATTTCAAAACAATTAAACTTTTACATTTAGCATTTTCACATTTAGGGCACAGTTTGCCCCCTTAAGGGCGAAATTTAACAAAAAATAAAATATTTTCATGTAGAAAAATAATACAAGGCTGATATTTTAGCACTTTTTTCTTTGAAGTATTCTTCTGTCCCTGGTGCATGATAGACTATTCGTTTTTGAATGTAATTGTCCGAATTTGAAGTTTCAAGGCTCAGCTGTTTTTGTTCGGTGTTTACGAAATACCATTTTATTAGAAAGGTTCATATTTGACAAAAAAATCACATTTAAGGAGTAGTTTTTACCCCGTAGACGTGCAAATTTTAACAATTATCCTATACCCTGGTTTCGAAATAGTGTGGAGTGATTCATCACCAGCATATGGACGGCTCAGGGAGATGAGGGGCGAAGGGAACGAAATTCCATAGGCGTATTATTTTAGAGGGGGCAGAATAAAAAAAAATTAAATAAAATATCCAAGTTATTAACATTGTTTTTAAGTGTACTTGTGATGGTTTTTTTTATTATCTTAAGAATATTCCTTCGTATACATTTTTGATCATTTTCAGTTCTCCTCCTGTCAAATTCGGTTGCTTACGATTGGAATTATTGGTTTTAGAACCACTACTACTCGTATTCATCGCTTCCATCGCATAAAAACACTAAACACGCGCGTATAAGACAATATTATAATTAATTTATATTGCGAATCAACCGTACATAAGACAAAATGAAACGCCCCTGTCACGCCAAAACATTCATGCATGAAACAGCGCATGCGACAATATATCCAAGGAAATCCGGCGTCTTTACCTCTGACCAATGAAATTTAATTTAATTTAGAACCGCCTAAAACTCACCAATGAGAGCCGTAGACCCGGTTACTAATGAGTTCTGCCCACCATTTCTATAGAGTGTACACAAATTTGCACACTTGTGATGCTGGTGTAATATTATGTATGAATCACTCCACACTATTTCGGAACCAGGGTATAGAGTATGACTACATATTACACTCATATGCGACTCCTTTCATCTTGTAACACGACAAGAGCAAACCGAACACAGCTCCGAAGGATCGTGAGTATGCCGTTAATCGGAGAGTTCCCGGTATGCTCTTTACGAGGTTTGTGTACAAACATCCAGATCTTTAACTTGGATATATCTCTTTCTTTGTTTCTATTTGCCTCTCACTAAGTGTCGCAAATGAGTGTAATATGTGATATGAATATGCTATAAAAAGAAACCTACTGTCCAAGTTTCCAGGTTCAACGTTGATGAGTCAGTGAATCACGTGTACATTTTTGTACATATTTACCTAACCAAAAGTATGCAATAGAAGGTTTGAAAACATTGAGATAATATAACAAATAAACATGAAATATTACGGTGTCTACACACTATGTGCTTCCAAGTATATGAAAGCAAAAAAATTCATTTTAAAACACATACCTACAATACATTTGAACTACTGTATATTACAAATACATTTTCAGAAAAAATCTTACCTTGCCATGCAAATCTACTACTCTCAGGGCTGCATTCAACATTTCCTTCCTTACTATTTCATTTCTATCGCCCAGTGAGGTAAAGACGAAAAATTGAACTAGATCCCCTATTAGCTCTGGTGTTATCAACGGAGCTAGCTCTGCCAGTGAAAGCGCTACTCCTCTTCTGGGGAACCAGGTGTCAATAGCTTTTTCTACTTCTCGCCCGAATTCGTCCATCCTTGCTGGAATCATCTAGAAGCTAAAGAATTAGTTTCAAAGTAATTATAAAATAAATTAATGTATACCTTCAACCGATCCCTATACAACTGTATTAATTTCTTTAAAGTACTCTCTACTTGGTCTGTGTTATTTTCCAATAAGGCCGCCAATGCTTTGGCTGCCGCTGCTTGAACGCATTCTACAGGGTGCTCAATGTCGCTCATTAGCTCCTCAGTTAAATGCACCGGAAAGTCCATTTTCTCTTGTTCCCATAATTGATCAGCCAACACCCTGCAGTACACAAACAACTTAGAGCAATATACATTTTGTATATAATTGTCATGTTGCAAAAGAAAAATAATATTTTACGATAATTTTCAATAAATCACTGAATTTCATGCAATACTATACCTGTTTTCCTCATTTTCATCGAATCTAGCTATCCAAATCCTCTTATTTGCTCTCAAAGCATACTCATAGTTACTGTCATAGCTGGGCAAAGATGACGCAACTATCGTTAGGCTTCTCAAGGCAGCATCCCTGACCACCGCTGTAGGACTTTGTAGTCCGCCCAATAAAACATCTATTTCAGCTGTCGTAGCCTTCGCACAACCAGGCTGGCCACTCACGCAACCCGCTACTTCAAGCAGACAGGCCTCGCACTGTGACTGAACGCGCCCCGATGTACTATCTATAATTTTAACGATAACGTACTTTCCCATCTGTATTATTTTAAAAACTTACTTATAATATCAACCAGAAGACTGAACATCTCTCTGGTCGGTAAATACTGTGGGTGGTAAACATCCTTTGTCCCATTCTCCTCGCTGCCTCGCAACTTCGCATGTTCGGTAACGATTTGCAAACCGTCGTGTATTATTTCTTCATGATTCTTAGCATAATTAGATGTCAAGCTGTATTTAAGAAACGGAAAAGTGTAACTAAACGCTGCTACTGTAAAACACTTCTCAGTATGTTCCTCTTCAGTATTTTTAGGCACAGCTCTGTCATGTATCAGTGAGACCGTTCTCACCATCGCCTTGTTTATGTTCTCCGCTTCCCAGTTCTCGTCCAAGTCGCATTGGGGCCTGGCCAGTCGAAGCGTTATATAAGCTATTAACTTCCCTAGACTCTCTAGGTGTTCCGGGAAGACGGTTTTTCTGAGGTCAGTGAAGAGCTTGCATAAGTAAGGGGCAGCCAGTGGGGACTGTAAATCTTGCAGTATCGGCGAGAGGAGGTCTTTGAAGTATAGAGACAGGGCCAGGGGGTTCCCCCTGGCTGACGCTCTTACCATAGAAACACAGTCCAGTATGACTTCATTCAACTAAAAGTTAGGTTAAAAGAAGGTGCTAACAAGAGAATATCATATATATTCAATGTCATTATAATTAATAAGTCATTAAATTAAGGAACAAATGTAGTTAGTCTGATAAGACTAAAAAATATACCCCCCAACTCACCTCTGTTAGCCTATTTCTTATCGCTTGCTCTTTAACTTTCTGATTCTTTATTGCTTCCAATTGTTTCGGAGTATACTGCGGCTGTTTAATTTTACCCTCTTTCCTTTTTTTCTCTTCCAACTCCCTTATCAACTGCAATTCTTCAACCTGCTCCTTATAGCTATACACCTTACTTTCCCTTTTCAAATTCATTGCAGCAATACTATCATCTCTAAAAATATTAACCATATAACCCTCTCCCGCATAAGTCTCTAACTTCTGGGCTAACCATTGCAGTTAGAATCAGGGGTAGAAGGAAAAAAAAGCAAAAAAATATTTTTACATCCGCAAAGAAAATTGAAACTTATAAAATGACTGAATGAATCTAGCAAACATTTCAGAATAATTTTAACCAGGAAAAATAATTCCTTACCCGGGTACTACGCTTTTATCGTACAGCTGTCCCTCTGGTGTCAAGAAAGTGAAATAATCGTCCTTAGATATTTGGCATATTTTAGGATTTTCCAGTGCAGTCGTTACCTTATTTATAATACCAGGTAATATACAGTCTGCGTTTAAACCCACCAAGGTTGCCAAAGCATTTTCATTCATCTGCAATAGAGGTAATTACTACACGTTTTAAAACGAATAAGATTACTCACCGGTGTATTTTTATATTCCTCCACGAGAAGCTTCCTAAAGTGGCTGGCATGCTGCGCTACTAAATCCTTAGGTTTACAATTGAGATGTTTGACGATCTTGACCCACAAATCTGGAGCCAGCCTGACGATGGACGGATGATGGGTAGGCAAAAGGGCTTCGATCGCTAGCAAACGCACATCCTCAGATGTAAGCCCAGTGGAAGAACACAACGAGGTTATGCAATCAATAAGCGCATGGGGCGAAATGCAGTTGTTATCGTTCTCCTTTTGGTCTTCTTTATCAGACTTGGACAAAATCCTGTTAGAACTTAAGAAACTTTGCAGTTCTTTGAATAGCACCCTAGCAATTGTCACTCCACTTAAACTACCAACAATTCTGCTTAATACCCGTAGGCAATTCCTCCGTACCGTAGTGGAAGAATATGTGGCGCAATGCAAAATCGCTCGGTGCAAAGGAGCTGCTTTTTTATCTATTTTTTCGGGGTACACCACTAGAAGCATTTCACAAAGTTGCATTACATATACCAAACCTAAAAGCGGAACAATACATTATCACTTTGCTTAGAACAGTCACTATTTTCTTACTATCTTCAGAGCACGTTGTTAAATATTTCTCCGATAGGAAGATCTGTTTATCAGTGTCCAAAACGGCATTCCATACCACTTGGAAATTGTTATCTTTGTCTTGCTGGGCATGGGCAAGTTTCAGCAGTACTAAAGCGGCGCACAGACCCTCAGTGACGGATAGAAATACGGCCGGTTGTGATACCGCCTTTTCTACGGACTTTATCAAAATCGGAACGATTACAGATGTTTGCGTAACTGTTTTTGTGTTGAACGTTGATAGCATGCATTGGATGTATGATGTTTTAACCAGAGGAGTAGAGGTTTTTAAATTCAGGCCATTCTGTAATAAAAAAAACGGGTAATCATGGTCAAAACGCAAAGGAAGTCACAAACTTGCATACAAAAAAGAACAGTTTCAGTTAAATTATAGTTTATAGAATACTATGACCAATAACTGTTAATAATGATCGACAATCTATCCTGTTTACTTCTGCAAACTATAAGTGACGTTAGTTTTGTACTAGGTTTAGTTAAATTTTCTTAATACAGGTAATTTATTAAATGATATCTTTAAAAACAAGTTTCAAATGAATATAATTAAAGATAAATACATTTTGTACAAACCTTAAATGCATCAACGATTTTCTTCGGGACCTCGATGATGAGCTTGTTAGTCCAAAGTGAAAGCATATCTAGAGCATGACATAGTGTTTTTTCATGAACTTCTATTTCAAGGACTTTAATAAACTGATCGGCTGCTGCTATAATTAGACTGTCGAGGCTTTCGCCCTCGACATAATTATAACTAAAATTGCCCGCACCCTAAAAAATAAATTTTATAAATCGCCTCATTACCAATAATTACACCAGGCAGTACCTGAAGAACACTTATTTTATGATCCACCACAGTTAACTTCCCGTCTGATCCATGAAAAACAGAAAATGTTTTTTTTAAAAGATCCTCCACTGCCTTACGATCTTTAATTTTTCCCGCCAAGCACTTACAAGCCTCTGCTGCTTCTCTTCTTGCATTGTCATCTTTCGAGTGCAAATTTGCTGCAATTTACAAATATTTATTACTACTTTACTTATATGAAGCAACTTATAGAAAAAATATTTATGTCACTATGCGTACCTATTAGGCTATTTCCTATTTCCAAAGCATTCCCACTGAGATCAAGATTCACTCCAGATATAACCAACCCTACACATTCCAAAATAATTTCTGGATTCCGTAACATCGCCTTTTGTAATGCAGGCAGAATCTGTTTTTTAAGTAGCTCATCGTTAACTTGCCGTAAGAGTGGATAACAAGCTCTTATCACATTCGGCAACGGTCTGACTTTAGTACTGATCAAGCTTTTTATAAAAGTATCTACCAATTGATCCTAAAGTTATAGGTTTTAGTATAGTTATGAAATAATTACTCTGTCACTTACTAGGTATGACTTCAATAG
Source organism: Tetropium fuscum (assembly GCA_964058915.1). NCBI lineage: Eukaryota > Metazoa > Arthropoda > Insecta > Coleoptera > Cerambycidae > Tetropium > Tetropium fuscum. The sequence continues at coordinate 44,487 of CAXKVY010000244.1, read as the reverse complement.
ATCACTATTGATGTTAGATAATCGGTTCACTAGAGCAGAAGCTAAAACAACAGTATATTGGTTTTGCTCAATATTCTTTAATGTATCCAGGTATAATTTTTCACTATTGGATATGCACGCCCATGAAACATTTAACTAAAATCAACGAAAACTATCAATACACAACAATCACAATATTATTATAAATTAGATGGACGTTCATAAAAACCTACCAAATTAAATGCTTTAGACGATCTTTTACTATTTCCAGCTGCAAGAACAGAAGTTAACAAATATGATTGTAATTCAACAATCTGCGATATCTGGCTTTGCGTTGCTGTTATGCTAAATTTCCACCCATTTGAGAACAATAAAGCAGACCAACTTAATGCAAACAAAGCCGTCTTGCTGGTGTTGGCCCTAAAAAAAGAATATTCGTCACTGCCCGTTTCATTTCAATTATCGTTTACCACATACGTGACAACTAAACTTTTGTGCTGAGCGGCAAAATCCAACAAAACTGATGTCAAACATTTTATACAGGATTCAGGATGTGTAGCTTGAAGTGCCACTATCAAGTTACGAACAAGTATCTGTGAAAAACTATCCCTGTAACGGGGTAAAGTCAGTAATAAAACTTTACAAATGCCTTTAACAATATTCTCGTTGATTCCTGAAAATAAGAACTGTGAAACTACTCGCCTTCTTCAATAAAAACGCTTACCGGGGTTCGGCAAAACAAATATGACATTATCTATAACCTTTTTTCTTTCTTTTAAACTCGCCGTTTGGATTCGGTAATACAGGTCTTTTAGGGCCTTCGATAGCTGAAAATAGTGGGGAAAGTATTAGACGGTTTCTATGGGGTCTGTTTGAATTGTAAATGATGAATATTGTGTACACGTGATAAAATTTACCTCAGCATCTGCCATAATCTCCGGTTAGGAAAATTGAAAGACTGACATTTGACAGAATTTGACAACCTAAAAATTACAACTTCTTCTTCTACTACAATAGGTCCATTGACTTCAGGAGTGTTTGTTACTAAGCTACCGTGGAATTACTCACGAAACATATTGATCTTCGCGGAACATATATCTTTCCGAGTACTACAGGCACAACTACTATAGACAGAGAAGGATTGCTCATTTCCATAAGCCTATCATTAGACAAATATCGAGTCCCCACCACTCTGTTGACATCAGTGATGATGCCCAACGTTGGTTGATTCCGCCACAAGTTGGATTCCCGCCGTTTTTACAGATCAATGCACATTCAGAAATCTGTCTGCCTACGGTTTGCTGTTTTAGTTTATATAGTGTATTTTTAGTGTATTTTTGAGTTTTTAGTGTTTTTGAGTGTATTGATTACTTACCATTATCGATATAATCACATTAATCACCTACAATAACAATAATGTTTCTATTTGAAATTGACCGCTGAAATCAGCCGAGCATCATTGGCGACGTCACGATTGGTTCACATTTGTCTAACGAAGCGAGGCAGATAAGCTATTCTTCCCTGTGTATAATCGTTGCTATAGGTAAGTACAGGCATACCTACTATTTCTCCAAGTCTCCCATGGAGGGAAAAAGATTCCCATGAAAACACAACACTTAGACAGCCACGGTTACTACCAAAGATATTTTAATTAAAACGTCCCTGGTTACTACGCTGATAGGCCGTAAATGGTTGCCTGGCCCCTGATAGGTCCGTAAATTCCCGGTTACATTTCGCTACTCATACGCTCATACATATATCCGCCATTTTAAGGTAAATTTTGTTATTAGAGTAATTTTATTATAATAATCACAGTGCAAGTGTTTTATGGGCTTTGACATTTTTTATGTAAATGGCAAATTTGACAGTTCTCTACGTTTGCTTATTTGGGTGATTTTAAAACTGCATTTGGGTATATTAATTTTCTTTTTCCTTTCCATTGGATACGGCGATTTGTTACTATATATATGTCGTAGGAATATTGCAGAAAATATAAATTATTGCAGAAAATATTGCAGAGAGAGAGAGAGAATTACTTAACTTTGCCACTATTGAACCGACTTTGTTTCTCTTACCGTTGCCGAGATCCCGTATATTGCATCGAATATGAAGCACCCTGTATATCGGAAGAAGAGAATTTAATTTTCCATTACCTGTTAATTAATTTCACAATTTTTAGAGTATGGCTAGAGTCGTGGGTGTTTTTATAGGAAATTTCACAATTTTTAGAGTATGGCTTAATTATCCAAAATGATTATAGAATTGCAAAAACATATAACTACATGTATATACGCAAACAGGTTGGTTTCGATAACTTGTACGCTGCTGGGTATTGTCTGTAACAGACATATATGAGAATGAAAAAATGCCGCATCGTCAAAGGATGCGGCTACGCTTTGACGATATTAAAGTCGGCTCGCGCGGCTTTCAAAGACATCGGGTTTCCCTTTGACGATGCGGCATTTTTTCATTCTGATATATGTCTGTTACAAACTGTATGCCATTGTGATAATAATACATCAGTTCTGAGAGATTTTAATGTAAATTTGTCAATACGCACTCTATGCTGGGAATGTTTGTGGTGGGGGTGCGACAGACAGAGATGCGCTCGAACAGGGACGCCGATTGTACCCAAGAACGTATAGACTTGGGTACGTACCCAAGAATTGTATAGAGGAATACAATATCCTTGGTGCCTAAGTACCTACATTTGAAAATGCAAATGACCTTAGAAAGCTGATTTTTGGATATTGTATAGGCAGGGGCTTACAAAAGCTTAACTTGCAATTGCCTACCAAGATTTCCTGAGCGTTCTGCGCCATCTTGTAAACAGGGGTTAATTAATATTTTTTTTGCGATAACCCGGCTCGGCAAGGAGAAAACAACCAAAAACAAGCTTCAATTTCTTAATTTTTTACTTTCTCATTCGATATCTCAACGACGATCAACAGTAGGTGAAAAATTCATAGGACCTTAATAATTGTAGAACATAAAAACAGTATGTATATAATATAGGTACCTAATCGCTATTTTCCTATCAGGACGGATTAGCCTATTACAATGTAATATATGTATATTATGCCAGTTAGTATTAATTAATAAAAGCGTCCACACTTTTATCTCCATAAATATAAACCGTCTCATTTGCAGTTAATTACATCGGAAGCCTCTAATCACTATGTTTGCAGGGGATATGTTGTTTTGTTGTTTATAAAACATATAAATAAGTACCTATACATTTTACGAACATAATAACTGTTTTATTTATTACTTTATTTGTCTAGATAAGTTAGTTGCAGTTTTGTTGCAAAACATAATATACTTAAAAAATCGCTTTTCTCTCCGAAATAGGAAAATGATACAGGGAATCGCCTAAACTCGCATATAAGTACAAACTCCACAGTGGCGGAGCACGGATGCCTAGAGCCCTGTGCAAGAAAAATATTCCCCAAATCCCCAATAAAAAATATTTGTTTAACGAAAATATTATACCTACAGAAACAAACAAAACACTTCATTTCATGACTATCTATCATGACCAAGTCAAGTTTAAAAACAAAGCAAAGAAACTAAAAGTTCGGAAATATGAAAATAAGAAATATCTTTAAAGGGTTTATTTCCTACCTTCGCCTCGGAAAAATCATGAACCAGTTTTTTTAATATTTAACTGGCGCGACTTTGTGTGTTCTATTGCCAATATAGAGCGGGCACCCAAGCGATTTTGAGATATAGAATTTCTAAGATCGTTTATTATTATTTTTCAACGATTATTGTCAACCTTTCAGTTGTAAACTTTCAACTTGCAAAATACCTACCTGCACTTGTTTTCCGTATGCTACATCAAACAAGCGCAACATTTTGAATACAAAAAAAAACGGATGTTGCAAGCCATGCACCTAGTGCTCCGATCATGCAGCACTACAAGTTTTCCCTAAAATATCAAGCTAAAAAATTAACAGTAACTCTGAAAGAGGCATAAACTCTTTGTAAAACTTAACAAGCATCACATTTTTGAGCAAGTATAGGTTTAACACATTTATAAAAATAATAATAGGATTTTAAAAATATAGGATAATATAAAGGATAATATAAAGGATTTTATTTTAGGTGGTTTGTTTTTATTTTTTATTTACTGTTTACCTTAAAAGTGTAAATATGGCCTCGTGATATTAGGGGAGGGTCCAATGTGGTTATTATAATTGTTTTATCTATTATTGATAAGTCTTCAATATTTGGAAATACAAATGTGTTCTCTGGTGCTTTTACCCCAATAAATTTTGTTTACCACAGTAAAACTACTGGGAATCCAAATCAGTTGGAAGGATTTCAATTATTTCTCCAATGACTTACGGTACCTACCTATGGGACATTCAACATCATATTTAGAGCATAGTTTTGGCCATTCATCATGTGAATTACAACTTTTTTAAGTAGGGATGAATTTTGCAAATTAATTTTTTCATTGCCCGCGAAATAATTTGAAAAACACGTGTTTTAAAATTTAAAACATACATCGCGATAATAAATAAAACGGCTCAGGGTATGACCATGAAATTTTGGCTGCTTATAGAAGAAATTACAGTGCTTCCGATGGCAAAAATTAAGTTTTTTAAACATGAGACTGTACAATGTACATGAGTGCTGTAGTTTTACAATGAAAATATTGTGATTTTAATAATAAAAATGCATATTTTCATTGCAAAACCACAGCACAGGCTTTTAAGAAAATTTGGGACAAAACTTGTATTATAATATCACTATAATAATAGCTAGTACCTGAAATTAATTTGATTATCAGATTTTATGTAGCTTTTTAATTATTTTTAGTTAACTAAATACATGATTTGCCTCTCACAAAAGATAATTTCTTAATTTGGTGTGAAAAATAGGTGCATATATGTTGAGACAAAAATTACTCGGTGCATTCAAGTCACTCTAACTCTTATTTAGTCTGATAATAAATGAGATACCCATAATTATGCTATTGACCGGTAGTACAATCAGCGATCAGTTAATTAACAAATGAATAAATTACAGACCAAGCAAGTAAACATATTTGCAGATACAGATAAACTTATGCAATTTCTTAAGAATTTCCATGTGGTACTACAAAAAATATAATTCACCAACAAACAATCATAAGATAAAAATAATATTGAAAGATAAAACAATTGACGGGGGATTCGACCCTAGCAACAAAAGTATGATTTTATGAACAAACAACGATAACAATTGGTATAAAAGATCCAGCATAGCTCTGCGGAAGTACATTCACCGGTTGTGCTCAAGATGAATTTCATCCTATTATTACTTGCCCTTGTTGCATTTTGCCATGCCAATCTCCAAAGGTGGCCTACAAGTGGTAGAAACGTGAACGTCGGCGAAGATGGGACTATCGTCATAACGGGGGCTAACGGAAAGAGAATTACCATCTCAACGAAGGATGTTGGCGCAAACGGTCGGATCATTGACATTTCTGCGCCTGATGGCTTTACCAAGAGGATCCAAATCGATGATAGCAGTGATACTAGGGCAGTGAACGTCTTTGACACAGGAAGAAACAATGATGTAAGTGATGAATTCACGAGAGACAAAAGGAGCTCTAGAGGAAAAAAGAGCTCTAATCAAGTGGATACACTATCTAAAATTGTCAGCCAATTCGAAGGAGGTGTAGATGACGCAGCATACCAACAACTCTTGCGGCAAGTCGGCGCAGCTGTTCAGTCCGGGAAATTGGACGGATCTGTCTACGAAATACTATTTAATTTAGAAGAGGGCAAATCCCAAGCTCAAGAATCGCAGCAACCCAGCCAACAGCAAGACCAAGACATCGTTGGGAACCGATTGCAAGGACAATATAACATTTTAGAACTATTGCGCAAGCAAGGCCAACAAAATAGATTTGCCCAACCCGGAGCGCAAGGATATGCTACCCCATATGGCCAACAACAAAGCCTATACGGACAAGGAGACTACAGTCGCTACGGGCAACAAGCGTTACCAGTTACAGGGGCACAATCGCTTGTTCGTCCTCAGATGGTTTCCTACTCACCAGCACCAGGATTGGCATACGGTTTGGAAGGCGCTGTTGGTCCAGCAGTATCATATGCATACACCGCATTGGATAGCCCTGTATATGAAAGACCTTTTGTGCAAGTACCAGTAGACACTTACAATGCACAATTATTAAATGAAGTCCATCGTCCATTAAACCAGTACGTCAGGCAGGTTGTTCAAAGTACACCAGCACAGCTCCAAGAGATCATCCAGGAAGTAGAGTAAGTATATAAGACAACAATATGCAATAAAAAAATTGTATTTTATTATAATAATTATAGCGAGCTTCGCGGCGAGCAAAGGCGAATCCAACAACAGGTGAGTCAGCAACAGTATCTACAAGAACAGCAGATGTTGCAACAGGGCCTTCAAGTCGATTATCAGCCACAATTACAGCAATTACCTAAACAGTTGCAACAGCAATTCGCGCAACAGAAAAATCCACAACAGCAATACCTTCAACAGCAATATCGGCAGCAGCAACAACAATACTTACAATACCAGCCACAACAGCAATATCTAGAACAGCAAAAACCTTACACTACTTGGAGGGATTACTTCTTACGCCCCAGCCAATATAAGACCCTACAAGGACAAAGGCTCTTGCAACAGCAACAGGGCTACTACCACCAAAGCGGATTAAATGGAGGTACATAATATTTTACCGAGTAAATTAGTGTGGCCTTGAAATAATGATGATTATTGTATGTTTCAGAATATGCTCAACCACGCTACAATTCCCCGGTCGTCTACTAAGAAGAACGTTACCACACATCAGCCCAATCAGCCTCAGATGGAACACGCATATAATGACATTACTCATAGTAATTGTTAAATAGGGAAGTAATAATAAAGGATTATTAAAAATTTACTTTTTTTTAAATAATTTTATAGACGATTAATATATGGTGTTTAGGAAGTAGTTGAAAATTTACCTATATTGAAAAACAAAGAAACAAATCAGGCTGCAAAAGTGCGATATTTTACTTGCGAAAACAATGACGCTAGTGACCCGTGCTACAATCAGCGAATATATAATAATGTACATATTTTCAGTACCATATAGGTTCAGTAACATTGAATATATTCTTGCTATATGCAATATGCATATTGTATGTATAGGTATTATTATATTGTAGTAACAGACGTTTTGCAACGTCTGTTATACTTACTTAGAATAATAATTAATAATACATCAGTAATAATAGGTAAGGCGAGGAGCATTAAGCCCGAAACCTGGCAGATATGATTTTGGAGTGTAGGATTTTAGTTTTTTTTTGGGATTCGCTCACAAATAATATATACCTATATAATGAATATACGTACTTGCTCTGCCTCCAAAAGTTGTGCTATTTGCAGGATAAATAAGGATGTAAAAAAATCGGTAAAATCACGCCTTTTGGATATTTGTTTACCTATATAACTTTGGGAATACCTACCTATGCAATTTAGGGGAAAAACAATATAGTTATATATTTTCTACAAGATAGTATTGTTTTAAAACTCGCACATGTTATATTTTTATTGCTATATTAGCAATAAAGCAGAAAAATAGTGCTTATAAAATCGAGATCATTTTGACGCGCTCGACTGACAGGCTAATTCCACTCTAAATGTGGACTTAAGTACCTACTCTACAGAGTATTACAAAACGAAATCCCAAAACCCGATAATAATCGGTCCGATCGTTTTGGCATGAGATATTTATTAAGTAGTTAATTTTAGCGGGAAATATCATCATATTTTTTTGCGTCAATGCTGAGGTTAAAGTAGTGCATTTTATTAGTTTATCGTTATAATATCTACTTTCCTTTTTTTTACGTTTGGGGCATTTTTAAGTTAAATTTTTTTTTATTTTAAATCAATAATTTTGTGAATAGAATATCCAAATCGGTCGTATAGGTTCTCGAGATATCGATGAGTGTCAAAGTCTACAAGCCATAGACGACCATCTACAAAGGGTTAGCTGCAAAACCACAGCTTACCTAACGCTGTGGCAAAACTATGCACAGGTGTACCACCAAAAATAATATTGAATTCGGTAAGTGATGTTTCCAAGAACTTTTCGGAGGGGTTTCGTTTAGGGGTTTATAAATAAATATTATCGCAGGTGGCACTCGGGCCTTTTCTAAGAAAATTAAATGAATATCACCAAGCCGGCCATCTGAGGGGCCAAACCGGTTGGTAGAGGCTCAATTGCGAGCCGCTATCGCGCGTTCAAATCCAGTGCACGCCCTTGAACTAGCAACTCCCGGCTTCTATGGCACCAATTTTCATGATTTTTTTAAATAGATACTATAGCAAAATGAGAGGAACTCAATACCAATACCATCAATACACCGATCCTGGAAAAAACGGGCGCCTTCTTAAGTTCTTGTCGCGGTTCCTAGATTCGCTAAAGTTTATATCATCAATATTGGCATGTACGTCATCAAGTGTATAGATTAAAATACCTGCACGAAGCAAAGACATGCGAATTACGCTTTGGTGCGTTTTATTTGCATAGATTTAAATACCAAAACATACAACATTTGACTTCTAGATTTCCGGTATAACTAAGACGTACGTTACTGATATGAAGCTCTGGATTAGATAAAGATGAAATTTGGTCTGCATGGGTCTTTCATCGGGGCAGCGACAACAGAGATATGCTCCAAGTCTCTGAGCGACGTACGTGCCGTGAAATTAGAAATTACAATTTTCGTCTGACGTTATGTTTGGCTGCTGTATGCCTATTTTATTGTTAAAAATAAGTGAATCCTTATTTCTTTTTTATTGTTGTAACATATTCTCCTGAAACTTTGCCGGTATAAATACTTATTTACAGTTATATTTCTCATGTGACTTAACAAAACTGCCTTTGTAAAGGCAAAGTGTCAGGCAAACGGTTAAATGGACACTATAAAGACTTGAAATTATTAAATTATTTCGAGAAAGAAAGAGACAACAATAAGGGTCCCCTTTTACCTGCAATTCATGAGGTAATTTTAGAAAATAAATGACACATTTTGCATTAGTTTAAGAACTGTTACCCGAGTGGCTGAAGAAACTCAGAGGCTAGATATCAATAATCCAAATCCAAGCACATCTGTGATTAAGTATGGACCACGACAGAAACCTAAGATAGTGGATGCAGGGGAGGCAACCAAGATGGAGGTTCAGAATGATATTTATAGCATGTATGTCGAAAGTAAAGTTTTTGCAGTCAATACGACCATTTTATATACTGAAGCGTTAGAAGACTGGCACACATCCATGGAAACTTCTAAGCAAGGCAATCTAGTATATCATACATCCACCCCCAAAAGAGGTAAGACCCATGCATTCGTCCTGCGAGGACTCCATCAGGACGGTATAAGTACTGAAGATATTAAAACCGAATTGGAACAAGGCTACCAGTTGAAGATAACAGCAATATAAAAGATGAGCGGTACAAATACCACAGTTATATGGTAGTAACCGACAATACTGTAACATCTACAAAAAACAGTAAAGATCATCGAGTACAATGCCGTCCGATGGGAGCGCCATATAAATATCAAAATCATTATCAAGGACATCATTATCCCATTCCATGGTTGATATCGGCTGAGATAATGCCCCCAGAAATTAAAACAGTGTACTCGGCAGCCGCCATATTTAACTGGCTTTTGGCAATCATTGTTACTGTATTCTATAAGAGCCTCAACGGGTACACCGCACCCGTTGAGGCGGTGTACCCGTTGCGGGTTGTACCGATTGCGGGTTGTGGTAATACGGGCGGATGGTTACAGTTTATGTTTTAAAATTCGAAAATTAGAAGTTTTCACTTCTATCGTGAGGTCATAAGCACACAACCATTTTTTTTATTTAATCACTAATACTTAAAGGTTTGTACATGGCATAAGGTCTGCCAAAGAGGGCCAGTTTTGTCACAGGATCGACGACCGTTCAGATAATAAAAATACGTGTACATGGCATAATAATGTCTGCCAAGGAGGACCAATTGGTTTCCCAAGAATATTTTTAGATTGTTATTTTGCTGGAATTGTATCACAGGGATGCTCGATTGATCAGATAATACAAATATGTGTACATGGCATCACTCAAATTGCCTGGGCAGGCAGATATATTCAGATGCCATGATTGATGTCTGTCGCCAATATGATACTCCTGCGAGGCGCACGTCTTATTACAGTCTAAAATCCACCTGATATAGAGTACAAGAGTTTGTAACTAATACATTCAGGTTCCAATATATGAAAATAAAAATTCTAAAAATGTTGATATCGCAAAACCAAAAAGTACCAAACATTTGCCAATGGGCCTTTTCACTAAATTTTTTTTATTGCTTTATGTGATGGTGTTTTATAAATAAAAACACTGCCGTATCTTTTATTTATTTTTTTTAGCACGATTTGTATCGAAAAAAAAATTCAATAGCGTGCTTATACGTAACTTCACATATCCTTCCTTATATAGTGACGTCACAGAGCCTACGCCTACACCTTGAACATGGTACAACGGTGTATTTTATAAATTTGACATTCATACACCATGCCAAAATAAACTTTCGGCAGATTTTACTTCCTTTACAAAATCCTGGCCTCTTTTTCTTACAATAATGTAGAGAAACAAAGCACAACACAATTTGTGTAGGAACACACAAACATGACCGTAAACAACTACAGCTGTACACATGGGCTATTTAGGTGTTCTGACAAATAATGCTACCAGGCTTAATTCCAGGCTGTGTAACGTCAATCGCCTCAAGGTCAAAGGAGTGTTCAAATTGCTATAATAAATATTAATTTTTTTATTCAATCCTGTGAGATTTATATTCAAACAAAGTCACACAAGGTGAATATCTATCAGTTAGCTTTGAAATAAACATATTGTTTTGAGATTTGAGACAAATGTAAATGAGCTGTTATAAGATTTGCCTCAAAATGGCGAGACCATTAAAAAATGTTATATTGTGAACGAAATTAATATACCGAGAATATTTGGACAAATTTAAATGTGATAAAAGCAAAACTAAAACACTATGAAATAATTATTAATTATTATGAATATTTTTTACACATTTACAATTTCACACATCTATATAATATTAAAAATAACTTGTACTACAAAATAATGCAAAATACCTTTCTATCATATTAAAACTTTCAGAAAAATTACATAATGTAAACAGTACTGCATCAAGAAACATACCTATTATAAATTCTACCAATTAGTTTAAGAGTTTATCTCGACTTTGTTGTAGATACATAAATAGAGGTAAACAAATTATATATCTTTGCCCTAATAGTGCCTAACTAAATTAAAATATTTACAGAATTGAAATAAACATGAAGATATCGGTACGGGATGACTTTTTTAATTAACCAAAAATGTTTTTTCCAACTACTACCTCAAAAAAATCATGAATAAGATGTACCCAATTAAATATTATAAGATTCATAATATTTACTTGCCTTCACTCATGGACATTTTCGTCTGTAATATTATGAGATATGAGACATGGCTCTAATAGAAAAAAATAGGTTGTACCGAATTCTTTCTGCTTGAGGGTCTAGTTTAACTCAAAAATAACATCATATGTTACACAGTGACTTGACTAATTACTTTAAAAGCGCTCTCAGGGTAAAACGTTGTACCCTTAGTTATTAACTAGTAAGTTTTGTAATTCGGCAGATAGCTCCGCACTATCAGGCTTAACCTGAATCTCATTTTCGGCTAAGCTCTGACTTAACCTAGGGCAAGCCTTTTTATGCCAATGCCAATGTAGACGCTGACAATTTCTGTCGCAATACTGAACCACTTTGCATTTTGAACACTTTTTAGCTGGTTTTTCCTCGCCGCAGGTATTGCACACTGAGACATTATCAATGAAACCCCTTTGACCATTAATCGCAGAGTTCACTACACTTAACGCAGCCGGAGCTTCTTGGCCTGCTAAACTAGCGACCATTTGGCGGAATAAGGTACAGTCCCTGAAAGGAAACTCTCGTATGCAGTCTTTCAGAAATCCATCCATAAATTCCAAGTAACCATCTTTACCTGGCTTTAATAGCTTTCTTGTGAACAGTTCTGTTATATCCAACTTTTTATCATCATCAGTCTCATCTTTCTTTGTGGAAGCCTGCCTCTGCCTAATTTTAAAGATCTCGCCAATGATATAAGACAAATAATGAAACTTAAATGACATAACCTCATTCGTTTCTGCTCCACGTTTCATTTCCTTTTCGCTCATTGATTCCAAAACTTTTTTAATATCGGGCAAATGGTCCGTTAAACCGACAATGTTTTGTACATTTAAGACTACTTTTACAGGGTGAATGTTAACTTGCATAATGAATTTGTGAAAGCTTTCCAGTAAAAATATTGGTAATTGTGGAGATATTTGTGGCCCATGAGTTTTTGTGTAATACTCGACATCAGACTTTGGTATAAAGTTATTAATGATGGCTACACAGTTATGGTGTCCAACGAAAGCTGCCATCTGAGCAGCGGTACGCCCTACTGTATTGGTCACTTGGGATTTTGCACCCGCCAATAGTAGTGCAAGACACACTTCGCTATTACCAGAAAGACCAGCAAAGTGTAAGGCAGTGTAGTTGTGTTGGTGTTCGCAGCAGTTCACGTCGGCACCCTGTAACATATACAATGGTTTTAATAAAAAAGATAATAAACATTAGGCAGTACAACATATTTATGGAATAATGATAACCTTCTAAGTTACCTGATCAAGCAGTAGTTGTACAACTTCTCTATTCCCTTTATAAGCTGCATGTTGCAGGGGAGTCATGGAATTTTCATCTACAATATTCACACTCTGTTGCTCTGATAGTAAGCTCTTTAAAAGCACCACATTATTTGTTTCTATTGCGTCAAAGATTTTCTTGTCCATTTCAGACATTTCCTTGGTTTTATTTTCAGACATTCTCTAATCTCTATTATTAATATAGAATATTAATTTACTAAGTAAACAAAACTTAAAACCTTCTTGTGTGCTTAAAACTGCAATCTGCACGAGAGACGAACAGATCAACAGAATAGAACATAGATAAGACACGAATAGAATTTACATATCCATATTCACAAAACATCTTTATTGTGAATAACACAGACCATGAGAATTCTAGTTCTTCCAGAAACAGCTTTATGCCCGTTTCCGATTTAAGAAAGGAATAACTTAAGGTCCATTAAATTTGAAGGGTTACTTATATCTGAACGTATTGCACCACAATAACTTTACTAATACCAGAGACACTTTGATTGTGTAAGTTAGTGCTAAAGTATGTTTGGCAACGTCCCATTTTTAGTCAAGGAATTATAGCTGCTAGCCAGCTAATCAGAATTAAAGTAGTAGCAGGGTAGACTCGGCACAGAGTACTCGGTAAAAAGAAGCTGGTAACACACTAAACGATTGTAGACTAAACAGGATTGCTTATCCCCATAAGCGCAACGTTAGACAAATCTCGTGGCCCCCACCACGCTTTTAACGTCAGCGCATACGTACGGCGTAGGTTCATTGCCCCACCGGTGTATTTCCCGGCGTTTGTGTAGTGTGTCATTTGTACATTAACATCGTGCCTAGAGAAGTGTTCTGTTATCACTGTTATCTGACCAAGTATCATTTGGAATCGACCGTTGGCGCAAAAGGATGCCGGCCGAACTTAACCGGTGACGTCAGATCTTGACTAACAACACGTGGCCGATAAGCAATCCTGTTAGTCTATAATCCTTGTAACACACTAGCACCCATAGCACAGAAGAGCACTAGCAGCCTTTTACCAGTGGTAACAATATTTATTTACAGACACGTTCCTACATATTTCTGAATCTGAAGTTCTGGGTAAATATATGATTGGGAATATTATAAAAGATAGGTGTTTTTAGGTACTCTAACCTCAGACATATTCATATACCTTTATCCTTTATATATCTCTGAATATATTTAACAACTAAGTAATAAAAAAAGATACTTATATATCTTCATAAAGCTAGATTAATAACTTAAATACCTAAAATAATAACTAACAACGAAGAAGGAAGGAAACGATAACCTCAGAAACACAAATATTTTATTTTATGCATGATATTTTATGCAAATATTTTATTAACACATTTTTATGCATGATATTTACCCACAACTTCAGATTCAGAAATATGTCTATTAATGCTGTCATAAATCTTAAAAAGTAAATTATTGTAAATAAATTACTGTCATAAATTATTTACAATAGCCAGTCCATAACTCAAAAACAAGAAAAACCCCATATGGACACAGGAAGCCAAACTGACAGGCATACTAAATTATTTTGAGAATTCACCATACTGGTATCTTATTTTCTATAGGCAATAGTCGCGTCATCCCTCATTGCCCTTATATCCAATATTAGTCTGCGTAGTGCCGCCATTTTCTAGTCCCCTCTACCACAAAATTACAAATTGTGCCTCTACACTTCTTCTCAAGACCATAATTATTGCAGTCAAGATTTCTGCTGAACGGCCAACCTATGGTAGATAAGATGAATTATTTTCATAGTGATAGGTTTCAAGCTGTCGAATCATGTAGCTTGTATGTCTGAATACTGAGAGTAAAACAAGATCTACAAATAAATTATTTATATTCATTTAATATACTTTGTATAATTAAATAAATTAGTTTCTTTTAAAGAAAAAGATTATGTAACGTAAGAAAAAGATCAGTATGTACATGAAATGAAATATGTGATAAATTAAAACAAAAAAGGCAGCTAAAATTATTGCAATTCTGTCTTAGAAGTTAATTGGTTTTCCAAAGTAGGAAGCTAAGTTGGCTTCTCTAAGTGCTTCCGCGCATGTGGGATGGGCGTGACACACCCTGGCAACATCTTCACTTGAGGCTCCATATTCTTGCGCCAAAACAGCCTCGTTAATGAGTTCCCCAGCGCTGGGTCCAATTATGTGAGTGCCTAAGATTCTGTCTGTGGCTTTGTCCGCTAACACTTTGACGAAACCATCAGAATCATTGTTGGTTTTTGCTCTAGAGTTGGCCATGAATGGGAATTTGCCTATTTTGTAGTCAACGCCCTCACTTTTCAACTGTTCCTCGCTCTTGCCCACCCAGCCTACTTCAGGATGCGTGTAGATTACAGACGGCACGCAGTTGTAATCGATATGCACTGGACCACCCTTGATTCCCTCAACACAAACAATGCCTAAAAATCAAATAGACAAATTCATTTCATTGATGTTTTTGCCGAAAATCTAGGACAAATTAAAAAATTTAAATTAAATGGATAGGAGAATATTCTCTGAAAAAGTAACGCTATTTTTGCAACACTAGGTCCTCAAAGATTCTAAATCATTTACCCAAATGTTTAAGACTTTTAAAAGGTGACACTTACCTTCATCTTCGGCTTTATGAGCCAACATAGGCCCATGGATGCAGTCCCCAATTGCATAAATATTCGGTACTACTGTCTGAAACACAGCATTTACTGGGATCCTACCCTTATTATCTTTCTCAATTCCCAATTCCTCTAGCCCCAACTTCTCCGTATAAGGCCTCCTTCCTACGCAGACCAGCAGAATATCACATTCAAGCTAAAAAGGATATATTAAAAACTCGAAGATGACACTTTTATTTGATTAAGTAACTCACCGTTTCTTTTTTATTTGGATCTTTGGCGTCTTCTATCTCAACTTTCACAACACCACCTTCCTTTTTCGCACCTGTCACTTTAGTTCCCAGTTTAAACTGAAATCCCTGTTTGGTGAGGATCTTCTGGAAACTTTTTGCTACTTCTAAGTCTATACCGACACCACCTATGGTCGGAAGGAATTCCACTGCTGTTACTTCAGCTCCTAAACGGGACCAAACTGAACCCTAAAACACAAAATAAACAACAGAAGCCTTACTTAACATCAGTTATACACTATTTCTGTCTTACCAGCTCTACACCAATGACACCAGCTCCAATAACAACAAGTCGTTTAGGAACTGATTTAAGAGCCAATGCACCCGTTGAAGAAACTATTTGCTCTTCGTCTACCTGAAAATAAAAAAAAACATCAAAATATGTAAACATAGATTTGTATAACTAAACTTAGCTGTAGATTGAAATCTACTGAATATATGGGGTATTTTGTTAAATTATTTGTTACCTCGATGCCTGGGAATGGACTGACTTCAGATCCAGTCGCGATGAGAATGTTTTTGGTATTTATTACTTCAGAGGAACCATCTTCTTTTAAAGCTGTGACTTGGTTCACTCCAGTAATTTTTCCGTGTCCCTTAACCCAAGTTACCTTATTCTTCTTGAAAAGTTGTGCGATGCCACCAGTCAAAGCAGTCACAGCTTTTGTCTTCTGTCCCATCAATTTTTCCAAATTGAGAGCAACACCAGACGCTACAACCAAATTTAAATATTTCCTTAATAAATATAGTTTCAAGATAAATGAATTGTAATAAAATAAAACAATGTACCTACTTACTTTCTACTCCCCTTTCTGACAATTCTCCAGAATGTGCCATATGATAGAAATGTGAGTTATTTAACAAAGCTTTAGATGGAATACAGCCCACATTTAAACATGTACCTCCCAATGTTGGATTCTTTTCAACACAGACAGTCTATAAACATAATGTGGTAATTAATATTAAAAGAATATAAATTAAAATTGACATACATTAAAGCCAAGCTGCGATGCTTTAATGGCAGCCACATAACCTCCAGGTCCTGAGCCAATAACAACAAGGTCAACATCCCCTGATGCAGAATAGTGTCGGTGTTGTAAATTACTCACGATTCTTGTGTGGTACCTTACGGTAGGCTGCAATGAATATTGATATTAATAAAATATGAGGACTAAAATGGCCTTGATAAATGACCTCTAAGTATTATGATAAGGATTACATTATCAACTATACGCACATAGCAGCGTTTTCTACATATTTAATAGGAAATAATTTAATTTTTCTTTATGCATTGACTTTTTTAGGTTATATTACGTAAAACTAATTTCTGTGCTTTACCTCTACCTGCATTCTAATTAGATTTAATCTTACCTTAATAGAACTCGAAACGACGTTCCAAAGTGTAGATTGCATATTTATTTCTTATGATTAACTATAAGTATACGAAAAACAAAAATTATTATTAATTTCAATAAGTTATAAAAGGGAACACCGATTTTTACGCGAAAGTGACATAAGGTCGAATAGGTGACGCAGTGACGGTGACATCTAGCGCTAGTGAGGTTGACGTTGACAGCTATAAGTTGGAGCATTTTTTAACACGTGAACCGCAAAATTTCCATGACCCACAACCAGTTGTTATTTATTATCACTTATCACTATATATCTACTCTTATGAATTTTTAATAATACTTTAATTTAGCAAATTAATACACAAGTTTAGAAAACATTTTGTGAAGTAGGTAGGAACCTATATTTTTTATATTTCATGATAGTAACTTACTCATATGGATATACCCTTTAGATATTTTAAGATATTTTTTAATATATTTTTCTCAAAAATTAAACGGGTTTATTTGTATATTTTACGTTATTAATAAAAATAAACATGTTTTAACTTATCAAATAAACAATCATTTAAATACGTAGCCAACACAAGTACCCAACATTCCCTGCAGCAAGAAAATGACAAACAAAAGTTTTGGTGCTGCCAACATGAACCAGAAAAGATATTTTATTGTGGATTTTACTTTTTCGTTTGTTAAAAAATGGCCGCTGTAAAAACTGAGGTACAGGAGGAAAATGGGGAGGAACGTGACAATGAAAACGAAAATGAAATCCGCGATGAGGTAGGTGAAGAAAACACCGATGCTACGAAAAAGAAGAAAAAGAGAAAGAAGAAGAAAAAAGCTGGTGAGTTGTGTGGTTCGGTGTAAAAAGGTGTCGGCATAAAAAATTCCACATCCTTTTTATAGGGGAAGTAAACACAGATGGGGATGAAAATATAGAGAAAATAGAGGAGTCCCCTCCAGTGGAAAACGGCGCCGCTGAAAATGATGCCGACGGGGAGAAAAAGAAGAAAAAGCGTAACCGAAAGAAAGGTGGCAAAACGGTACAAACGAACCCTCCATCTATTCCAATTGTGGACCTGTTCCCCGACGGAGTCTTTCCGTTAGGAGAAATACAGGAGCATCCTGTTAAAGATGATCGTACTGCCAAGGATCGTTCTACTTCGGAGGAGAAACGAGCATTGGATAGAATGCACAACGACATTTACAATGAGGTCCGTTTGGCTGCAGAGGCCCATAGACAGGTGAGTTTGTCAGCAAAATATATATAAATAACAAAGTATGAAATATTGCGTAACTACAGACCAGGCACCACATTCAAAAATGGATAAAGCCTGGCATGACTATGATAGAAATTTGTGAGGAACTAGAAAACACAGCCAGGAAACTTATTGCCGAAAACGGCCTAAAAGCTGGTCTCGCCTTTCCGACTGGTTGTTCAAGGAACCATTGTGCTGCCCATTACACTCCAAATGCAGGTGATAAGACTGTTTTTGAATATGACGATGTTGTAAAGATAGATTTTGGGACCCACATCAACGGAAGGATAATAGACTGTGCATTTACACACACGTTTAATCCCAAGTATAATAAGCTTGTTGAGGCAGTGAGAGATGCCACTAATACTGGTATTAGAGCAGCAGGTACATATTTGCTTACATTACATAAGCTTAATATAGGTACTTATGCGTGCATTTTATAGGTATTGACGTGCAGTTATGTGAAATTGGTGCCCAAATACAAGAAGTCATGGAATCTTATGAGTTGGAGTTGGACGGAAAGACGTATCCGATTAAATCTATACGTAATCTTAACGGACATTCGATTTCCCCTTACAGTATGTAACTTTGAATCTGTTTTTGTGCCTATTTTGTATCATCTTATTGTAGGAATACACGCTGGTAAAACAGTACCAATTGTCAAAGGTGGCGAGGCTACAGTAATGGAAGAAAATGAATTTTATGCGATTGAAACTTTCGGTTCTACTGGTCGTGGTGTGGTTCATGACGATATGGAGTGTTCGCATTATATGAAGAATTTTGATGTACCATACGTTCCGTTGCGGTGAGTGATTTATTACGTTCTTTAAATGTGATTACACTATTATTTAAGGTATGCGATAATGATATGTACCTACGTACTCTTTTTTATTTGTTATATTAAAAAAAAATAATTTGGATTGAATTTATATTAGTATGCAGAAATATTATCTTTGAAATTTTTAGTTTGCAGTCATCCAAGACCCTCCTGAATGTGATAAACAAAAATTTTGGCACCTTGGCTTTTTGCAAGAGGTGGTTAGACCGTGCGGGAGCTACCAAATATCAGATGGCCCTGAAGGATCTGTGCGACAAAGGCATCGTGGATGACTATCCGCCCCTTTGCGACATCAAGGGTTGTTACACGGCTCAGTTCGAGCACACCATTATGCTGCGTCCGACTTGCAAGGAAATTGTTTCCAGAGGTGACGACTACTAGTTTTTCTATCATGATTTGTTTTAATTTTTTAACAAACTTCTGTTACTTATATTAATTTGATTTAATAAATATGTTGTCATTTATATCTATATTCATGCACGTGATATTCCTATGCCGTAAGAATTTGAACGAAGAAGAAAATATTGAAACTATACTCTATTCACTGAAACTTTACAGTGGTGGGTTTGACTTGATGAACCTGATTTTCGATGGGTAAAGTAGCAAGTGTATTTGTTGTACACTTACATTTGTAACTCGGCGAAGTCTATAATTCAATGTGACAATGTAGCGACTGCACTGTAGGTTGCATATATCCAGGTGTAATAAATATATCATTGTGGGAAATAAGAAAGCAGCATTTTAAGTTTGAGTCAGTGGAAGAAAACATTTCTGCAACAGTGTACATACATAATTTATTTAAAATAACATGAAATGCCTTTTATAGGTTAGCAGATGAAAAAATTTAAATAAAAGCAAAATTGATATTGCAGTAAATTGACCAAATGTAGCATGTTAATTATCTTGGTTGATTGATCCTTATTTAAGTAGGAACCATATGCAAATTAAAATTAAACAAACAAATTAAATTAAACTGTTTACATGTTATATAATAGTATATTATGCAACGACCATTTAATGATGGCTATTAAATGTGAGTTGCATACACAATTTTTTCTACGACTTGTCATAATAATAATTTATTGGTGTGTTATACACGAAGCATTGCCCAGTCAGAAATGATACATAGGAAAATATATATATATATATATATATATATATATATATATATATATATATATATATATATATATATATATATATATATATATATATATATATATATATATATATATATATATATATATATATATATATATATATATATATATATATATATATATATATATATATATATATATATATATATATATATATATATATATATATATATATATATATATATATATATATATATATATATATATATATATATATATATATATATATATATATATATATATATATATATATATATATATATATATATATATATATATATATATATATATATATATATATATATATATATATATATATATATATATATATATATATATATATATATATATATATATATATATATATATATATATATATATATATATATATATATATATATATATATATATATAAATGGTACATAGTCACCTCGACAAAGGAGATACATTGTACACTGTTACCTCATATATTACGATGTCACCTCAAAAGAATGATGTGACAGCGTTTTCACTTAATTTTGCTCTAAACCGACCCTAGGTGACATGTGGGGTCATTTCTCCCAATTTATGGTTCAGGTCATTTTGACTGATATATATATACCGGTAAATTTTATTTTTAGTTCGAGAGTATATCACTGGGGCTGGTGTCGTATTTAGTGGTCTATCGTGATATGTACGATATCACCTCGGCTCATATATAGTCACTCATCATACAAGAACCCCTCGTGAAACCTTTGATTACCGGCAATCGTGCAAAATCAGTGAAATATTTCTTATTCACTTGGTGAACAGTGTGAATGCGTGTTGTCTGTTACCGATGTTATAATGGATACGTTTCAAAAAGTTCAATAAAGAAATGTGTGAATCCACGGACTAAGCGAATATTTAAAAATGTACAGGTAGGTATTCCATATTTCAGTATTCAAGTTTTTGACATAAAATATTCACCATGCATAAGCAAGTTGTGTCCTGCCAAGAAATTAAATTATATTGTTTTACCTAGTCATTATAATTACTTTATTTCAGGACCAAACAAAGAGAACCTAATGAGGGAAGAGTTTGAAAAAATGGAAAAGCCTAGCAAAAGTTCTTACTTTTAATATTTATTTTAGTTTAAAAGTTTAATACTTTTAATATATCTGCAATGATATAAAAATATGGAAAATAGGCAATTTCTTTTTGTCATGTTGATAGCACACTGCACAGTTCCATACGCCACACAGTGACAAGTGAAAAATAGTACTCTTAGTTACACAGATTATTTCCTAAAAAAGGCATAAGCCATGACTCCGTCATTTATAGTCCGATTTTTAAAAAATTTAATGAAATGACTACATACACTAACAGGGAGCTTATCGATTATGATTATCGCTTTGGAAAAGCGATAATCATAATCAACTCTATTTCTTGAAATGGCAACACAGTTTTTTTTATTTATTATTGTTCACATTTCCTTTCTGAATCCAACGATGTATAACAAATTGAGTTTTGTGAAAAATTTATCACAGAAACAAAGTTAAAATTATCGTTAATATTTTGCAGATTTTTATTAATGCAAAAAATATTTTTTTTCAAACACTATCAATAACATTAACAATACCAACAAACAACATTAATAATTACCAATTATTTCAGTTACTAAATCCTTGACGCATTTAAATGATTTTGTTACAGTTGTATCGTCAGCAAATAAAACAAAGTTTGCGTTTAAGGCAATACTTGGTAGGTCATTTACATATATTAAGAAAAGTGTCGGGCCAAACACAGATCCATGAGGGAACTCCACGTTTTATAAGGAGAAGGTTTGAGTTTATATTTTGCGAAGATACATGATGATTAGTAAGGTAGGAATTTAATAAGTTGGCACTATTTTTACTAAAGCCATAAAAGTTTATCAAAGTAGTATATCATGACATACAGTCAAAGGCTTTTGTCAGATCTACAAATTGTGAAAATGTCAACAAGCCATCTTCAAAGCCGTCATTAATAATTTTAATCAAGGAATTTATATCTAGTGCTGTAGTATTTAGCTCTAAAACCAAATTGATATTTCGAAAAAAATATTTTTTTTAAAGTGGATAGTAATTAGGTTCTTTAATAAGTAATAATTTATAATAGTATCAGTTAGTAAACGGCAATAAGTAATTAAATATACAGTATATCAAATCTAATGGATGTCTGTATATTCCGAGCACGCAGCATGAGAGTATACATTTACGGTGGTGCTCTTGCCGCATGTTCGTCTTGGGAACGCCTGGGAGCTAACCTGGCTGAAATAAAATTGTTGGAATATTAATATGAAATCTTGTGTCAATGTCATTCATTTATTAATAACTCATTAAAAGGCATTATAAATAAATAATGAAAATGGAATTCCGCTTTAGGAACTTTTCACTTGTGTAAATTTGAGTGCCTGTCTTCTATGCCAATCATCAATGAGCATTTTGTTCCCTAGCTATTGCTGTAAAGTTTCGGAGAATAGAGTATAAGTGCAAACTATGTTTTTATTAAATAATTATCATATTGCAGTATCTGATTATTTTAAATAGTAACTTAATGCTAAATTATAAACATTTGAAAAACCATTAAAATTAGTAATACATTATTCATCCGTAGGTTCCGGTACAATTACATCCGCAAGGTTATCATCTGTAAATCTGTTTTTCATATTTTGTTCCAAGGGTCGAACCGTCTCATTATTTTTTAGATATTCCATGATTTCCCTCGCCCTGGCAATAACATCGTTATCCAGTCCCAAGCCCTCTGCTATATCAAATGCGAAGCTATTGGAGACACCTACAAACATTACCAATGATCCACTTGGCACATTTATTTGCAATAACCTACCTTCTGTGACCTTGAACAGAAAATACAACATCCCCTGATCTTTATTATGATCCATCTTCATATACTCTACTAGAGAAGTTTTGGGCATATGCGTAATCATTTGCTGAAAATGCGTAGAAACCACCACGTGTGGGCATCCCTCTTTCCGATCCAGGAAATGCTTTAAGGCACCTGCAAGAAGAGAAATACCTTCTTCTTCCGTAGTCCCCCTTCCAAATTCATCCATAAGTATCAGTGATGAGAAATTTGCGTTATTCAACGCTTGTGTTATCTAAAAGACATATTGGAGCAAGATATCAAACATGATAATTTGTTCTGAAAATGCCTAACCTATGGAACGTACATTCCGATGCGTGTTGCAAAGTTGCCGCAACCAGAAGATTGCAAATATTTAAATTAGGCATCGATACCGAAAAAGCATAATACCTCAAAAACATAGCAAAATACTAGATTTTATATATTTGTTACAATAAATAACAAATAACAACAAGTAAGGTGGGGAAGGAAAAAGGGGTGAAACGTGTTTTTTTTACGATTTCCGGCAAACCAAGATCTCCTAATTGAAAAGATAAAATGCAAAAGTTGTAGATAATTGAAATATCTACAACTTCTATTTCAACCATTCTTCAACATAACCTCAAAATTATTGAGAAAAACGCTAGAAACCAATTTTTTATTTTTATCTCCCACAAACACAAAAATGATTCGATTTTAATGAAATTTGCCAAAAAAGTATATTTTTATGACTCAAATAAGCTGTATATTTTTGAAGCGAAATATTAATTTTTTTATTTTATGCGAATATAATTCGAAAAAGGCCTAATTTTCGACAAAATTTTGATTTTTACAAAATTTCAGGACGGACGTTGAATCCTCTACTTTTAAGATGGTGTAAAAAAATCATACTGTTACTGTGGAAATGCATTGTCAAAAATGTGAAAAACCAGAACAAAGATCTTTTCAAGATCGATTTTTCTGTAAATGTCACATAATCACGAGATCTTTGATTAACCATTTAAGGTTCGGACTGTTGAAAAACAAATTGTGTAAAATAATAATTTAAAAAAAATTGTTAAAAATGCCATTTTTGTGGAGGAAAACATTTTTTATGCTTCATGGACAAAAATTAATTAAAACAAGTTTATTATTAAACAAGTTTAATATTGAATTTACAAAGTAGGAATATAAAATCAAAATTCTATTTTAAATCTAATTTTTTGGAAAACTGCTTTACATTATCACATTCAACATAGTTTACGGTTTCTTCAGGATCTCTGACAAGGTCTCTGACTTCTTCAAGTACCAAGTGACATTTGGAGCATAATATGGAGTATTTTATACCATGTTTGCGACAGCCGCATCTTTTACTGTCGCAACCAGTTTCACAGTTGCAGCAGATATTTTCAGCAAACTTTGAAGAATTAATTCTTTTTCCGTCAATTTAGGCATTATTCCGGTTAGATGGTGTTTCCATCTCCAATCCTTATGGCTACGGATTTGTTGCAAAGCCAAGATTTAATTTAAAAATAGGCCTGTAGCAGTGTTGTTCAGCAGCTGGTCCTTCAAGTTGGTCGTAGTTTTTCTAAAATCTTCCAATATCTTACTTCACCAACTCAGTCATCGCTATTAAATGAGTCATCAGAAACCACTTTATTAGGTTATTATTGACACTTTATAGACCTACATCTAGAAGAAGTGGCTCTGACTACCATGACTCGCCTTAAATCTGTTGGCATACTACCAAATGCAAGCTGTGGCCAAACCAGAAGCCGCCTGTGGACTGAGGCTGTCAGAAAGATACCCCTTTTACAGGCATGTGCAGATGGTATTCCGCCTCGGCTTGTCTTTGATAAACCTTACACCATACACACTACTGGTGAAAACGAGGCCGGCGTTGAAGGTGTAAACTATGTCTTCACGGACGGATCAAAGAAAAAGGATGGAGCAGGTTGTGGTATATATTCCAGGAATCTGCGACTCCGATGCAGCTGGACTATGAATAAAAATGCCAGTGTAGTACAAACAGAACTCGCTGGTATAACCATAGCCGCACAAGAGATTGCTCGCAGAGAAATAACGGGCAAGACAATAAGAATCTGCACAGATAGTAGACAATCACTACTGGCCCTGAAAAATTATAAAATAACTAAAGGATCAACATGGGAATGTCACCAAGCACTTGTGAGAGCATGTCAGATGAATAACATCTGCCTATGCTGGGTCAAAGGACACTCACAATGCAACGGCAATATAGAAGCTGACAAACTGGCCAAGAAGGCAGCCAACCTGAGTATCCTTGGGCCTGGTCCTTCAAGTACGCTACCAGTTGCAGCGAAACTTCAATTAATAAAGGAAAACACCCATATAAAATTTAAGACGTTATGGGATGAAACAAGCAGCTGTCAGCTGGCCAGAAATCTCTTGAGATATCCCAGCGAAGAGACGGCGAGGAACTATCTGGCAATGTCCAGGGGTAAACTGCGATTTGTTACAGAAATCCTAACCGGACACTGCCGGGTAAGGAAACACCTCTATAACATGAGACAAAGTGACACACCCATCTGCAGAGGATGTGAACAAGAAGATGAAACGATCGAGCATGTACTTTGCGAATGTCCTGCCGTGTCATCGACCAGAGAATCCATATTGGGGGAACGTTGGCCTTCTATGGCCAATTTGAGGGAAATGCCCCTGGGCAACATCATCACCTTTTGTACAACATTGGGCTGGTCGATGACCTAGGGAGACATTTCCCTCACGGAGGAAGCACAAGGGGCCCAATGGGGCCTAAGTGCAGCGGATCTCGATCCGCACTCCGGACATATTCCAGATTCCAGGTTATTATTGGGCTATGACATGCACAAACATAAAATGGAAATTTGAGACGTACCATGGAAATACAGCAAATTATATGTGATGAGAAACACACAAGTAGTATTGAAAATTTCTTTCAAAAATGATGTAAACAAATCACGTGCCAGCTGCGAACGCTCGGAAAGGCAAGGAAAAAAAAACCGTGTAGCATAAGAACTGCCCCGCTATAATTCGATATTTTAAATTTCAATATTTGAAATATTTATTTTAATGACATTATTTTCGATTTATTTTTGTCCGTGAATCATAAAAAAAATTTTTAGCACAAAAACGGTCACTTTTAGCCATTTTATTGGTAAAATTATTGTTAAAACAATTTGTTTTTCAACAACCCAAACTTTAAACGGTAAATTTTTTTTACACCATTTGAAAGTAGATGTTTCCACAAAAAATCTGTTATGAAATTTTTAAAAATAAAAATTAATAATTTTTTTAAAATTTGAAATTATTTAAATTCGGAAAAAATTAAAAAATATATATATTTTGCTTCAAAAAAATTACAGCTTATTTGAGATATATAAAAATCATTTCGATTCATTTTTGTGGGAGATAATAAAAACAGGGTTTTTGGCGTTTCTCCCATTAATTTTGAGGTTCTGTTGAAAAATGGTTGTATGTAAAAACCATGTTTTACCCCTAAAAACACCCCCACCCTACTTCTGATTATTTGTTTGGGTCCAATAAAATTTTTTTCTATTATATACCGTCAATCCTAAATTTTCTAAATCATATATGAATGATTCCTGCTAAGAATTTTGTTGATCCAGTTCGTCACTGGACTGCATAATAAATTGACAAAATTTTTCATACATTTTGTTGGTGATGGTAACCATATAGGTGAAACCCACATCGAAACACAAATATGTAAAGCCAGGTCTTTTGCCATGTCTTCGCAGTGTATCATAATTTGGCCACATCGCGATTTAGTTGAATTTTCAAGGTGAAACTAATATATATGAACTACCTGGCTGACGTCAATCATAAAGGAAGACAGTCTCACAGAGGCCGACTCCGTGGCCTGCATCCTGGAATACATGCTGTGCACCAGTCCGATATTAGCGTTTTTGGCGGGCACATATGATCCAACGTGAGCTAAAAACACAATCAGAGCTATCTGCTTCAGATAGATGCTTTTGCCGCTGCCGTTAGGACCGGTTATAATTTTCATGTGGCTATATTTACCGCCAGAGTAAAAACTGTTTTGCTGGAATTGAGTAATGAGGTGCTCCATTAAAGGGTGCCGACCATCTTCGATTTCAAAGATGCTGTCATTGCTTAATTTTGGGCGTACGTATGCATTGTGCGATGCAGTTATTGCCATTGCTATTAAGCTAAAAAGTAAAGGAAGTTGAATATTTAGTTTGGTTAAGTTTGGACTGTATTACCAGTCCATCAAGCCAATTATTAAAAGAGGTTCCCTAATGTCTTTGTTGTATTTTAAAATAAATCCGGAAAGTCTTCTTAAAATCCTGTTCTCATGGTCTATAATTTCTGCGTTGATGTCGCCCAACCGCTTATCCAGTTCTATATAAAACGAACTCAATTTATTCATAAGACTAACGATTGTCATCACAGTAATTGAATATGGCAAGGTTTCGCGAAAGCCTTCACATGGACAGCTACCACCAAATAATCCAAAGGGAATTCAAAAAACCGTAGAATTCGTAGGATTGTCATCAGCTTAGAGTTACGACCTTCTGAGGCACCAAGTGTGCGTGAAAAGGAGCATTGCATGAATACTTACGTATTATATCAAAAAGATTTCGTTCTAGTCATATTTTGAGGACAAATTTGCAAAAATACCAAATATTTCTATGACAGTACAAAAATTAACATCCTAATTACAAAAATACTATTTCTTACCTACACATAGTGGATTCTTGTAGTGGATTGTATCACGAAGTGTAAACTAAAAATATATGCTATAGTTCATTGAATTACTCAAAAACTATATCGTTACCATAAACTGGAAACCTAAATGCTCTAATTGTTTAGGATTGCAGTTAGGCTGCCATTCTTTAATGGCAATTAAATGTCCCATTTCCGGCAAGTATATAACAGCGCATTCATTTAGAAAGTCTGGTAAATCACTAGCGGCAAATCTCGCTGCTGCTGTTATGTCTTTGGCAATATCTTGCTGTCTGAGTTTCTCTATAAAACACAATTTTATTTTGTCACATTAATTCTGAATAAAAATAAAATAACTCAAATTTGCAAACAAATTTTGTATATGAAAATATATAAATTTAAACTAAAAATATCAGGTGAAATGAAGCTTACTAGCATCTAAATTCTCGTCTAAACCAAACCTGATCATTGGTCGGCCTCTCTTTTGACCTGCGTTAAAATCTAACCCATTTTGTATGGAGTGTTCAAGACCCATCAGATCAGAAGAGACAGTATTGTGCAGTTCCATCAATAAGGAAGATTTTTCTCTATATGGGGCACTAACGTCATTAATGAAAATGGTATGATGGATGGTCTATAATATAAATAAAAATATTAAATGTCTCAATAAAAATTAGGAAGACAGGCAGAATTAACCTTATATAGAACATGCCAGTCTCTGTTATTAGCTCTTGAATTTTGAATCCTGGTTAAAATTACCTACAAAGATGTTTTTATTACAAGTTTAAAATTCTATATACCTACGTACATTTATATCGCTGCCAAGCTGTTTTATGTTTTCTTGCAAGCATTCAATAAAATCCTTATTGCCAGGCTCCAGGACAAAGCTTATAAAATCCAAGCGTTTATTGAGCTCAGAAATGTTATTGACTGGCCTTAAAAGAATATTTCTGAGAAAAAATTTGAAAAAAAATCAATACAAAACCGACATTAACCTTAATGTCACAGTGCCGATTTTTGACTTGCAGTTAGAAGAAAATAGCTTGTAAACGCTCAGCCCTTCTCGGCTGCTTGACTGGATCCCCCGTTTAAAGCTCGCGTCGTGCCCCTTTTGAGAAAAAACATTGACTGCATCAAAGCTTGCAGAGTTCATTAGGACACAGTCTTTTCTATGAGAAAGAGGCGTTAGATGTAACAAATATGCTTGTAATATGCTTACCTAATTACTTGGCTTATATGTAGATACTGCAAATCATCTTTATTAATTTTGAAAAAAGCCCAGTTCCTATCGAGGTATTTAATAAGTGCACCTGTTGCACCTATGGACAAGCGATGCTCAAAATTTATCAGAGAATGGATATAGACTTCTCTTTTAATTTCTGAGGGCTCGTCAACATTTGTCGCAATATCAAGCTGTGAGATTATAGTCTTGCATATCTCATAAGCTACGGATGATTTGTTTAACTTCTCATACAAAAAAACTATGTGAATTCTTACTATATTCCTTGGAAGGTAGTAGGAAAAAGTTCTCAGGTAAAGATCTTAAGCTATCAGATGTTACAGTTGCATCTGTTCCACGAGTCAGAGTATCGATTAAAACTTTAATAAAGTCGTCAGCAGTATTTCCAAAACTTAGTAAATATTTTGGGTTTATTTCACGGCATAGAGTCACTGAGCCCAGATGTTCTGGACCTAAGTCAATCATTTCCTCATGTACATATAACTTGTGGAATGAAAACAAATTCAAGTGAGTAGGTAGTAGGTACTAATATTTTACACAAGAAATGAGGTTATGTCGAAATTTATAAATTCTCTGAACGAATAATCTGTAGTAAACAACACAAACTTACCACTTTCTCTTGAAAATTATAGTAAGCAGACCCAACTTTACCATTTTTATGTATGATACATAAAATATTTACGTTATCTTCAATGACATCACTTTCCATAGCAGAATCTTCATTTTCAGTGTCTTCAGTGGTATATGCCTTACTTAATTTAAAAATTGTGGTACCTTCACAGTGAGCCATTTTTACAAAATATTTGCAAGTTGATGTAATAATAAATAAAGTAAATTTTATATTTCCACACTGCAACAAGTGACTGCAGCAATTGTTTTCAAATTTCAGAGCCTCCTATATTTTAAAGGGTTCTGCTAAGGCTAGGTAACAAATCAACCAAACACCCGATGTCAGGCCGTCTTAAGAATGCAGCCGGCTGGGCGGTTGCCCAGGGTGGCCATTGCTTGGGGCGGGCCAAAAAGTAGAGTTATATTTAAATGATAGTGACAGCAAAGACTTGAATGGTCTTGAACTGCGAGATGAACCGGTTTCCTTCAATGTCTCGATTGGAAATGATAAGGAAAAGAACAGTAATCCACAAAAAACTTTAGAATTCACCTATTCTAACAAGCTGGACGAAATTTAAAAAAAAATTAGTTTTTTTGTGGAAGGCGGTAAGTATTTGGAGGGGGGAGCCGTTTATGTCAGTTTGCCCAGGCCGAAACCTTAGAGACGGCCCTGCCAGATGTGTGCAACCACATGCTGCTACCATCACACCTGGGAAAAATGAGGTACTCACACATGCCGCTAGATGTCAGGCTTAGCTTCACGCACGAATAAGTAATGTTTTTATCGTGTCAGATGGACAGGAAAAAGTTTGTGTGGATTACAAAAACAAGAATACAACATATGTAAAAACATTCCTACTTTAATTTTAATAAAATACGAGCTATACAGGTCTTCTTAAATTTGTTACGAGTACATCGTAAATAGTTTGAAAATGAATATAATAAGAAAATGATAAAATTAATTATGGCGGCTCACAGTATTTACAATAACATTTTCCGCTAAATAAACAGTATCTTTTAGCCAGACACATTAATATTATAATATTAATCTTAAAGAGTTAAGCTTTATCACAACTATATAGATAGGTATCTCTTATATTAATAAAAAAATTAAAAAATCTATTCGTTACGAATTAAAAACAAGTTCAACCTACTATTGATACTTATGCGTCTGCACTATCCTCAGGGTCGTACTTGTGCAGCCTTAACCTCCATTGTTTTATGAGGCCATCCCAACCACGTCGAGAGTATTTTATCATTTTATTGGGAGTCTTTGGATCTTCTAGGGTCCTTTTTGCCCTAAAAATGCAGAACCAAATCACTATGTAACAGTACATAAAAACCATTTTCTTGAAATAGGTTACAATCAAATAAATATAAAATGCCTTGGGCGGCGGCTGCACCCCTAGAGCCCTGGAAAAATGTACTGATTTCCCTCTGTTTCTAGAGTGCTTATATAAAATAAATATTATTTTTAGTTCTCAAATCCAAAAGATTATTTTTGGTCAAATGGATATTTCCTTGAATTTTTGAAATACCAGGAGAGCGTGTGATCTTGAAAAGTTTCATAATTTTTCCCTGCGGCGCTATAACATTTTGACTTGTCCTTCCTAGCTTCAAAGTTGGCTACGCCCTTGTACAATGCATATTGTTATATACATGGAAGGCAATGGCGTGTCAAATTATCTGATTTGACGTTGGCCAATCATACAATAAAACCCAAAACAAAAAATAAAAAGAGGTTTTTGTTTTATCATGCAGCATATTATTATGGCTTTGTTGCTGGGTAGGTTGCCATAGTGTGAAGTTTAAGAAATAAAACAATGCACCCGTGAATAATATACTAAAGTAGACAAATACTTTCAAGTAAATAGATTTAGTTACCTTGGCACAGACTTTATGAAATTGTCATATCCTATCGTGTTTTTACCAAAGTCAATTTGTTTTTGTCGTCTGGCTAATATAATTGGATCTGTTTCCATTTCAGGCCGTGCTTTCCTCCTAAAAATTAAATTCATGTATTAAAATATCCCTGACATTAATATTTCCTCGTTGTATTTACCTCGGCGATGTGCTACTTCCCTGTAGGTCAAGTCGTTTCTTAACGGGAATTCTGTTTGACGTTTCATTCGAGCTGTATTTTTTATATGGTGACACACGCGAAAATACAGTCTTCTTCACACTTTTTCTTGAGTCTGCTTTTAGGTTTCTATGTTTCCCATTTCGAGCTTCAGGGCTACTGTACTCTTCTTGTTTGAGGTTGAAATGTGTGAATAGCTCCTTGTTAAATGGAGAGGGGTTTGAATCGTCTGTTACACATTCTTTTTTGATAGGAGTGTTCAACCTGTCCACTCGGATTTTTGTATCAATTTTATCTAAGTAATTTTCTTCCCATGATTCATTGGATTCATTTTTCTCGCATAACATATTCTCTTTTACATCGTTATTAATGCAAGAAAGCTCCAGGTATGATTCGTTCAAATCATCATCATCAGCCCAAGCTTCCTGTTTAATTTCTTTATGTAAGATACTGTTGTCATTTAATAGTTTTGGAGAATCACTGCCCATTTCTTGCTTTACATTTGGAACATCACAATCTAAATAATTTGAGGTTTGAGGATATTTGAAAGTCTCGCTTTGTATATAATCTGGTGCCTCATCGGCAATTTCTTCCTTAATCTTATTATTATAACAGAGAGGTTTTTCCTCAGATTCTTCTTCTTCAGCAACATTTTCTTCATATGCATTGTACGGTTCTTTTTTTATAATAAAACCAGCAGACTCTGCATCCCATGAATCCTAGACAAAAATTGTTATTATCATATGACAACAAAAAGTAATAGCAGAGTCCAAGCACAGTATAATTAGTGCTAAAAGATAGAAAACCTAGATATAAAACTAGTTTTATATCTAGGAGGTACTCCTGCAAATATTTAGCCTTTCATGTACTGTGAAAAATACATGAAGATTACTTAATTTGTTACAAAAAATATATAAAAAGTCAGTTTTCAGATTTCAACAACCTTCTATTTACTAATACTGTAATGGGGTAACTCACATCATCAAAGATTCTAGCATTCTTTAAGGAGGTATTCATATTCATAGAGGTTTTGCTGGTAATGTCCATTTTGCAGTATTTTGCACAGTTAACACCAAGTTTCAAAACATACACCTTTTGAGGAATACACAATACACAACACTTTAAAATGTGTTTCTTTTTGTGTTTTTATAGCACAATACAGATCCCCAAGAAAAAGAAAATCCTCAAAACTCCACCATAAACAATCTTACTACTTTTTGCGCCCAAAATGAAAATGAAAAATAGGTTATGTAAAATATAGTGAAAAACAAAAATCTCTATGGGACTGGGACAGATATTTATTTGTCTCAGTGATCGTATGTTCTTACATACTCCTAAACTAGGCATTGATACACAGAATAAAGATTGATGAATACAACTACATGTTATATCAATTAATTTTGCAATTATAATTTTAATTTTTATAAAAAAAATTTTAAAAAATGGGAATAGGTTGTTCTGTATAATATATATATATATATATAGCTGTGGTGTTCTGTAATTTGTAATTTAATGTTTAATGATTGCACTGTTGACAGTGTGCCACAGAACATCAGTGTTGCCAACCAGCTAAAGTTAAATTATGGTTCACGGTACACAGAGTAAACGGCATTCAGGCTAGGCTGCCCAACCAAAATTTGTCGGTCTTGCGCTTGTCATATGCGATATATGACATTTTTGCACATAAGTCTCTAATGGCCGAGTGCACCGTACGTGTTAATCCTTGATTACGTTTAAGCCTGACTTAATTTGACACATTTGCATGCAAATATGTAAACATATTTAAAAACGCCGGGTAATCTGAGTGAGACATTTTGTTCATAATACTATTCGTGTAATAGAGGTATACCTATTGAAAACTTAATTTACAGTGATAATTGAATTCAGCAGTCTGTCCCACAGAAAACATCTATGGTCTGTCCTACCCAGAATTTCTGCGCGCTTTCGACGACAGTGGCGCTGAAAGAGAAAAGAAAAATGGATATATCTGCATAATTTTAAATTCGTTAGATAACTTACTACACCGCATATTTGCCGACATCTGGAGCTTTCCAGATCAACGTGTGGTTGTTCTTATACTTTAGATAATTATAATAATGCTTAATGGTAGGTGCCTCTAGAGTATTTTTAAATTTAACCTCTCTCTATGTACTGGATAGGGCTGGAACCTTTGATGTAACTGTAACACTCGGAGTAGTTTCCACAAACACCAAAACACTTTCACTTCGCTCGACGCGCGTTTCGCCAACCAAGTTGGCATCATCCGGAGACGATTAAAACAGTTTTAATCGTCTCCGGATGATGCCAACTTGGTTGGCGAAACGCGCGTCTCTCTATGTGTATAAATCACGGTAGTGTGTTGCTCATGCGTGAGAACTATGGAACTCGCTACGGGATTTTATAAATCGCATTTTGTTCATAGATAAGACACGGATATATTGCTATCTTGCTTTATGACAGTTAGAATTAGAGTCGAGTCTTTATCGCCATCTATAATTTCATCACAGAACTTTTAAAAAATTTTAGTTGAATAGTACAGGAATCTTTACACTATTTTAATAGTTTTTTATAATGTTTTTAAAGTTTTTTCGAAAACGATTTGAAATATGAAAATGACCTTTAGCAAATAAAGCAATATTCATTTTCATATTTCCAATCAAGAGGACTGAATTCCAGCCACTCCTATTCAAGTTACACACCCCTGATTTTGTTAGCGTGGCTACTACCGGGCGGGCCGACGGAGGGACGGGAATCTATAAATCAGGCTTTACAGTTTTGGTTGTCTCTGACGCATGTTAGTTCGAACTAAACAGTGTTAACCGTGCATGTATACGTGATAATTAGTCAACGATTATATACTCAACAGGATTGCTTATCCCCATAAGCGCCAACGATTATAGACTAAACAGGATAACAGGATTGTTTATCCCCATAAGCACAACGTTAGACAAATCTCGTAGGCCCCCACCACGCTTTTGATGTCAGCGGATACGTACGGCGTAGGTTCATTGCCCCACCGGTGTATTTCCCGGCGTTTGTGTAGTGTGTCATTTGTACATTAACATCGTACCTAGAGAAGCCTAGCATCAATTTGGAATCGACCGTTGGCGCAAAAGGATGCCGGCCGAACTTAACCGCTGACGTCAGATCTTGTCTAACAACACGTGGCCAATAAGCAATCCTGTTAGTCTATAATCCTTGATAATTAGTAACGTTTCTCGTTGTTCTGGTGGTTCTGTGTCTTTGAAGGAGTTCAACGTTTTTGTGTTTGTGATTTTTTTCTGTGGTTTTGAAATAATGTTTTATTTTCTGTAAAACAAATAGCTACGATAGTTGTTTGTATTTATAATAATTATGTTTCAGTAATGCCTGTACTCACCGGTTTCGTTTTCCGCATTATAAATAATCTACAAGTAGTGTATGAAAAATAAAATTTAAGTATTTGTATAGTGAGGAATGCATAATGAAAGTGTGCCTTTATGCTGCTGTGAATATTATGATGTAAATGACGACAGGAATCATATTTTAGCTTGCTGCTGCAACTGTGTAGACCTAGATGAAGCCTTTGAGAGGTAACACTTGATTTTACTAGGTACATTTGTTCATACATACATACATAAGAATGTATATTTTAGTTTAATAACATCTAGAAATATATCCCAGGAACATAAATCCGGCATGATGTCCACATTACAGGACAGATTGAGGATACCCTGGAGAGGGGGTGCCAAACAAATAGCGTTTGACAGTGCATTGCCGATATTTATTATCCCTACAATGTTACTATTAGCCTCGATAAGTTTATGGTGGACAATTTTTTCTTTTACGACTGTGTCAATATTCTTAGCGTTCATTTTTAATTTTCTAATAAGGACTATACCCCACACAAAGTTTTTCTTCGTATGGACAATAACTTCACTAGTGATTTTATATATAATTTTTGAGTTTCTCGTAATACCACTGTTAGCAATATTGTTGGAAGAGAATATAGCACTGAGTATTATTATTTTTGGCTTTGTCATGTGCTTATATTTGCTGAAAATAAAAACAAAGCAATTGAGTAAGGCTGGAGAAGATGAAGTTGAAATTGGTAGAATCGTTACTAGGTTTCAGAACTGTTCCATATGTCAAATGAGGATACCTGATAGAGATCACCATTGTGTCTGGTAGGTATTATCAATATGTTTGACCATATCATCTTAAATATGTTTTTAGGTTTAATTGCTGTGTGGGAAAACACAACCACTTCCTTTTTATTTTGACATTGTTTTTTGCTATACTAGCATTACTATACAGCTCAAATTTAACTTTAACTTCTGTGTGTCATCCGTATACCTTGTATAAAACTATTCTGCTACCAGATGATTGTTCAGATGTGTATAAATTATTTGAGTGAGTATTTTTAATACCATGCAGATATGCAAATAATATTTTTGTCTTTTAGGTTGAGTTTGTCATTTGTAACCGCACTGTACAGTCTGCTTCTTGCAGTTCTTCTACTGTGTCTCTTTTTACAACAGTTGTTACTGGTCTCTATTGGAATGACACTTAAAGAATGGCGAAGTTTGCCTCTTAGATACAAACTTTGTCTGGGGCTTACAGCACATCGACCCCTCAGTCTGGGATTCTTTAGAAATTGGTCGGCAGTAATATGTTGGAACCGAAATAATTATTCTTCATTAAGTTATTCGTAATGTAATATTTTATCTAGGAATTAAAGTTTCTTATATTAAATATAAAATATATTGTACTATTTCTCTTTTAGAAATCTGATTATATTTACAGTAGGTAGCTATTCATATGCCCAGTTGGGGAAAGTGAAGTTTTATCTTAACGACATACCTAGTTTTTGTGGAACGAACAGTAGTGAGTTCTGCAAAGTAGCATGAGTTGTAAAAAACGTTCATTCCTAACAAGTTTTCCATAAAGTTTGGCATTCATGACATTTCTGATTTTAGTTTTGAAAAGTAGGTATCCCTATTCAAAACTTTTGTGAGGTGCTTTTAATGAAAAGTATTACTTTTTACAACTATGGTCACAGTATATATTGAAAAGTGTCGCTTTAAATCTCAAAATTAGAAATATAATAAATAACATAAATCGAACCAAATACCATTGTTTATAAAGTTGTGTTGTGTGTCGGTTCGTCGATTGTTCTCCTGTGTACCATTTCTGCCGGCATACAGGAGAAGAAGAAGAAGACGATGGCACAGAAGAGTTTAATAGATCCCCAAAGGAGCGTTTACCGTTTACGCGGACGATAGATCCGCCGAATTCCACGGAGATTTAACGTTTAATGATGTTGTTGAAGATACAAAATAAAATCAACAACTAATAGGTGATGTCTTCCTTAAAATATGCCGAAAATTTAAAATAAAACCAACTTTTCGGCGAATTGACATATTGACCTTGAACCGAAATCGCGCCCTGTGATTGGTTGGAAACATTTGTCCGCGTCTGCCAATTCGCTAAAACGCTCGTTTGGGTTGCGTTAAGACTGACTGCGCGTTTTGTGACCATAGAAGTAGAAACTTAGTTTGTTCTGTGCCTTGACAGTCTGTGTCAGGGTGGAAGTTTTGTGGTCTGTGTCTCTGAGTGTTTGTGCGCTTATATAAAAGTATTAAACTAACCTTTATTATTTGTCTCAATTTATAATTTAAATTAGGTATCTTTAAAAATATGTCTACTCCATCAAAAGTTGTGCTAATTTCTGCTACAATATGTTCAGCAGGAATTATCGGCTATGTGCACTACAAACAGTATCTTGATAGGTAGATGTGTAAAGTTTTTTTTATATAGTTTTATTATACACAATTTTTCTAGGGAGCTACTACACGTGGGGGTGCTAAATGATATTGAAAGGAGACAGAGGCGCAAGGCAGAAAATATTTATACTTTACAACAACAAATTGATTTGACTAAAGAATTGAAAAGAGAGCAGAAAGATAGTAGTGTGACGTAATGCTCAATTGAGAAGTAATATATAAATATTTAAGCACTAATCTTAGCGATAAAGATATTTTTTGTATATATTTACGTCTATAGAAGAAATAAACAGTAATACTATTCTCATTATAGCTTTACTTTAATTACATGTAAGTAGAACCCTGTTTTTTTAGTGTAGGTATTTATTGGTGCATTCCTATGCAAGTGCAAGTTACAAAAGTATATCTAAGAGACAATAATAGAAGCATGTTGTTATAGATTAGTGTATTCACGTTCCTCTATTGTCCCTCAAATTATTTAAGTTAGATATAAATAACAATATAAGAAATGAGAAAAAACATGATATTTGTTTATTAAAATCAATATATTTGTACAGACAGATGATATACTTAATTCAAATCATTTATTAAAAGTACTTATACTAAGAAACAACACATTGGTTTATAAAATATTATCGCTATCGGCCCAATGTACCCTTCTGTTTTCCAAGTTACTAAACCCAATTCCAAAATTTTTATGCAGTTCTTCCAATGAATGTCTTGTACATTCGTGTTGGTAGTACCTCTTGTACCTCTTGACTAACATGATACACCCAATAATAAAAAAAACTTGAATTAACATCCATGTAATGATCAGCCCAACCACCAACGAGTAGTCCATACAAACTTCATTGGTTGTATAATCTAAAAGCAGAAAAAAGTGTACTTACTTGTATAGTCAGAAAATTTAAAAATTAGTACCATATCCTGCCACCAATATCTTATTATCTCCAAAAATGAGCTTGTCAGAGAACGATTTTGAGTCTCTAACCACCATTATATATTCCAGAGGCATTTGATTCACTACCCCAGATCTTTCTTCAAACTCGGTTCTATTAATTTTCACAACTGTTGTGCCGTTTATTGTATTAATTGTTTTGGATACGACCTCTCTTTTTCTTCTGCCATAGGATACGATATTGCGCTCACATTGGATCTAAAGAAATATATAGTATAGCGTGTACATCTGTTTTTGCTCATTTAAAATTCTTACCGGTGGACATTCATTTGGGCAAAACTGAATTATAACGCTGAATCTAACTATAGGCGACGATGCAAATTTAAATGCTTGAAAAGCTGCCACTAACTGTCGTGATGTATTTGACGGAACTTTTTCCAAAGGCGGGAAAACATTTAAGTCAGTAGGACATCCTCGGTCATCCAAAAGAAATATTGACTCGTCACTTCTCTCTGTCATTGCTATTAAATGACTCGCCCATATGTCATAAGAACCTGAAAAATTTTCTAACATCGTTTTATTCTCTTGTAAGTTTGTGAAAGCTGTACTCACTATTTTGCACCTTGTATTCAATAATGAGTTCTAGTTCTTGTCCGATTTGTGAATCACTTATTTCTTCATGAGTATTTAAATCTACAATGCGCATCTGTACCATGGGAGAGCTGCTGGTATTGGAGGAACTGTTGAGTGTGCTCCCTTTGTTTCCTGGGGCCCTAAAATGTTTTCTTGTACTGAAGGCTTAACATGAAATATACCTAATAGTGAAAGGAAATTATTGGTATTGAACAAACAAAGAGTAGAGTAGAACAAAAATATTGTTTTTATATTAGAAATAAGATTGTGGGGTAATCATAAAAGAATATCCAGCTTACGTGGTAATCTTTACTCCTGTCCCGATTAAAACTGTGCTATTACCGCCAAAAATACACCCAACTTTAATAATCCTATCTCCTTGGGTTTGAATTATAGAATTGTATTGTATCACCATCGTCCCTGACAGTAAAGTCCTGTAAAACAGTTTATCAAATGTCACTACCGCCTTTCACGTAATTGGTAGTAAATGATTTTACCTGTTCATATGTCCATTTGCTTTATAAATACCACATTTGCTGGTTAATAAAGCTAATTTTAGGATGATCGTTTTGAACTTTCCTTGTCCCACTGCATAGCATTCGGGATTTTCTGAATACCCCTGCATGTACACCTTCCCGAAAAAATCCACTTCTGGGTCATAGGATACCGTCATATCGGTCTGACTACACGCAACAGTTACTAGAATAATATAATAGCGGTACTTAATGACTTTATTAAAAAAAGAACATACTAATACACACAAAATTAATAATTCCCATTTGCAGTAACGGCGAAATTTAAAGCAGGTAAAATATTTTGATTTAGTTTTATGTTGATATAAGTTATTGGCCTTATCTCAATGATGACTTTTGTGGAACGTATGATTAATCCTAAGTTAGATGATCCGATGGTCTTAAAAACTAGATTTACTTACTATCTAAACACCTGGCTTTTTCATAGTAGTGCGAATAAATATTTCCCTTTAAAATTTTCGGTCCATGAATTTTGCTATCTTCACTGTGTAAGAGACAAATGTTATTGCTTATAATACTGAAACCTCTGCAGTTAAAGCTGAGTAACTCTTCGCAATGTTTTTGGCAGTCATCTTTGCTTTTTCTCTCAAATAAAATGTCAGCATGTGCTAAAGTTACATTATCATATTCTTCATAAGCACAGAATTCTTCGACAGATCCTAAACAGAAACAATGATAATGTCTATTTTTACTTGACAATGCTTTTACTTACCATCGTTAAGGGGGTTTGTTAAACACTGGTTCTCAAAGTACTCCTCGTCATATCCAGACACTCTGTAAGAATTAGGTAACAGATGCCTGTCGGCATTGCTAAGGATACATCTTCCTTTCAAGGCTATATTCGGGCTATAGTTAGAGGCGATTAGCCGAAATTTTACTGATCTACATAAAAAATCAGTTTCGTTGAGACATAGCTGTTGGCAGTCAGTTCTGCTTATTGGATTGGGTATTATTTTGGTGTCGTTGCCTATTAAAACAGCTCCTGGTATCCTTTCGAAATGCCATAGCTTACCACATTCACTACCTACAATGAAATTACGGTCATAGAATATAATCAGTTTAATCATTTAAAAATCCCCGTTTTTAAATAAGACGTCCATTACTTATTTTATACTCTTGGTTAAAATTGTATCACTTCAGAGGCTCGTGGTACATACTACTATATACTTAATGAGAATATGTAAAATAAATATGTATATTGTTTATTTCTAAATAAACTACATAAATTATAAATAAACAAAAAATAAACTAAAGCTTTGAGTATAATATGTAATGGATTAATGGGCCATTTCACAGATTTTTTATTGCTTTATGTGATAGTATTTTATAAAAAAATCTCGCTGTCTTTTTAAATTTTTTTGGAGCCCGATTTCTATCGAAAAATTTTTCAAAATTAAGAAATTTTCAAAAGTGCCGAAATAAAAATGCGGAAGCGCGCGCTTATACATGACGTCACGCAGGGCCGTAGCTAGGCGTTGTACACGGGTGGGGGGGTTTAGGAAGGAAAACAAATCTCAATTATGAAACATTTTATTTGTACCAGTGTGACACCTTTTGTTGTAGAGTGA
Source organism: Tetropium fuscum (assembly GCA_964058915.1). Lineage (NCBI taxonomy): Eukaryota > Metazoa > Arthropoda > Insecta > Coleoptera > Cerambycidae > Tetropium > Tetropium fuscum. Next base: position 3,277 of record CAXKVY010000244.1, on the reverse strand, counting down.
AAAATGTTTTAGCACAGCCGGGAATCACCCCAGGACCTTATGTGGCTTTCCGGGCCACTGCTCTTCCAACTAAGCTACCGTAACCGCCCGTCGCCATACTCGCTCACTCTACTATTCCGATTCCTTTCCTACACATAATTGCCCCTAAATTCCTACAACCCGTTGTACGTAATTGCGCCCGTATGTAGGGTTGCCTACTACAATTCGGCCAGCCTGACAACAGCCGTCCTCGGCTGTCGGCCGTAATCCGACACCTCGGTATCATAAATGCCTGTACTGTCAGACGGAGTTCCCTATCCCACTTCTGAAACTGTAGTAGAGTGAAAAATATTTTATTTTAGCACAGCTGGGAATCGAACCCAGAGAACCTTTGACTTTCTGGGCCACTGCTCTTCCAAGTAAGCTACCGTACCCCCACACTCCCACTCTACTATTCGGGGTTTCTTTCCTACACATAATTGCCCCTAAATTCCTACAACCCGTTGTACATAATTGCTCCCGCATGTAGGTTACCTACTACACTTTAAATTTTATGTTACGCTTTTTTTAGACAAATTCTATTTATGACCTCTTCACAACTGATATTAATTTCTCTATGCAGCAACATTAGCGTTAATCGGTTTAATCCTTCATTTAATATCGAATTTCTTAACCAAGATTTTAAACGTCTTAACGTCGAAAATGTTTCCTCTGGCGTAGAAAATGAGTTATTTGTATTTAAAAACGCCTCAATAGCCGTTTTTTTTGGCAAATTATTACCATTACCATTAATCCACTTGTTCTGCCACATGCCACATGAGGTTGACAGGTGGCGTTAAAATTGACTTTGTTGACACTTGACTTCTGTTGACAAATATTCAAAATTTGAACTCGTCCACCATGTTTATACACTTCCTTTAGAAAATTCTAGCTACATATTCTTACAATAATGTACAAAAACAAAGCAAAACACAATTCGTAGAGGAACGCACAAAACATAACCACAAAACTAAGCGTAAGCACCTACAGGCGTGGGCTATTTAGATGTTCTGACAAATGCTGCCAATTCGATTCCGGGCTGTGTGACGTCACTCACCCCCAAGGTCAAATGAGTGTTCAAATTCCTATAATAAATATTTATTTTATTAAACACAGATTTATATCCGGAACAAAGTTGCACGAGGTGAATATCTATGTTAGCTTTCAAATAAACATATTTGTTTTGAGATTTAAGAATCTAATGAAAAGGCCCATTTTGTCAGCATTTATTTGACCACCTTGACAAGATAAAACTACTAAAGTGTCCATCTGTTAAGGCTGGGATTTTGTAGAGTGAGAGGCAAATAGATGCATTTATTTTAGTTTAGTATAAATAATTAAAAATCTACACAAGATCTTATTATCAAATTAAGTGCACTAGCTATTATTATAGTGATGATTATATGTAATATAAGTTTTTGTCCCAAAATTTTCTTATAAGCCTGTTCTGTGCGCTTGAATTACACATTATTTACATACAAGCGCACAGAACAGGCTTATAAGAAAATTTTGGGAAAAAAAACTTATATTATAATCATCACTATAATAATAGCTAGTGCATGCGCCTAATTCGATTATCAAATCTTATGTAGCTTTTTAAATATTTATACTTAACCAAAATAAATGCATCTATTTGCCTCTCACTCTACAAAATCCCAACCTTAAAAACCCTTACTCTCTTTCAAGCACACTTTGATGAACCAGGCAGCGTCGTCATCTATGACATTCTCGGTTTCTTGCATACCGATTACTTCTTGCCTGTACCAGTAGCATTCGAATGCGCTGTAGCGTAAATCGAAACTTCTACAGTCTTCGTTTGAATGACACTTTGCTATGCACTCTGAAGTAATGGGTCTTGGAGGTACACCTTTTTCTAATTTGTATAATAGTAGGGGATGACTAGTATTAGGGGGACGTAGACCGAGTACTTTTTCGAATTTAATATCTGGTGATGGGCAGTTCATTGGGTTAGCTCCTGAAAATAGTGGAGAAAGAATAATTATTTACGGCAAAATATTCACACAATTCAATAATTATAATGGGGATTAATATATTTTTAAATCTAGTTATGTCAAGACTCCAGCAGGATTCAACCATGAAGCAAAAATATGCAGCAAAAAACATTCTTAGATAATCTTAATATAGTAGGGCAGGGCGGGGCAAATTTGGACAGTTAATAAATTTAAATTAAAAAAATTGTTTTAAGTTGGATAATATAGGATTTTGTCCAATTATTCTAAATAAGATTCAATTGGCAATAAATGAAAATATTTGCTTTGTGCCTCATTCTGAGAAACTTGTGATTTTAATTTTTTCCGTTTTCCGTTTAGATTTAACACTTTTACTACTTTTGGGGTATTTTTGGACAGATAATTTAATTTCTTTATTAACAAATAATTCAATACAGCAAGTGAATACAATTTTTTAGAGATTATAATAGAGGTAGATCAAGTTACTGAACATTTAACGGAAAATTCAATAAATGCAGTGGTTCTTGATGTATGATGTGCCATTCATTTCAATGGGCTTGGAAAACTGACACAATATCTGCCCTCAGATATAAAACTGCCACACAATAACTGTCCGAATCTACTCCACATGCAATAAATACAATAAATATATAAAATATGTAAAAATATAATATATAAATAAATATATAAAAATAAATATTATAGCAATTATAGGTTAACTGCAACACCCGGCTGAGATCGGTAATGTACTTCTAAAGCCTTGCCATGCCTGCATTAAACTACGAAAAAAATCGCCTAGAAAATATGCTATAACTTTACAAAAATGATAAATAACGTTTACTTTGCTATCAAAACAAATTTTCACACAGCCTTTTTCACATAAAACTAATGCTTTTAGGTAACTGCTTAGACGATCAATTGCAATGCTTCTGTAGATACAAACTTGATAAAACGTTGGCTAGGCATCAAATTTGAATTACCGAAACGTGATTTAATTTTTTTAGTAGATATTTATACCTATTCTTTGGACATTATCTATATTCTGCTCAACTACTGGCTATTTGAACTACTTTAGAAATTTTGTAGGTTATGTATTCAGCTACCTATAGGTATACCTTGTATCATTAACCAAGAAGAAAAAAAGACGGACCAAAAGATATCATGGGTGTAGTCTGAAGACACGACACCCTTCAATAAATAAAAGAAACCTTAAGCCCGTAAGAAACCACTTTTAACTATTCGGTGAATACTGGTTTGCACCGTTCGTAAATACCCTGATGTTGTATAAT